>BSBM01000112.1:3660000-4260000 GCA_027924585.1 Larix kaempferi
AGCCACTTGTTATTACTATATTACCCCCTCTCTAGACATGATGGTGTTACAACGTAATTTTCCACCCTATGAGCATCAACACTTTTTGGCCTTCGGGATCCATTTCACTGACTCAGATGTACTTTATGTCCTTCGGAACAAACTATTTCCCTATTTTTCTTCCTGTACGCTAGCTATTACATTTTAGCCAGTGTGTCCGCGAGCTGTTCCACTATAGCCCGTGGGTGTCAAGTAAAATGGTAAAAGTCACTAGAAAATTACGTTTTACTCCCAAAAAGAGGTCTTAGGGTGACCTTTGGCCCTCCATTTGCCCCGAAACGCTTCAATGTGTCCTTTCACTTACCTTTGGAAGGCTATATATTGAGCTCTTATGGCATATGGAAGAGAGGAGAAAGAGAGAGAAAGATAACTCTAGTGGATTTTTTCCGTATCTTGAGTCTACACTCATTGATCCTTGTTGTTGTGAACCCCTTATGTTCACCTTCCAAACTCCTTTCATAGTTTGAGTTTTCCATTCCATGGAGGATTGAAATGGTAGAGGCACAAGTGGAGATACCTAGTTCTTGGTTCATATTGGTTGCCGACAAGAGGTCATATCACATTGTACTTCTTGTTATTCATTAATAGAAATACTCATATTCTCGTCCATTAATGTTGTGAATGTTGTTTATATTACATTGGGTTGCATTTACTTATAATATCATGGACCATTGCTATTGATGATATTAATGTCTTTCATATATTATATGTGCTTGTTGTATATTGGTTGTCAAGACTAATTTGCAGGTTCAAGTGCATGAATGAAAAGATTCAACGGGGATCTACATCAAACGTCCGGATCGAGGTTGGTTATATTCTCCATTATCTTAGCATTGTCATTTATATAGCATAGCATTGAGAATTGAGTTATTTTCTGGTAGTCAGTTGTCTGTTGTGGTCTACCACAAGCCATAGGAAGTTTTCGCCGTAACAGAAATGGCGACTCCGCTGGGGAGAACATCCATTTTTGGGGTTTTTTGGCATTAGTCCTTGTTTAGAGTTGTTGTGTGTCGAGTCTCTGTGTCATTGATTGGCCGTTAGGATACACTATAGAAAACCGCCTTTTTCTAGGTCATTGGGCTCTTTGTTTACTCATTTGCTTTTCCCTGTACGCAGGTGAGCCTAGTTCTGCCCGTGTCTACCCGCCTCTATCTGCATTATAGCCTGCGGGTACCCGCAGTTTTTTCTTCGACAGTATAAATCCAGGGGTGATTGGTTTATAGCCTTTGGTTGTTGCTAGGTTGGTTGTGAGTGTTCCTAGGTCTTCTTTGGCCTTGTTCCTGACTGTTCCATGCCTTGTTTGTGATCAAAACTCCTCTTTTATCTTGGTTTTGAGCCTTGTTGGTATTTACCCATTTTTAATTTTTTAACTCACAATATTGGCTGAGTCTTACTATTTGGGATCTGTTGAGTTGTCTTAGTGATCTCCTCTACATTTCTATAACTAAATAGTGGGATTTTGCTTGCATTTTTCCTTTCATTATATTGAAAAATACAAAACATAGTTTTGCATTTTCCTTTTGCTTATAAGTGAAAATACAAAAAAAAAAATACTTTTATGTACTACATTTTGCATATGAGTGCTTGTGCCTTCATCTAGGATCTGTTTGTGCATTGAAAATATAAAAGAGTTGCATTTTTATTTCGAAACCGTTGGATTGATTTTCATTCTAGTGGCATTGTTTTTATTGGATAGATGAGTCTAGAGTTTGATGATTTTTCATACTATTGAGTCATATACATCATTAGTTTCACGACCATATCCTTTGAGTAATCACAACCACCTAAAATTAATGCTTAATCTTAAAATTGATTAGAACGATTTTTATTTATAGGGTGCACCAACTAGCATAGGTTTAGAGTCTTGGAATAGATCATTGTGAGTTAACAATCCAAGACTACTAGAGGAAACATTATGTGTCTGACTAGGGAGTGGTGAAATCCATTATATACATCAGTGTTCTCAGGAAGCTCTACTTAGACTAGAGTTAAACACGAGGTCACAGGAAGTTGGTTGCGGAGATAGCCCTCCAATGCCGACTAAACGTGGGAGATATTTCCAGGATTTGTTTGTATCTGGGGACTCTTGGGGGATTTGACCCTCTTCAATTTCAGGCTTAACTACCCTGCCCATACGACGGATCCCACCTGCGATTGTCCCCTTGAGCATTGGTTCTATTTTGGTGACCTTAGTTTCCTTACCTAGGTATCGCAAAGGGTATTCATAGTGGTTATACTGCGACTATCCTGAGTCAGATAGGGGTTGGACAGCACAGTTGTGTTTGTGCAGGGATTTGACCCTGTGCACATAGTGAACTCTGGGGGCCTTTATAACTGGTTCTGTTACCTCCAGATATAGTTTGGGAGTCTCAAGCCTCCCCTAGGAGAGACATACCAAATGTAGTGTCGGGAGCTCATTTAGCCACTCTGTTTGTTTGCATTTGGCTGTGGTTTCTCTAGGTGTGTGCTCTTGATTTTCTATTTTTGATCGATAGTTTGGCCGTTAGGAGATGCTTTGATTTTATAGTCTCTCCCGAGATATCGTGGTGAGAAGTCCTGCTCTCTGCCAATCTCGTCGGTTGGTTGGTTTACTGGATACCGAGGTTACACGCTGCATTAATAAGGGACGCCGGAAGGCCCCCTCCGAGTCTTCAGATTCGTACGAAACATATGTCGCCGATGTCATGACTGCACATTCTGGCATGGGAGAAATCCCTACGACTCCATTGAGTAGAGTCGAACACACTTCAGACACCCCTACTCCTCGAGAGGCGTGGGGGGGTGATCCACCCGAGACCCAACCTAGCTTGTTTGGTCTGGATCCACCTGAGGACAACCCGTTCAATCCTTTGAATCCACATGATTTCCAGTATGGGATTCCAGAGTTACATGATACCACAGGTCCTATGACCAACGCTACCCCGTTCTCTTTTGGTATGCATGATTACAACACAGTTGATCCTTCTACTCTATTTGGTAGTCATGTTGGAACTAGTCATGGTGTTAGCAACATTGCACCCACTGGGGGAAATACCCTCGTCGAGGGCACCACATTTTCCACTCACACACATAGTATGGGTACCGGTCACATCCCTCCTAACAATGCAAATGTTGGAGGAAGGACACCTCCTAGGACTACCCATCCTAATAGGAACATTGTTCGCAATACGACTCACCATCCAAAGTACAATACACATGCCTCTACCCATCAACCGAGGACCATGTTCGCAAATGTTAACAATCCTCCCAATCATAGGGGTGGACACATACCTTATACTTTTACGTCTGCTACCGCTACTAGTAATGCTAATGTAGGAGGTGGGAATATACCTCATGGTCACCATACGATTGCTCATGCTACTAATAATGCTTATGTAGGGGGTGGGAACATACCTTATAACCATGGTCATTACAACACAGTTCCCACTACAAGTAACACATATATGCCCCATAATTATGGTGGTAACCCTTACTATAATACAGTCGGTGCTAGATCTTATTACAACCCACCTCAATACGGTGCACAAAATGCATATATACCTGCTTACCCTCACACGGGTCAGGTCCGTATAATCAACATTTTAATGGTCATGGTCAAGCTTACGGTCCATCTTATCCTTCAGTTCCATACAATCAACCTTTTATGGGAGCTTATAATCAAGCTTTCCAGCCCCAGCTCCCGTTCCTTGCTTGACTGAATCTTCCAGATCTTTCGAAGCTCACGAATGATCCAGTGTGTCACGATCCTAATTGGTCATCGGTCCTGCTATCACCTAACTTGTAGTTACCCCTATAGATGTATCCATTAGTGGATGGAAGGAGGAAAGGGAAACTCAATAGGTGCAACCACGATCACCTCGACTTCCAATAGATGGTTGTCACGCTAATCGAGGCAACCTTCACTTTATGCTATCTAGCCCAGACAACAAAGGGGGAGACCCAGATCTACTCCCGACAAGAGAGATCAAACCAAAACACCGAATCAAAGTCAAGTATAAGTGAAGTATTGTAAGGTGTATGGTGTACCCTAGATCTAAGGATAAAGTCACAAGATAAATAAGGGGTTTAATGAGTATAGCTTTGGTTCATTGTTAATGTGAGAATGACTTATAGTGTTAGAAATGAGATCCAGGATTAAAGTACTAGTCAATTGTGAGAAAATCCACTGCCTTGGGAACTATGTCCAATGCAGGGTAGTTTAAGGGTTGAATTGGGGCTAACCAATACCAATGACACGCTTGATTATAAGATATGACAATGTCAAGGGGTTCAAGCAACCAAGACAAGGATGAAACCACAAGTTAACCCAACAATATAGGAAAGTTGAATGAGCTTGGAGAAGGATCAGTGCCTTGGGAATTGGGACAAATGGATTCAAAAAGAGGTTAACTTGTAGATCATGACCCCTATAGCATAAGACAAGTGGGCTACTAAAGGTATGATGGTTGGATCTTTTAGGATCTAATAGTTCATGATATGACCTAAGTGGACCACAATCCCTTAAAACAAGGAATGCTACCCGTAAGGAAAGCTTTCAAAAAATGACATACTAGAGGTTTCAAGGTATGCTTATTCCAAATCCACCAAAATCTCAACTACCCATGTCCTACAAGTGGACAAACTCAATTCCCCCAAGAAGTGCTACCTTTCCCAAGGAGGGTTAAAAGTGTGGTAAATGGGATCAAGACAAGTCCGATGGCCACCAAAATTTAGATCCAAGTAGTTTAGGCAAGTATAAATGTGGATCTAGAAAATCAAGGCAATCTAGTGGCTAGATCTTACTAGATCTAAGATTTAAGATACCAAGTGGTCCAAAAATGAGGTTTCAACCCTTAAAATATGGAATGGGGCCCACAAGGTAGAAATCACCAAGGTGACAGTCTAGGGGTAGGTTATTGGATATGTAGATTGCAGATCAAGTGAAATCTCAACTACCCACGTACTAGATCTAGGTTAACTCACCCAAACCAAGGAGTGCGACCTCACTTGGAGAGGCTAAGTTGCCTTGGGAAGAGGGTCAAATGGAGGCCGATCCTCACCAAACTATAGATCCGAGATGCCGTGGATACTATAGAGGTGGGTTTTAAATGTATTACCCAAGAAGCCACAATATTTTTGTAGATTTGAGAAAATGTAAAATGGGGGTTTTAATTAATTAGGGTTTGAAGTAACTTAGACAAGTGGATAGATCATGGAAAGAGAAATTACCTTGAGATCATAACTAAGTGATGAAGAGAGATGCCTTGTTGTTGAGGAAGACTCCCGTAGAGATCAAATGAGATATTGTTGAATTTGCTTGCCGAAATGATGCCCTAGCCCACAAGTGCGACCTCCTCTACCTATCAATCCAAGGAAAGCGATTTCAATCAGAAAGATCAAGTATGGAGGAAATACAAGCGAAGTGCAAATGTAACATGAAATAGAAGGTCCTGGGACAATAATACTCACTGTTACCAATGAAGAAACCCAAAGAAGAAGTAGGGAGGGTCCTCCCCTACCAATACATCCTCCTTGAATGAATTCGGCCTCCACCTGTAGATGCAAAAATGGTACAAAAATATGGCAAGACAATATCTCCAATAACTCAGTGCAAAGGAAGAATCAACGATCGAACAACAAAAACATTCACCACAACACTTGGAGATAGATGCAATAATAATTTTCTATTCCAATAATCCAGAGCCACAAGTCCCCTTTACAATGAGAGGCTCTCTCCTTTAAATAGGAGGGAGAGAGTCCACAATCTAACCACTTTTTGAATGAGTGGCTAAGATTAAAAGATCAAAAGATCTAATCAATGGTTGAGATGAGCTCAACAATAAAATACATGGATCACTAATAAAATATAACAATAAGTGGACAAAATCACCCTAGGAGAGGGGATCCCACCAAATCTTGATGACAAAATATAACAACTAGCTCATGGTGGGTCTAAGGGGTAATTTTAGACACCCTTGGTCAATTCCCATAGCACAATAATAATAAAATAGTCATCAAAGTACCAAATCGTGCCTCTGTGGACAAATCATGAGCCTTAGGAGGCTCTAGGAATCATCAGAAAATGCCATAAGTGATGGATGTGGATCCCAATGAAGCTGGAACTGCTGGAGAAGGTGTGGGAGACATCCCACTCATCATCACTAATCATCCCATGCCATAACATTGCCTCAGTATCCCAAATCAAATTCCTCTGTATCCATTTCTACCAATCCTGAACTGCCTTGGGAAGCATGAAACTACCCAAACTGCCTCCTGGAGTGCCTGCGCTGTCAAGGTGAGGGAACCAGTGTGTCTGGGAGGGGGGTAATATTGTAAAATCAAGTGGCTGGACCACCCCCTCCATGCACAGCACCCTAGGTGAACCAAATAAAATCCATCTCTGCTCTAACAGGGTCTCCGACAGAGCAAAACTGCACTAAGATAGCCTACTGAGGCTTAATCATCACTGTAACTGCCCGAAATTGAAAGTAGACTGTCTCATTGAACTCAGAGGGTCCAAATATATCCAATATGTGTACTCATACACCATATGGATCTCTGCATGATCATATAATATATCCAATATGCCCGAACAAGTGAAATAATAATAATATGTAAATTATCAAATAATGCTGAAAACCATAAATCGTCATCATAACCCTGCATCTGATGCATAGAACCATCATGTAAATGTACATAGACCATATATAATCTATATGTGTCATCATAAGGTCTAACCATCTCATGTCCTGTGGCTGACCTTGGTCAAACTAGGTTTGACCAAGTCAACATGACCAAATATAACTCAGAATATCATCGAAAGCTGTTGTAAAGTGTCAGAGGTTAATGCATGCTGTACAATTCATTCAAATAGCAATTATAACAAGTAGCAGTCATTACTAGCAATCTACCAACAAATATATAATGTCATTAATTATTATTATGACTTAGACTAGACTTTCAAGACCATACTCACTTCATAGTTGTGATCAATTTGCTAGTGAAGGGTGAAGGCTTAAAATTAACTGGCTAGGCCAAGGGATGACTTACTGACTCAACATTGTGACACTTTGGATATGGGAAAAGGAAAAACACACCATCGCATATACTGAATGAGCAGCAACACAGGGAATGGCGATGTCTCACAAATGGATAAGTTGTTCAAAGAGTATTTATTCACCTTTAACAGATGCGCACAATCCATAATGCAAAAGAGGCCAGCAATCATTTTGATATAGCTTTTGAGTTCCATTGCTTTTTGGGCCTGAAGTTTCCATAGCCTTTGATCTATGTGTGTTTATAAACACATTGCATAGATTTACATTTATTTAGGCTTTTTGCTGCAGGTGTGTTTTTAAGGCACTTGTTTACCTGAGCACTTCTAGGTGTGTCACAAACAACTTGTTTACCTAGGTATTTATATTTCACAAGATATAACATTTTATTTCATAGCCATTTTCATTTGGCTTGTCTTTCATTCATGTGTGTTTAGAAACACATTTCATGAACGGGCCTTTCATACAAGATATAACATTTCATTTTCGATACTTTGTATTCATGGCAGCACTAAAAGTTTTAGGTTTAGCCAACACAACTTTAGTGACTATGGGGATTTCTCAAGGAAATCCAACTCACCATAGGTAAGTTTTGTCACCAACTCAGATCCGAGACACAATAAATAGGGAAGCTCATCCAACACAGAGGCTACAGTGGGGAAAAGTCCTCCATGCCGCTAGTCAAGTAGTAAGTCAGGGTGATAAACTAAAAGGTAGGTAATGGATGGATGAAGACAATGAATAATGGAGCCAACACTAGCAAGCCAAGGTATGGTGGAATGATCACCTTTATTCTCCCTAAGGAGGGTAAAACCAATGAGTATGAATAATGAACTTCTAAGTCTGAGTAGGGACAATAGAATATATATAATAAGATCAACCAGGTCCACATATCTATATGATGCCAGATCATGACACTAAATGCTAAGACATGCTATAAGAATGAATATAAAAGCAATGTAACCACAACACCATGATATACCTGCTGAGTCATATACTTGAATTCTCATCCTCTGAACCATCATTGTCCTCTGAAACTGCTACTGTAACTATGGGCACTACTGACCGCTCTGTACAAATGGTATAATAGCTACATCGGTCATCTCTCTGAGTGTCTTGAGACTCAGTCATGGCATGGGGAATATATACTGTCCAAAATATGATAGTAGTCCATAATAGATGCTCATCTCAGCATCTCAATGTAAGGGAACTAGTTGAATAGTGTACTGGAATCATAAAAATAATGTATGGTAGCCCGGCTACTATATATGTGACAACATATCCCTACCAAGCTCCCTTCAGACATTCCCAAGTTTGAGGGGAAGAGTGGTGAGGATCCGGGTGACGATGTCACGACCTTTCACCTTTGGTGCTCATCCAGCTCGTTGAATCACGATTCCGTTCGTTTGAGACTATTTCAACACACCCTCATGGGGGTAGCCACGAAGTGGTATGTCGAGTTGCCTGGGAGCACTTATAGGGGTTTCAATGAGATAGCCTTGGTTTTCTTGGATCATTTCCAGTTTCTGGTTCGTTATGATACTTGTACTGAAATTTTGTCTACCTTCCGCCAGAATAAGGCCACACATATTTCTAACCACATTCAAGAGTGGCGTCGATGGAAGAGGTTAATTAAATCCAACATTCCTCCAGAGTTTCTGTTGGAATGGTTTCTCAAGTATTTACTTCCATATATTGCTAAGCATGTTTTGATGTCCGACATTGTGACTCAGGAACAAGCCATCTTAAAATTCCAGTAGTTAGATTTATTATATTCTCAGTTTGGCATTTTGTATGACATTATTCCTGACGCACCGCGAACACGACATGAGCCCAAGTCAGTTCCTGGACCACATGCCAATGGCATCGTGGGATTTGCAAGTACTTGACCTGTAGATTTGGCTACTAATCAAATGCAAAATTTTTCGCTTAACCAATCTACTCCCGGACAGGTTCACACCTTGTCCACTTCCACTCCATCGTCTAATGTACACACTGTGCAATCGACGAACCCATCGGGTAACCAGCATCCTGGTGGTAAGAAGAAGGGGAGAAAAAACCATAAGGGTGGAAACAATGGGAAATATGGTAGTAATCGCAATACCCCTCGGAAAGAGAACGCCAACCTTCCTCGGGAAGGTGGAAATGCTGGTGGGGACTATAAACGTAGGCTTAAAGTGAAATTCCTTTGCAAGCTTTGTGGGGAAGATCACCTTACTCACTTGTGTCCTCGAATCAAAGAAGCATCGAAGCATATTGCACAGAGCCCAGCTGTGTTGAAAGATCCCCTTCCTCATCATCAGAATATGGCTTCGCATGCTCCTGCTACTGGTTATGGATCTAATGAGACTACAACGTCTTCCTCCAATACTAGTGGCTACGGATGTGTGAATATGGTCCAATCAGAGGTTAGTGTTGCTACTCGTCAACGCGATTATGGTGCACCACAACCAAATATGGGGAATGAACCTCCTCCTCCTGATAACTCTTTGCATATCGAGAAGCCCTCTACTATGCCGCGGATACCAAAAGGTGCTCTTAAGCGCTCTACGCAGAATCCTAATGCTCGAGCTGCCCATAACTACTCCATTGTAGAAGATTTGGGTCAAACTCCAGGTGCCATGTCGGCTCTTGAAGTTTTACAAGCGTGTCCTTCTCAAAGGCATGCCCTTTTGAGTGCTTTAGGAGTTCAAGATGGGGCAAGTCCTAACGTTATCAAGTTTGATACTAATGACGTCCAACCTTGCTTACCTTACCACGTGGCTTTTCAAATCCATGTGGAGTGCCTTCAGAATTTCGTTAGAATAACGGTGGTTGACGAAGGCGCTTCTGCATCAGTGATGTCTTTATCTTGTTGGAAATATCTTAGCTTTCATCCTCTATCCAATTCTATGACCATGCTCACTACATTTGACAGTCGGTCATTTAAGCCACATGGGATTATACCTTCCCTTGTTGTCTGCTTGGAAGGAAAACCTGTGCCTATTGAAGTTGAGGTGGTTGATGCACCCATCGACTACAACCTTCTTCTGGGTAGGAATTGGATGTATGCTATGAAAGCAGTCGCGTCTACTGTGTTCAGAGTTAATTGCTTTCCTCACGAAGGAAAGATTGTGACAGTCGACCAGCTAGATTTCGTTAGTCCTTGTTCCACAGCATCCACGGGATCAGTAGTCCCCCAAGTTACAGGTTCTCAGCCGGAAACTGGGAACATGGGTGTCGGATTGTACCCCTCATTGATGGGATCTTATGATTTCCCTTCACCCATTAATTTTATTGGAACCATTTCCGATAATGCGTCTCTTCCATTGAATAATGTACCATTCCAGACTTCATATTTTGATGATCCATGGACCTTACCGTCCATGAGTTCCATGTCTGGAGACATTGCGCATGTTGGGATGGCTATGCCGCTGTCTGCTGCTGAGCTTGCTTATGAAGATATTCAACAAGACACGGTAGAGCCGGATCTCTCTTCTTCACGGACAGAAGAAGAAGATCTCATTATGCTGCCGGTTTGGGAAGCCAACTCGTCTTGTTCGTACGATTTCCTTGATGATACTTTACCTTCAGATGAAGCTATTATCGAGGCCATGTGTGGTAGTTACATACCTTGGGAGGATATGCATCATCGCTCTTATTTTCTTCCCAAACTTGATCTCGCCGAGCAAGAAGAGTTTAGGACAACTCTTGCCGAGATGGTTGGTCACTTGGTGGCTCTTTTTGGTTCACATGAGATTTACGCGGAGGGTAACATGGCTAATATTTCCCCGACTATACCGATCAACATCTCTCACACTCCTAGAAAGATTGGAGAATGTTTACATTGGTGATGATTGCTCTTCTGAGGAGGTTGCCATTTACACCGAATTGTTTACAGAACTTTGGGAAGCTTTCGCCTGGTCATATGAGGAGATGCCAGGAATAGACCCCAGTATTGTCGAACACGAGATTAGAACGTATCCTCATGCTAAACCGGTTCGACAACGTCTTCATGCTGTTAACCCTAGGAAGGCAGCCACTATCAAGGCATAGGTGGAGAAACTGCTCAAAGCTGATTTTATCTATCCCGTTCACCTTACCGAATGGGTGTCAAACCCCATTCCTGTAGATAAGAAGCAGGGAGCTATCCATGTATGCACTGATTTTAGAGACTTGAACCATGCATGTCCAAAGGACAATTTTTCCACTCCATTCATTGATCAGATCTTGGGTGCTTGTGCGAGAAGTGAAATTTTTTTGTTCATGGACGGCTTTTTGGGGTATAATCAAATTCAGATCAAACCCGAGGACCAACATAAGACTGCTTTCATTTTTCCTTGGGGTACATTTGCGTACCAAAAAATGCCCTTCAGCCTTAAAAACGTCGAGCTACATTTCAACGTGCTATGACCTATGCCTTTCACGACCTTAAACGTATAATGGAGGTTTTCTTGGATGATCTTGCTGGCCATTCTCGTAAGAGAGAGGACCACCCCAAGCATCTCCGTTTGATTCTCGAATGATGTATACGCTACAAGATTCAATTGAATCCCAATAAATGCATCTTTGCTATAAGGACAGGTCGCCTTCTAGGTTTCATAGTTTCGAAAGAGGGTATTAGAGTCGATCCTCTTAAAGTTGAGGAAATACTTTGGTTTCCTCCTCTGCACAACTTGTTACAACTTCAGAGCCTCCAAGGGAGAGATACTTTTCTACGTTGCTTTGTAGTGAATTATGCTAGTCTTACCAAAGGTTTCACGCGCTTATTGAAGAAAGACACAACATTTATCTGGGATGAGTGAGCCCAGCAGTCTTTCGACGCTCTTAAGAAAGCTTTGGTGTCAACCCCTTTGCTTAGTCCACCCGACTTTGAAAGATATTTTATAATTTATGTGGCTGCGTCTCAGGAGATGATTGGCATGTTCTTAGTTTAGGTTGATGATGTGCTCATGGAGCATGTGCTCTATTACCTTAGTCAAAATCTAGTAGACGTTGAGCTGAGATATACTCACGTGGAAAAGTTGGCACTTGCGACTGTTCATGCAGTCCAACGGTTATGACACTATATCATGCTTAGAAAGACCACAATCATAGCGCATATCAATCCATTTCAGTTCGTGCTATCAGAATTTCTTATAGGGGGGAAGTACAATAAATGGATTGTGATCCTTCAGGAGTTTGATCTCGATTTTGCTTCGACGAGGTCAGTGAAATCCTTGGCATTTGCTGAGCTTATGTTGGACCTTTTGTGACTTGATGAGGATGTTGTCCATGAAGATTCCTTTGTGGATGAGCACTTATTTCTTATCTCGTCTGAGGACCCTTGGTATGGGGATATCATTGTATATCTCCAAACTTTGAAGTTTCCTTCGCACTATTCACGAGACGAACGACGACGTGTGAAACATCATGTTAAATATTATACCATCGTCGACGATACTTTGTATCGTCGAGGAAAGGATTCTATTCTCCGTCGTTGTTTGACTCACGAAGAAGCGGAGCGTGTGCTTAATGATTTTCATGTTGGGGCATGTGGTGGTCACTTATTCGGGCTTGTTACAGCCCAACGTATTATGCGAGCTGGTTATTTTTGGCCTTCGATCTTTAAATATTGTGTGGACGTTGTGAAGATATGTCACCCTTGCTAGGTGTTTTCTCGGAATATACACTCGCATCCAGCGCCCCTTCATCCGGTCGTCACCGTTGGTCCCTTCACCAAGTGGGGGGTGGATTTCATGGATTGCAAACTAGCCTCGGCTGGGGGGCATCACCATATCATAGTGGTCGTGGACTACTTTTCCAAATGGGCTGAGGCCATGCCTACTGTAAAAGTTGATGGTGCTACAGCAGCCCATTTCGTATTTAAACATATTATTACTTGGTTCGGTATTCCGAAAGATATTGTCACTGACCATGGAAGCCACTTTCAGAACAAAATGATGGAGGATTTGTCACTCAAGCTTGGGTTTCGTTAAGAACACTCATCTTCTTACTACCCCCAAGCGAATGGTCAATTTGAAGCAGTCAATAAGTCTTTAAAGACCATTCTCCAACGTACCATTCAACAGAGCAAGAACAACTGGCATATTATGTTATATCCTGCTTTGTGGGCATATCGAACCGCAGTCAAGACTGCCATCGAGTTCTCACCATTTCAATTGGTACACGGTGTGGAGTCGATTTTACCGATTGAATGCGAAATCCCTTCGTTAAAACTAGCTATAGAGCTCCTCCCTGATATGTCGGGTATTGAGAAACGTTTAATCCACCTTGAGTAGCATGATGAGCAGCATCGAGATGCCGCTGTAGCTATAGATGCCAATAAACGTCGTGTCAAGGTTCAGTACGATAGGTCTGTCCGTCCCTGACAATATGTTGAAGGTGACTTGGTCCTCTTATATGACCAAGATAAAGAACCCCTGGGGGCAGGCAAGTTTAACCCCATGTGGCACAGTCCTTACATTGTGAGGCGTGTCCTGGAAAAATGAGCCTAGGAATTAGAAGATTATGAAGGGAACGTCTTGAAGGAGCCTAGAAATGGGCTCTACCTCAAGAGGTATTACGCTTGAACTTCTAGTTCGAGCTAATACTTTTGTATACTATTGTACAGTTGCTTCTGTACATAGTTTAGATTTCTTTTGGTTTTCGGGTCTGCTAATTCGCTTCCATTTGATTGACAAATGTTAGTGGAATCTCCTACATTCTTAGGGTTTGTGGATGGTGCTAGCCATCATACGCAGTAGCTTGCTTCTACTGCCTGGGTTATTTATTCACCTGACCACCTAGTTGTGTCTTTAGGAGGTGCTTGTCTCAGTCCCACATCTAACAATGTGGTTGAGTATAGTGTTGTAATTGAGCTACTTCAAGATGCTATTTCACATGGTATCCAGGTTTTAGAAGCCCTCCTAGATTCACAACTGGTTGTGTCTTAGTTGAATGGTCGGTACCATGTGAGGGATCCTACTTTATTACGGAGATTCTTAAGGGTAAGACTCTTGGAACGACATTTTATTTCCATTACATACATTCATGTTCCGAGAAGTTTTAATCATATATCTGATGCATATGCTAACTATGTCCTAGATTGGCATTTGTCACATTCTTAATGAAACACACAAATAAACATACATTCATACATTTGTACATACAAATATAGTAGAACCGGAGAACCATAGTTTTTTATAAATAACATGTCCAAAATGGTAGTGTCATAATACAAAACTGGAGCCTATAGCTCTCAAAAATATACATATCGATACAAAAAATGGGACTCTGAGATGTCTAATCCCTACGAGGAGGCCTAGATGCCCCCTCGGCCAGATGTGTCTGATATTAATAATGTACTGCATTAGCTATACGCTGCAGTAGTCACACCCAGTTGCTCGGTACCCCCACAACATGGTGCTGCATATCCTCTGGTAGTTGTGCTATCTCTATCCCTGGTACCCTATTGGTCATCCATGATAGGTTGAACTGCAAAGTCTCTAGAGTACGTTCTACTGCAACACCCACTACTTCATCACCCTTGCCCCATCGACGATGTCTCAAGAAGCCCTATGGTCTTACTGGACCCTTGTATGCGAACAAACAGTGAAATGTCAATACATGATACTACCCCCAAAAAGATTTTTGCATTTACATCTATAATAAAAAATCCCTAAAAATTTAATACACCAAAAAAAATAAAAAGAGTAACTCACCGATGTCTCCAAATGCTGCTCCTGGTGGAAGTGGCATGTCGCGATCTTGACGAAGGTCTATCCCTGCATGGGGGTAGTCATCTATAGCTGTGACCTGTTGGTCCCACCAATGAAAGAACTCATATATGTATGGTGATGCATTCGGACACCACCCTGTCGTGCCAAGACCTCTGCCCATCCGGTCAGGGTCGGGTCACGGAGACTATGAGGAGGGACTTGAACCCTTGGACTGAAGAAATTGCATAAGATACTGCCGTATCCAAATTTTTTTGCCTCCCCACGCTTGCACTCCATTAACTAGGTCTTCATGGACCCCAGTAACATTGTGCGCCAGTCATATACCATGGGCCGCATGCACTATGAGGCATAGAACATCACCGACCTTGAAGCCTGGTGAAGCATTGTCGAACCTGTAATCCACACAAGGGTAGCCACTATAACCTTCATGCTCAGATCGACTATGGCTCTGATGGGCACCTGACTCCCCACTATCCGAGTATTGGGAAGATAGTACCGCTCAATGTAGTCGGGAATGGTGATCCCACCACTCATAAAACAAGATCGAAGGCTTACCACTTCACCTCGACGGGACAAACCAGTTATGAAATAGATATCATCAACCTCCAAGGAAAGTAATTGCCCTTCCAAGTTGAAATTTTGTGCATCTATGTCCAAGTAGTCTATCAAACAGCGGAGCAATAGGTTTTGGACCCTCAAACCCCCTATGTTCCAAAATTTGAAAATACCACATGCCTGTAATGCTTGTTGTGCAGAGAAATCATTGCAGACGAGCTCATCCACAAGGTCATGCTCCCTTTCTCTCCATTCTAGAATCATCCCGGAGGAAGAGAAACCAAAATTTTAGTCATGTTTATTTAAAAAACAAACTTCATGGCTGTACCCGTGGTCTATTTATCTCATAGAGGTAGGTACCCGTGGTCAACGCATGCATTGACTGCGGGTACCAAGCCCTACCCGCTACCCGTATACTCGTAGCTCGCGAGTACCGCCGTGACCAAATAGGGCTTGGAAATTTAAAAAATTGGACCAATGAAAATTCAAATAAAAACTATCAAATGAATGGTATGGATGAGACAACTAACCTGCTCTAGATGGCTCAATGAACGGATGCCCGTAGCTCCCAGAATCGGCAACTAAAATCGAAGGTGAAAACTAACCAAAAACTTTAATTTGGGTGAATAGTGAAAATGAATTGTAAATTGTATTTTTTTATTACTATTTATAGTTTTGAAAACTCACTTGTCTATAGTTTTTTCCATTTTAAGCTATTTTGGACTAATATAATGTCTTGGAGTAACATTTTTTACCATATTTCTTCGGTGAGAGTTGTTTTTTCGTTTCGTGCCTACGGCAGGTATATTTCACATCTGGCATATAGGTTAGATGTCATTTTCACATGCATTATGCATTTGACCTTTTGACCATTTACATAAACCCTAGGTGCGACCCCGCTTCTTAACTGACGCAAAACCTTCACACTATTATAGAAGTGTCATTATGTGGCAGTAGGGCCTTTCCAAACATCGGTACCCTAGTTAGAACCCCTTTTTTTCATTTTGGTGCCCATGCCGTTGTTTTTCCTTAAGATCGGGAGTACTTCGTAGTTACGCCATGACTTTGTGATAAAGACTCATACTCTACTTTGTCTTATACTGGCCATCTCCCATAAGGACTCCCCCATTTATATCGATTTGTGATTGCATTGCATCATCCTGCTTGCTACTTGAGCCTTGTGCCAGCTCCCGCTTACTCAATTGTTAGCCTGGTGCCTAAGCACTTTCCCTGTCGATCCCTGCAGAGCTTCTATTTTTCCTTCTCAATTTGAAGACCTTTTGACCTTGAGGGAACACCCCACCAAGTGTCCAAATCCTACACATGCTTCCTTGCATTTATCATAGGTATGTTAAACTACTTGGGAATAGTCTGCTCACTATTTTACACTCATTCCCTCAATTGTTGTACTATAAGCAATTTTATTCTTTTTCAAGATTTTCCAAATATGAAAAAGACTAAAAAAAAATCAAATATTCCAAAAAGCTGGAGGGGATTATGGTTACTCCTTCTAGTTGGCAGCTGTTTTGTTGCCTTTGAACAGAGCATTCATTCCAATCCATACATTACGAGTCGGGACTATAGTTGGACCTTAGGAGCTGTACTTGTTTCTCAGTTTACTCCACCAATTTGTTAAGCTTCCAGTCACTATGGATCCCTTTGTTGATGCCTCCTGCATCGCACAGTCTATGTCAAGTCTATTCTTCCTGATTCTATCCATCTGCTCATGCTCTTGTTAAAAGGAAGTCCTGAAACCAGAGTTAGCCACAACTCAGATCTCTTGACTATTGCATGTCAGACATCCTTATTGAGTCGGTCTGTTTCACCCACATTCTTCCAAATCTTTCAACATAGCTGGTACCTCGTGCTAGTTGATGGGGCATGCCTTAATGCCCTTTTTACAGCGAGTTTCGTTCCGTTGACTTCAACTCATTTATTCCGAAATTTGAGACTTAGAGTTCAGTTGAGTACCTTGAGGCTTGCAGTCATTAGTGGCAGGTTCTCTCGCCATCAACAGTTTTGGGAATACATCAATGTCCCCTGATCGATGGATTCATCTTAGTGTTCGACTTCAACAAATCTATTCACACTCTGATGATTGTACTCTGTGCCTTGATTCCCATTTTCATTATTGGTGGGTTATCTCACGTCTGTTAACAGTATACATCATTGACCGGTAATCAGACGATGTCACATCAGGTTCGACCTCAACACCTTTATTCACTTGATGGGACTTGCACAGTAGATGATTTGTGTAGAAGACCCCAGGCGATAGTGGCATTCAGTATGCTACTTATGATCATGACTTTACATTTGAGATATCATCTCTCATATATCAACAGTTGGTACCTCTAGTTTGCACCATTGTTTCCTTTTTAGCAGGGAACCATATCTTATTGTAGAGGGATCATGGCTATGATCACTTATGACATGTATTCACTATGTACTACCTACTCATGGCCATTGTATCAGATTGTTGTATTGTACTGATATGTACTCAGAGATATTATTATATTATGACGAGTGAGTTGCTCCTTCCACTTGTGTCTCCATCACTCCACTTCTGAGATTTATAATGTATTTTGGCCATCGTAGCACCAGTCTCTGACCTCACACATTAGGGGGCATATATTACAACGTAATTTTCCACCCTGTGAGCATCAACACTCTTTGGCCTTCATGATCCATTTCACAGACTCAGATGTACTTTATGTCCTTCAGAACACACTATTTCCCTATATTTCTTCCTGTACGTTAGCTGTTACATTTTAGCCAGCATACCCGCGATCTATTCCACTATAGCCCGCGGGTGTCAAGTAAAATGGTAAAAGTCACCAGAAAATTACTTTTTACTCCCAAAAAGCGATCTTAGGGTGACCTTTGGCCCTCCATTTGCACCGAAACGCTTCAATGTGTTCTTTCACTTACCTTTGGAAGGCTATATATTGAGCTCTTATGGCATATGGAAGAGAGGATAAAGTGAGAGCAAGATAACTCTAGTGGATTTTTGTCGTATCTTGAGTCTACACTCATTGATCCTTGTTGTGAACCCCTTATGTTCACCTTCCAAACTCCTTTCATAGTTTGAGTTTGACATTCCATGTAGGATTGAAGTGGTGGAGGCACAATTGGAGAGACCCAGTTCTTGGTTCAGATTGGTTGCCGATAAGAGGTCGTATCACATTGTACTTCTTGTTATTCATTAATATAAATACTCATATTCTCGTCCATTAATGTTGTGAATGTTGTTTATATTACATTGGGTTTCATTTACTTATAATATCATGGACCGTTTCTATTGATGATGTTAATGTCTTTCATATATTATATGCGCTTGTTGTATATTGGCTGTCAAGACTAATTTGCAGGTTCAAGTGCACGAATGGAAAGCTTCAACGGGGATCTACATCGAACGTCCGGATCGAGGTTGGTTATATTCTTCGTTATCTTAGCATTTCCATTTATATAGCATAGCATTGAGAATTGAGTTATTTTTTGGTAGTCAGCTGTCTGTTGTGGTCTACCCCAATCCATAGGAAGTTTTCTCCGTAACAAATGGTGCAGTCATATTTTATGCCCAAGCATCTGACAGTGGATTTCAGGAATTTTGATGGTTTTTTAGGTGGAATAAAAAGGTCATTTAAGAAATCGATTTGGGCTATTGAGGAAAGTTTTTGGCATGAGGTTTGTTCATAGGTCATATATGATGTAGCCCACTCCTTCCAGGTCAGCTTGCAACATTCAATGGGGTCCACTCAGTCTCCGAGTTTTCATTTGATGCATTCTTCTCTTAGTTGAGGGGGCTCAGATTTCATCAATTGTTCACTTGGATATGTTATTGAGTCATATGTTATCTTATTGTTCCCTAGGGTGATGCTAGTGAAGGATAATAAACCCTCCTAGCCCCATGTGCTCCTAGTCACTTTTCCTTTTCATCTTATGTGGCATACTTGTCTTCTAGTCACTTTTATGTGGTGCGCATCCCCCCTAGGGCTTCCTTTAGTGAGTGCGCACCCTCCTCATGTGAGTGATCCATGTTATATTGTACCGGCTCATCTTAGTCGTCGATTGTATTATTTTTATCTTTTGATCTCAACCACTCATTCATAAAGTGGTTAGGGTTTTGGTCTCTCTCCTCCTATTTAAGGAAGAGACCCCCCTATTAAAAAGGCAGCTTTGGGGCTCTGGAAATATTGGAATATAATACTTGTTTTGTGGATCTGCTTCTTTGCTTTGATGGGATTCTCTTGTACATGATTATACATGTTTTTCTTTAGACATATTTTCTTTTTGTAGGTGATTTTGAAAGTTACAAAGGGAGGTCGAATTGACTTGTTGCAGGGGTGCAAATTGCTTAAAGGGAAGATTGTTGGGGTTTCTCAAATCCCCCTTGGGAAAGACGTTTTCATATTGAAGGGAGTTTTTCAATTATGCTTTTTCCATTGATTTACTTCTTTTGATATGCCATGCTTAGGTCTTGCTTATTGGTGAATCAAATCTCACTTTTCGTAGTTTGTTTTACAGGTGAAGTAGGATGTTTTTCCACCTTGGGCTTGGACATTGAGCTTTGAATCACTTGGATCTAGCTTGGAATTGTAACTATATGCAAGGATCATCAATGTATACGGTAGCCGCAAGCATTTGAGGTAAAATCTACAAGGTACGTATCCATTTTCATGTATTTCACCCATTTGTCACTTCAAACCCTCATTTTTTATTTTTATTTTTTAGATCGAGTGAGATCTAGCAATTTATTGGGCTTAATAATTAAAACCCACCTAGATAATAATTAATAAATCTTAGATATAAATTTTGGTGCGCATCTGAATCCATTTACCCCCTCATCTAAGGCACTGGGCCTCTCAAAGGGAGGTCGCCCTTATTGGGTAGGTGGGATTTTGCTAGATCTACATCGTGGGTATTGCTTGTTCCTTCTCAAATCAATAGATCCATTGAGTAGCAAAACCCCTAGTGCCATTTCACCTTGATCTTTACTTTGTGGGCCCCATTTTGACCATTTTTCATATTTTAAGGGTAGGCCCCACTTGGGTTTTTCTACTTGGCATTAGATCTATCTAGATATACTAATATTAACCCCTAAGTGGCCTAAATCTTTCATTGGTTGAAAATTTTTCCATCTCATAAACCTCTTCAACCAAGCTCTAACTCCTTGAGTCCACTCATCAATTCTAGATCTAGATCTATCCACTCTTGATCTCTTCCTTTTTCATCTTTCACATTTCCCTAGGAGGTATTGAGTAGGTTTGCTAGCCTTCATAGGTTAGCTAGGGTCTCCCCATTGGTCTTGCTTAGGTTAGATCTAAAGTGAAGAGTGCCTCGGTTAACGTGACACCCAATTGCATTGGGGACCGTGGCATCTCTTGGGTCACCTCTTTAGTTGTCCGACACCTCTATCATCCTGGATAGGATCACCTTTTGGAACAACTACAAGTTGTGTGATAACAATAACAACAGCCACCAAACTCCTATCATTTTCAACACTACTTCTGAAGCTGCCATTAACTAGAAGAAGATTGTCATTGAATTATGAGTCACCCATCGATTGTTTGATGAATAATTGATTGTTGACACTGTTCAGACCTTGTATGTTTAAAAGGAGACCACATGTCATTGCGTTGCCACCTCAAATTACCGAGAGCAAATTTGGATCTCTGAGTACAACTCTGGATTACTGTGCAAACCCTCATATCACTGTGCAAACTCCGGATCACTGTGAAAACCCTCAGATCAATGAGTTGTTGTAATGTCCCCATCCGAATAAATCAATAGAAGGGAAAATTCCACCAATCTACTAGATCCATAGGTTGGGGTGCAAACATCTAGATTTGGAATAAGGGAGATATTAAACCCCAAATGGACATTAGCTTGACATAAATTTATTAAAAGGGGCTAAATAAATATTTACAATAGGAAAATAAGGTGGCACTTGGTCATAAGGGCACATTGGTGGTGTGTGACCCACACAAAGCAAGATTCTCCATGCCACATGGCACCCTAGTCTCACCCATTCGAATCCAAGGTGGATTCTAATGTTCTTGGGGGAGTTGGAAGGTCATTATAATTGGCATGACTCAATGAGGGTCGAATTGGAGTGGAAGAGTAACTCCCATGGAAGAGGAAGAGGCATCTTAGAGATATTGAGACACTTGGGCTAGATTCCCTATATTCTATGACAACAATGATGAAGATGCTATGACACTTATGACAAGGATCGGACCGGATTTCTGACAAATGACTTATATGACATGCCAAGGCTAAAAATAGCCTCCAAGATGGCGCACAAGGGAGTTATGGCAGCCAATATTCTTTCCCATTCGAATTGGTGGAAGATGGAGACTAGGAATTGTTGGAGAAGTGGCACTCATTGGAATCTCTTCCCAACTCGAATTGGCATGAAGCATTTGGAAGGAATTCAAACCATGGAGGAATCATGAAGGTTATAAAATACAATAACAAAGAAGGAGAGGGGCTTTTGATCATTTCTCATTTTGCAAATTGGAGAGCATTGCTTGTCCATGCTAGTGGAGTGTTTAATCTACTTTCCTTAGTACCAATTTCGAGGGTGCAAGATTCCCATCCTAATTGGAAATTGGAGAGGACATTCAGACCTTTCATTTGGATCTACAATGGAGTCATTTTTTGTAGGTTGAAGTTACAGGGCTTCTCGTGATCTTTTCTTCTTCAACTTGCTCCCACACCTCTCTTACATTTCTCTTCATATTCTGGCTCTTGGAGGAAGGGCGCACATGGTGAGACTGCTGATCTATTTGGGGGAGTCCAAGGGGATCCATTTATTTGTAATATGATGTGATTCACTCTATATTTGATGCTCAGAAGAACCTCAGGTTGAAACTCCAAGTGAAACTATGTAAAAATTCCAAACTATGTATGAATGGTGCCATTTTCCCCTATATCTTGTTGTGAGAGCTTGAAGTTGTTTAGTTTCGATTTGTTTTAGTCAATATATGTGATTTTATTATTGTATGGAGATCCATTAATGTACTGAGTAATTTTCATACACATTACACAAGTCCTTGGAACATTTATCTCGAAATTCATAGCAAGTTGTGGAGTTTTTCTATCATTCCCCCTTATGTGAAGACATGTATACAAAGATATGATTTATGGGAGTTGAAACAGCCTTTAGTAATTGATTAATGATGCATTTGGGTTCCCATTAAATTCCTATAACTAATACATGTATATGTTCTTAAATTTGGGAGGTTCGTACTGCATTTGGGAAGCCATTAGTGACCTCTACCCTTGGGGGTTTGAACCTCGAAATTACTAGTAAAATTCCCCAATTTCTCCTGAAGTTAAATGAATGTTGTAGAAGTATTTTGAGAGTTTCCAAGCACCCATCAGCTTCATTTTTATGTCTTAATACCTTTCAAACACATTCATACCCAATTCGAGAGCCTTAGGATCCATTTGGAAGCATTTGAGTCATCACTAGTCTAAGGGTTGAATTGGCCAAAAATTGCAATTTTTTCCAAATTTATCCAATTTCTTAAAAAGGGACACTACAAGTAGTATAAGAGCATGGTCCTTGCACCTAGTTTGGGTGACAATTTATGAGGTCAAGAATTCATCCCCCACCCTTAGACACAGAAATTGAAAGTACCTTTGGTGAAGAGGAAGAAGAAGGAGAAGAAGTGCACTCTGTTGAGACTATGGCTAAGGATGAGAAATGAAATTCTGATATGGAGGAGAAAGAGGAGTTTAGAAAATTCATGATACCATTTTTTGAAGACATGACAAGGAAAATAATTCAAGGGTTTGAATTGATGGCTAGTCAAATTGGTAGCAAATTGGCCATAAGAGGCAATAATAGTTCCTCTAGTGAGGAAAAGAAGGAAGTTGGTGGAATCATTTTCTCGAGGACAGGGCCTCATAATCGACCCAAGGAATTTCAGAGCTCAATAAGAGTCACCACACCCAAGTTTATTGAAACTAAAGAGGTCCTTCACACCCCATTTGAAATGCAAGAAGTTCTAGCAGAATGGCAATGGTTGAGTGAAGATTGTAGGAGGACCTTACCATTTGATCAATTCTTTACTGTCTCAAACAAGATCAATATGAGGGGAGGCAATATAAATCCTTTCCAAAAAAAAGAATTGAATTATGCCATAGGTAAAATGCCCCTTCCTACCTTTGATGGATCATCTCAAAGTTCTGCAAATACTTGGATACAAAAGTTAAATATATATTTTTAGTTGAATCCAATGGTTGAAGAGGATGCTCTAAAAATGTCTATTTTTCATCTTGAAGGAGAAGCCAATGATTGGTGGTTCCATGGGATTAAAACCTTGGGACATGATCATGTCACAACATATGAAGAATTTGTTAACAGGTTATTGGAAATATTCGAACAAAAAGACCCTGAAATGTCTTTCAAGGAAATAACATAGTTGAAGCAAATTGGAACACCGGATGAGTACATGATGGAATTAAAAAAATATCAGTTAAGGTGGTTGATATACCTATGGTTTGATTAGTATTACTCTTTACTGAAGGTTTGGATGAACCTTTGAAGGGTTTAGTTAAAGCCCACAAACCTACTTCATTGAAAGATGCCATGAACTTGGCAAGAGATCTACAAAATGTGCTACCCAAGAAGAGGTATCCCCCAAGCCCAACTTTCCTTCCAAGTTCAGATTTGACAAGAAGCCATGGAAAAAATATGCATTTGGAAAGGACAATAAAGAGGGACGAAGCAAGGAAGAAATCATAAGAAAGATACTATGTTACACATGCTTCCAACCATGGGTACCAGGGCATAAATGTGCTAAGGGGAAAGCACAATGCATTGAAGTATTTTTTGATGGTGATGAAGGTGAAGGGGACATGGAGGAAGAAGAACATACTTCACCTCAAGAAGAGGGATATGACACATCAGAAGAAGATCATCCATCACATGAAAAAGGGATAATGGCAGTGCTTTCAGGAGTGCCTCGTTTTCACACCATTCGATGCAAGGGAGTGGTACAAGGGAAAAGGGTTTCAGTATTGGTAGATGGAGGAGAAACTCATAACTTCATTGATGCAGCCATGGTGGAGAGGAGAAAGTTACCTATTGAACCATTCGATGGGTTCACAGTCATCATCCCAAGTCACAATACTATGGAGTGCAAAACATGGATTCCAAAGCTACAACTCACCATAGGTAATTACACATTTTCTGATAGATTTTATGTGGTGGATGTTGTTGATACTAATGTGGTCTTGGGAGTGCAATCGTTGTACTCTATAGGGGAACATACAGTGAACTACCAAATTCCTAAAATGAAATTCAAAGATTCAGAAGGAAAACAAAGGGTAGTGAGAGGAATGCATACCTATCCGAATCAAGTGGTGTCTTCCCACAGTATGAGGTCCATATTGAGGCATGGGGATATTGAATGGGATACTGAATGTTTCATCACTTCCCCCAAGCCAAACATAAAGATTGAAGAACATCCAAGGTAGATAAGGAAACTACTACAAAAATATGAAAAGGTTTTTGGAGATCTTCCTCCTGGAAGGCCACCTGGCAGAGGAGTTAAGCACACCATTGTTTTGGAGGTGGGTACTTCACCTATACAAATACAACCATATAGACACCCAAAAAGGTTCAAAGATGAGATTGAGAAGGCTATTCAAGATCTATTGGGATTGAGACTCATTAGACCAAGCTCAATTCCCTATGCTTCTTCAGTTGTTTTGGTGACGAAAAATGATGGAACCTGTTGGTACTAGATTTATCCCATTAAATTCTTGGATTCTGGCAGCATGTATCTAGAGAGGAAATCCAATATTTCGAAGCCATCAAATATGCAAAAGTGGTGCTAGCAGTAAATGAAGTTGAATTCCATCCAATGTGGCAACAACATAACCTTCACGCATTGTGCAAGTCCCATTGTATTCATGTCTCTGCATACTCTCCACTGGGTTCTCCAAGTTTTGGATAGATTAAAGTGAAAATGCTAAGTTCTTAATTTTGCAAAGATGTATATGAAGGAGATCGCTAGTGTGGACATAAGAGGTTCAACATCTTTATTCATTGTTTTATGTTTTCCTTCCACATGGAGAATAGAGGCAGATTATCTAGCTAGATGCCAAATGTATGCTTTACCAATCTATTCATCAAATTTTAATCCATATGTTAAAAGCCAGAACATCATCGCCAACATTTGTGCACAGGTGTCGAGTATTGGAAAATGACAAATGTGTGTTTTTACCAGCGCACTCAAGCTCGTGAGAGGAATATCAAGGTGAAAATCAAATGCCTCAATTCAGCCTTTGATATCGATGATGATTTTTTAATAGAGATTCCAAATGGTAGTGAGATCATTGACTGCAAGGTGGAAAAATAGTTAAAGAGATGGAGCATTCCAGTAAGGTGATTTTGGTCGGGTTTGGAAAAGAAGTTTAAGGAAAAAAACCAAGTGTGGATTACTCATTGCATTACACAATGGAAAAAATTCTGCCATGCGTCAGAGGTCCACACGAACAAATGTGAAAATGAATGCCCAAGTGTTTGTTTGATTTCAAATAGAAAATGTCAAAGTTTATGCTGAGGATATGATCTCTGTTGGTTTGGGTTTCCAATCGACATCGTTGGTGAAAGAGATTAAATAAAAAATGCACCAGTGGGTTTTGTAATACCATAAATCAGTTATATTGGTAATGGGCACCTGTTGATTGCTTGCGATAGTGTTGAACAACTTTAAACTACTCGGCATTATTTCCAATAGATGAAGCATAGTATTTGATGGAGAAATATTTGTTAATGGATCTAGATTTCAAGTCGATAAAAAATGGATCCAGATTTTTAGCAATTCAATGAGCATTTTAGGCAGTATTCAAACTTTCAAAGACTCAGGTGGCAGAGTGTTTGTTGGTTACAAGGATGCTCACCTTCAGGTCTTGTCATTAATTCGGTGGTCACAAAATATTGATGGAGAACAGCTAACCGTCAAAGACTTTATCGGAGGAAGAGAGTTAGTAGGCATAATATTACTTCCAGATCTTAAGGCATGAATTGAGCAGTCAAAAGGTTAATTCAAGATTTGACTACAAGTGGCAAATTCGAAGGCATTTGATTCCGACATTCCATATTTTTAGAACTAATTTTAGATTTAGACTTATTGTTAGATTCTATTCTTAAAATTTTGTAACAGTCCGAGGAGTCTACAAGATGTATTTTTCTATTTAAAACTATGATTTTGGAATGAGAGAGGGGGAGGTGCCAGTCCGAGAGGCTGTGTGTTGCATTGTAAGGGTTGATTTAATCAGTCTAAGTTTCTTTTATAGCCTGTTAGTATATTTTGGAAATGTATGGAGGATGAGAAATATTTTATTAACCTTTTTTTTTTTTTTTTCTAATCAATGCAAGTACTATTCAATGTTTTTGATACCTCTGTCGTGATTCTTATGAAAGTCAGTGTTTCTGATGCTAGTTTCTCATTACAGAGATATGTATTTGTATTCCTTTTTGTAGAATGTTTTTCTGTTTAAAGGGTATTTATTAGTTTATACTAATCAACTATTTGTGGTTATATGACTTTTCCTCAAACTGGTTCATACATTGCTACTGTTTGTAGTTATAATGTTTTCATATCATCCTTGTTTACCTTTTTATTTCATATGCTTATGGATATGTGTTTTAGGCTTAGTCATTCAACCACCCCTTCAATTTCCTCTTCTGTTATTAAAAACCAAACCTATTCAATATTTTCCTTTTAGCATTAATATGTGTTAAGCTTGGCCCTCTTACAGTCAGGAGCTAACTTTAGAACTAACATCTTTTGGTGCCATTGCCAGGGACGGAAGTGAAGATTATCTTCCCTGGGAAGAACCACAATGATCAGATCCGGCTCTTGATGGTAGACATGAGCAGGACATCAAAGTGGCTGCATTTTTCTACCTGGCGACTCCACTATTTGAAGACCTAGAAAGACATCAAATGATCGAACGACTTCCATTGTGGCTGCAAGGTTTGCTCTGCTAAATTTTTCACCTATTCCAGGTTTTCCAAATGCAGTACCTATCATGGACGTTTGGGGAGATTTCCTTCCCCGGTTCAAAGAAAGCAAGGAAGATAATCCTTTGGATCACCTCATCCGATTTCATCAATGTATGGCTCAGTTAAGTATACATCATGAGGACATGCTCATGAAGATGTTTATGTATTCTTTAGAAGGGGATGCTCGCGAATGGTACCGATCCTTGCCTCCTTCTAGCATGTCTTCTTTAAAAGAGTTTCATATAGTGTTCCATCATCATTGTGAAAGGTATTTTTCTCAGGAACTTCTGCTTGAGCATTGTTGTGAAAAGTTCAAATCTTATATTAAACAGACAGTAGTTTGTTCCTCGTATGATGTGCTTTGTGAAGATCTTGATGAAAAATAAATTAAGAATGGAAGTGAGTGTTTTAATAAAAATACGGATGAAACTCTTTCTCTTTCTAATTCCCGAGAAGAAGGTTTTCAAGATATGATTGGTGATTGCATAGCTGTAGATGCATTATATCTTGTCTCTGATGCACTTAATGTCTCATATTTAAAAGATGAAATAGTTGTAGCATAATATTTTTCTTCTTTTCTTCAAAAGGTTCCCCATGATGTATTTTCACCTGAGATTGAAGAGAAAGATCAAGAGGTTGCTTGTTTTTCTTTGCAAGATAAAAGAATTTTGGGTTCACCTATTTCTGATGAGTATTTAGATGAAGAAGAGTAGATCCCTACATCACCTTTTGTTGATTTGAGGAGCAACCAGCGGGTGTATAACAACTCTGAATTAGATTTTGATGAGGACCAACATTGTGTGGAAATCAGCCATCCTGAATTCGTAGAAGACATTGAGCAGCCATCTCTGAAAATCAGCAGGTCTGCATTCATCGTGCTTCAACCTGAATCTGCAGACAATATTAAACAATCTATGATTAGGAAAGAAATAAGTCCGCAGCCATGTTCAGATTTGTAGGTAGCTGAAAGTGGCAGCCATTATGAGGAAGAGGATATGTAGAGCTCTTTTGATCTTTAGCTGAAACAACAACAATAGGTATTTCTTTATAGCTTCATTGATTCGTTTGTTGATTATATGGAGTCTTTTAGTAGTTCGAATGTCAGATTGTTTTTGTCAAATAAAGGTTGTCTTTTCTGTTCTTTTGAAATGCATTTTGGTATTCCATGGGCGCATTTAATCATCATTTCCAAATCAGAAGTTTCATCAGTTATTTAGATACTTGTATGGGTTCACTGGAAGCATGATTTTACTTGACAAAGTTGTAGATTTGGTTAGTGTAGATAGTGTACATAAATAAGCCTGTTTCATGAGTAGCAACATCTTGTCATTTCAGAAGTATGTGTTTATATTTTAATAAGTTGCAGAGATTTGAGATAAAGAATCCATTGCCTAATGGATAAGGCACAGGTCTGCTATTTCTTGGAAGCTTGCAGGGAGCATGCCATCCCCAGAAGGAGCCGATGCTAGTACTAGATTTATCCCATTAAATTCTTGGATTCTGGCAGCATGTATGTAGTGAGGAACTCCAATCTTTCGAAGCCATCAAATATGCAAAAGTGGCGCTAGTAGTAAATGAGGTTGAATGCCATTCAATGTGGCAGCAACATAACCTTCATGCATTGTGCAAGTCCCATCGTATTCATGTCTCTGCATACTCTCCACTGGGTTCTCCAAGTTCTGGATAGATAGGTGAAAATGCTGAGTTCTTAATTTTGCAAAGATGTTTAAGAAGGAGATCGTTAGTGTGGACAGAAGAGGTTCAACATCTTTATTCTTTGTTTGATGTTTTCCTTCCACACGGAGAATAGAGGCAGAGTATCTAGATGCCAAATGTATGCTTTACCAATATATTCATCGAATTTTAATCCATATGTTAAAAGCCAGAACATCATCGCCAACATTTTTGCACAGGTGTCGAGTATTGGAAAATGACAAATGTGTGTTTTTACTAGCGCACTCAAGCTTGTGAGAGGAATAACAAGGTGAAAATCAAACGCCTTAATTCAGCCTTTGATATCGATGGTGATTTTTTAATAGAGATGCCAAATGATAGTGAGATCATTGACCTGCAAGGTGGAAAAAAAAGTTAAAGAGATGGAGGATTCCAGTAAGGTGATTTTGGTAGGGTTTGGAAAAGAAGTTTAAGGAAAAGAACCAAGTGTGGATTACTCATTACATTACATAATGGAAAACATTTTGCCATGTGTCAAAGGTCCACACGAACAAATGTGAAAATGAATTCCCATGTGTTTGTTTGATTTCGAATAGCAAATGTCAAAGTTTATGCTGAAGATATGATCTTTGTTGGTTTGGGTTGCCAATCGACATCGTTGGTGAAAGAGATTAAATAAACAATGCACCAGTGGGTTTTGTAATACCAGAAATCAGTTATATTGGTAATGGGCACTTGTTGATTGCTTGCGATAGTGTTGAACAGCTTTAAAGTGCTCGACATTCTTTCCAATAGATGAAGCAGAGTATTTGATGGTGAAAGATTTGTTAATGGATCCAGATTTCAAGTCAATAACAAATGGATCCATATTTTTAGCAATTCAATGAGCATTTTTAGGCATAATTCAAACTTTCAAAGACACAGGTGCCAGAGTGTTTGTTGGTTACAAGGATGCTCATCTTCATGTCTTGTCATTAATTCAGTGATCACAAAATATTGATGGAGAACAGCTGACAGTCAAAGACTTTATCGAAGGAAGAGAGGTAGCAGGCATAATATTACTTCCAGATCTTAAGGCATGAATTGAGCAGTCAAAAGGTTTATTCCAGATTTGACTACAAGTGGCAAATTCAAAGGCATTTTATTCCAACATTCCAGAATTTTAGAACTAATTTTAGATTTAGAATTCCAGATTTTTAGAACTAATTTTAGATTTAGAATTCTAGATTTTTAGAACTAATTTTAGATTTAGACTTATTGTTAGATTCTATTCTTAAAAGTTTGTAACAGCCCAAGGAGTCTACAAGATGTATTTTTCTATTTAAAACAATGATTTTCGAATGAGAGAGGGGGAGGTCCCAGCCTGAGAGGCTGTGTGTTGCATTGTAATGGTTGAGTTAACCAGTCTGAGTTTCTTGTATAGCTTGTTAGTATATTTTGGTAATGTATGGAGGATGAGAAATCTTTTATGAACTTTTTTTTATTTCTAATCAATGCAAGTACTATTCAATGTTTTTGATACCTCTGTCGTGATTCTTATGAAAGTCAGTGTTTCTGATGCTAGTTTCTCATTACAGAGATATGTATTTGTATTTCTTTTTGCAGAATGTTTTTCTGTTTATAGGGTATTTGTCAGTTTATATAATCAACTATTTGTGGTTATATGACTTTTCCTCAAACTGGTTCATACATTGCTACTGTTTGTAGTCATAATGTTTTCATATCATCCTTGTTTACCTTTTTCGTTCATATGCTTATAGATCTGTGTTTTAGGCTTAGCCATTCATTCACCCCTTCAATTTTGTCTTTTGTTATTAAAAACCAAACCTATTCAGTATTTTCCTTTTAGCATTAAGATGTGTTAAGCTTGGCCCTCTTGCAGTCGGGAGCTAACTTTAGCACTAACATCTTTTGGCGTCGTTTCCGGGGACGGAAGTGAAGATTATCTTCCCTGGGAAGAACCACAACAATCAGATCCGACTCTTGATGGTAGACATGGGTAGGAAATCAAAGTGGCTACAGTTTTCTACCTGGCGACTCCACTGTTTGAAGACCCGGAATGACATCAAATGATCGAATGGTTGCAAGGTTTTCTCCACTAAATTTTTCAGCTATTTCAGGATTTCCAAATGTAGTACCTTTCATGGACGTTTGGGGAGATTGCCTTCCACGGTTCATAGAAATCAAGGAATAAAATCCTTCGGATCACCTCATCCGATTTGATCAGTGTATGGCTCAGTTAAATATACATCATGAGGATGTGCTCATGAAGATGTTTATGTATTCTTTAGAAGGGGATGCTCACGAATGGTACCGATCCTTGCCTCCTTCTAGCATGTCTTCTTTAAAAGAGTTTCACATAGTGTTCCATCATCGTTGTGAAAGGTATTTTTCTCAAGAACTTCTGCTTGAGCATTGTTGTGAAAATTTCAAATCTTATATTCAGCAGAAAGTAGTTTGTTCCTCGTATGATGAGCTTTGTGAAGATCTTGATGAAAAATAAATTAAGAATGGAAGTGAGTGTTTTAATAAAAATTTGGATGAAACTCTTTCTCTTTCTAATTCCCGAGAAGAAGGTTTTCAAGATATGATTGTTGATAGTACTGATGGTTGCATAGCTATAGATGCATTATATCTTGTCTCAGATGCACCTAATGTCTCAGATTTAAAAGATGAAATAGTTGTAGCAGAAGATTTTTCTTCTTTTCTTCAAAAGGATCCCCATGATGTATTTTCACCTGAGATTGAAGAGAAAGATCAAGAGGTTGCTTGGTTTTCTTTGCAAGATAAAATAATTTTGGGTTCACCTTGTTGATGTATATGTAACTTCGGAATGTATTTCATCTATGTATTTTATATATATTTATTGTACCCTTATTAAAGATGTGTTATTCCTCTATAAGGAAGTGTCGTCATGTGGATTGACAAGTGTCGCAAGTGTGTGTACTTGCCGATGGGTTATTAGACCACCATGTGTGGGGTCGGCCCTGAAATATATATTATATTATGGATGTATCTAGATAGACAAGTCAGCCCCATAGTGTAACTGGGCAAATAGGTTAAGTATAAATAGAGATCGAGAGATCTCTATTTGTATCATTCAGAAAGACACACTTCTCTCACTCAGAAAGTGGCACACTAGTGAGGAGGAGGATCATCTACTCTAGGAGACTATCTCAAGTGTATTTTGGTTGTACTTTGGTTGATCCATTGCTCTCTCTATCTCTGAGGAAGTTGTGGGGTTTTTCACCTTAGGGTTTTCCCTATGGAAACTATGTGTCTCTTGTCTCTCATGCTTTTGATTCTTGTGATGCTTGTGATGCTTATTGTGATTGTTATGCATTGATATATTGTATATGTTATTCCCTTAGTAAAGATCCAAGAGTATTGTGAATTAATGCTCAAAATTTTAACACACCTATTTCTGATGAGTATTTAGATGAAGAAGAGCGGATCCCTACATCACCTTTTGTTGATTTGAGGAGCATCCAGCGGGTGTATGACAGCTCTGAATCAAATTTTGATGAGGAACAACATTGAGTGGAAATCAGCCATCCTGAATCCGTAGAAGACATTGAGCAGCCATCTCTGAAAATCAGTAGGCCTGCATTCATCGTGCTTCAATCTGAATCTACAGACAATATCAAACAATCTATGATTAGCAAAGAAATCAGTCCACAACCATGTTCAGATTTGCAGGTAGCTGAAAGTGGTATCCATTATGAGGAAGAGGATATGCAGAGATCTTTTGATCTTCAGCTGAAACAACAACAAGAGGTATTTCTTTATAGCTTCATTGATCCATTTGTTGATTATATGGAGTCTTTGAGTAGTTCGAATGTCAAATTGTTTCTGTCAAACGAAGGTTGGCTTTTCTGTTCTTTTGAAATGCATTTTGGTATTCCATGGGCGCCTTTATTCATCATTTTCAGATCAGAAGTTTCATCCGTTATTCAGATACTTGTATGGGTTCACTGGAAGCATGATTTTACTTAACCAAGTTGCAAATTTGGTTAGTGTAGATAGTGTACATAAATAAGCCTATTTCATGAGTAGTAGCATCTTGTCATTTCAGAAGTATGTGTTTATATTTGAATAAGTTGTAGAGATTTGAGATAAAGACTCCAATGCCCAATGGATAAGGCACAAGTCTGCTAGTTCTTGGAAACTTGGAGGGAGCATGCCATCCCCAGAAGGAGCCGGTGTTGGTACTAGATTTATCCCATTAAATTCTTGGATTCTGGCAGCATGTATGTAGTGAGGAAATCCAATCTTTCGAAGCCATCAAATATGCAAAAGTGGCGCTAGCAGTAAATGAGGTTGAATGCCATCCAATGTGGCAGCAACATAACCTTCATGCATTGTGAAAGTCCCATCGTATTCATGTCTCTGCATACTCTCCACTGTGTTCTCCAAGTTCTGGATAGATTAAAGTGAAAATGATGAGTTCTTAATTTTGAAAAGATGTTTATGAAGGAGATCGCTAGTGTGGACAAAAGAAGTTCAACATCTTTATTCTTTGTTTGATGTTTGCCTTCCACATGGAGAATAGAGGCAGCGTATCTAGATGCCAGATGTATGCTTTACCAATCTATTCATCGAATTTTAATCCATATGTTAAACTCTAGAACATCATCGCCAGCATTTGTGCACAGGTGTCGAGTATTGGCAAATGACAAATGTGTGTTTTTACCAATGCACGCAAGCTCGTGAGAGGAATATCAAGGTGAAAATCAAACGCCTCAATTCAGTCTTTGATATCGAAGATGATTTTTGAATAGAGATGCCAAATGATTGTGAGATCATTGACCTGCAAGGTGGAAAAACAGTTAAAGAGATGGAGCATTCCAATAAGGTGATTTTGGTTGGGTTTGGAAAAGAACCAAGTGTGGATGACTTATTGCATTACACAGTGGAAAACATTCTGCCATGTGTCAGAGGTCCACATGAACAAATGTGAAAAGGAATGCCCAGGTGTTTGTTTGATTTCGAATATAAAATGTCAAAGTTTATGCTGAAGATATGATCTCTATTGGTTTGGGTTTCCAATCGACATCGTTGTTGAAAGAGATTAAATAAACAATGCACTAGTGGGTTTTGTAATACCAGAAATCAGTTAATATGGTAATGGGCACCTGTTGATTGCTTGCGATAGTGTTGAACAAATTTAAACTGCTTGGAATTCTTTCCAATAGATGAAGCAGAGTATTTGATGGCGAAAGATTTGTTAATGGATCCAGATTTCAAGTCGATAACAAATGGATCCAGATTTTTAGCAATTCAATGAGCATTTTTAGGTAGTATTCAAACTTTCAAAGACTCAGGTGGCAGAGTGTTTGTTGGTTACAAGGATGCTCATCTTCAGGTCTTCTCATTAATTTGGTGATCACAAAATATTGATGGAGAACAGCTGATAGTCAAATACTTTATCGGAGGCAGAGAGTTAGCAGGCATAATATTACTTCCAGATCTTAAGGCATGAATTGAGCAGTCAAAAGGTTAATTCCAGATTTGACTACAAGTGGCAAATTCTAAGGCATTTGATTCCAGCATTCCATATTTTTAGAACTAATTTGAGATTTAGAATTCCAGATTTTTCGAACTAATTTTAGATTTAGACTTATTGTTAGATTCTATTCTTAAAAGTTTGTAACATCCCGAGGAGTCTACAAGATGTATTATTATATTTAAAACTATGATTTTGGAATGAGAGCGGGAGAGGTCCCAGCCCGAGAGGCTGTGTGTTGCATTGTAAGGGTTGAGTTAATCAGTCTTAGTTTCTTTTATAGCCTGTTAGTATATTTTGGAAATGATGGAGGATGAGAAATATTTTATGAACTTTTTTTTTTAATTTCTAATCAATGCAATACTATTCAGTGTTTTTGATACCTTTATCGTGATTCTTATGAAAGTCAGTGTTTCTGATGCTAGTTTCTCATTACATAGATATGTATTTGTATTCCTTTTTGCGGAATTTTTTTCTATTTAAAGGGTATTTATCAGTTTATATAATCAATTGTTTGTGGTTATATGACTTTTCCTCAAACTTGTTCATACAATGCTATTGTTTGTAGTCATAATGTTTTCATATCATCCTTGTTTACCTTTTTCTTTCATATGCTTATAGATCTGTGTTTTAGGCTTAGTCATTCATCCACCCCTTCAATTTCCTCTTCTGTTATTAAAAACCAAACCTATTCAATGTTTTCCTTTGAGCATTAAGATGTGTTAAGCTTGGCCCTCTTGCAGTCGGGAGCTAACTTTAGCACTAATAGAACCCTAAGGATGTGCATTGATTTTAGAGCTCTAAGCAAGAAGACAATAAAGAATAGATATCCCATTCCTAGAATAGAAGAGCTCGTGGATGAGCTATTTGGAGCAAATTTGTTCTCCAAAATTGATCTTAGATCTGGTTAACATCAGATTCGAATGAAGGAGGAGGATGTGCAGAAAACTGCTTTCAGATGTCATTATGGCTATTTTGAATTTCTTTTCATGCCTTGTGGTTTGACCGATGCTCCAGCCACCTTCCAATCATGCATGAAAAAAATATTTTTCAAGCAGCTCCGTAAGTTTGTTTTGGTTTTCTTTGATGATATTTTGATTTACAGCAAGACATGGGAGGAACATTTGCACCATTTATAAGTTGTATTGAAAATCTTGCATGAACAATCTTTGTCTGCTAAGTTGTCCAAGTGTGAATTTGGGTTGAAATAAGTTTTGTATCTTGGGGACATCATTGGTAAAGATGGAGTAAAGGTGCACTTGGAGAAAATCAAGGCTATTCTTGAATGGCCATCACCCAAAAACATCACATAATTGAGAAGCTTCATTGGGATATGCACTTACTATAGGAGGTTTGTGAAGGGGTTTACCAAATTAACTGCTCCACTTACTGATTTGACCAAGAAGGATGATTTCAAATGGGTTGAAGAGGATGAAAATGATTTCAAAAGAATGAAAGAGGTAATGAGTAGTTGTCCAGTACTTGCATTACCATATTTTTCCATTAGAGGAAATTTGGTTAAAAAATGGGTCTCCTAAGGAAAATAATAAAATAATAGTTTAGAGAGAGTAAAAAAACTATTTTTTTGGATCGTATTTTCAACTTATCTCCTTGTAGGTTTACTCAAATTTCAAGTAGGAGGACTCGTTGGATGCATAATAAATTATGCATCCAACATGTACCCATGTTTCATAATTTTAACAACATCCACACCATGAAAAATTGAAAATACATTAAAAAAACATGTTTCTAGTGAGAGAAAACACGGTATTTTAATGTATTTTCAATTTTCATGTTGTGGATGTTGTTAAAAGTATGCAACATGGGTATTCGTTGGATGCATAATTTAATTATGCATCCAATGAGTCCTCCCGCTTGAAATTTGAGTAAACCTACAAGGAGATAAGTTGAAAATACGATCCAAAAAAGTAGTTTTTATTTTTTCCCTCCATTTTTTTTACATGCACCTTGTTTGAATTTTAAAGCATTTTGATGGGCTAATATGTGATAACAAGAAATTGTATTTTAGGGTTAAAAGGCCCATTTTTCATCCAAATTTCCTCTAATGTAAACCATTTGTTTTGGAATGTGATGCATCAGGAGAAGGAATAAGAGCACTCCTAAAGCAAAATCCACCCCATAGCTTTTGAGAGCAGAAAATTGCAGCCACATGAGAATCTCTACCCCATATATGACAAAGAAATGTTAGCCATCATGCATTCCTTAGTCAAGTTTAGACAATATTGGTGGGAAACAAGTTTGTGGTCAAAACTGATCATAACAGTTTAAATCATTTTCTCACACAAAAGGATCTCAATGAAAGGCAACAAAAATGGGTAAGTAAGGTCCAAGATTTTGATTTTGAAATTGAATATGTAAAAGGGAAGAATAATATTGTAGTAGATGCATTGTCTAGGAGACCTTCATTTTCCCTTATGGACATTTTGAAATATTCGAAAGATATGCTAATAGTTGAGTATACCAAACATAGTTTTGCTTGTGATGTGCTAGATGGGGTCAAAGGAGATGATAGATACAAGATATTGAATGGCCTAATCTACTATAAGGACCGAATATACTTGGTTCATGGTTCGAATCTAAAGCACAAGATTTTGAAGGAAGCTCATGATTCTCCTTTAGTAGGCCATCCTGGTTTCTTCAAAACATATAGGAAACTAAGGCAAAGGTTCTTTTGGAAAGGGTTGGAGGAATATGTTCTAAAGAATGTGAATGAATGCAAGATATGTTAGCTAAATAAATTTGAACACACACATCCTACTGGTCTATTGCAACCATTTCCCATTCTAGAACAAAAATGGGAAAGCATCTCAATGGATTTCATCACAAGTTTTCCCAAGGATTTGGGTAAGGATTGAATTGAGGTTGTGGTGGATAGACTCACCAAATTTGCTCATTTATTTGCTATTACATCATCTTTTACTATTGCACAAGTGGCTGATCTATTATTTAGACAAATTTTCAGATTGCATGGACTTCCCATAAACATTGTGAGTGACAGGGATAACATATTTATGAGTGCCTTTTGGCAAGAGATCTTCAAGTTGGTGGGCACTCAATTGACTCCAAGAACAAGCTATCATCCTCAAATTGATGGCCAAATAGAGAGAGTGAACCAATGGTTGGAGGGGTACTTGAGAAACTATGTTGGTGAGCAACAAAAAACATGGGTGAAATGGCTACACTTGGGTGAGTTTTTCTACAATACTACTTTCCATATGTCCATTGGCATGTCTCATTTCAAATCACTTTATGGTTATGAAGCACTCACCTTTGTTGAGCACATTTTTGGTGATAGTAGAGCCCCAAAAGCTAAGGATAGGGTTGAGGAAAGTCAAGAGATCTTGAAGCTTCTGAAAGACAATTTGCAGGTTGCCCAAAATCAACAAAACAGTATGTGGATCAACATAGGGAGGAAATAACTTTTCAAGTGAATGATTTGGTTTATTTGAGGCTGTATCCATATAAACAAACCTCCTTAAAATGGAAAGGATCAGAAAAACTTAAACCAAGGTATTATGGTCCATACAAGATAGTTCGAAAAATTGGGGAGGTAGCTTATGAGTTAGAACTTATGGAAGGTAGAAAAATCCACAATGTATTAATTCATGTCTCATGCCTGCAGAATGCAATTGGTCTTCTGCAGAAGGAGATTTAATTAGAGAAACCACGGGGCTTTGAGATTCATGCGAGAGATTCTCATGTGTGCAGGTTGAGGAAATCCTTGTATGGACTGAAGCAAGCTCCTAGAGCTTGGTACTCTAGGATTGATGCGTATTTGACATCGATGGGTTTTCAGAAGAGTGAGGCTGATCCCAACCTTTACTACATTGTGGTTGGTGGATCCTCTCATTCTTTTGTTATATGTTGATGACTTGTTTACCACTGGGGAGGATCGTCTCATTGCACATTGCAAGAGAGCCCTTGATACAAAGTACGAGATGAGTGACATTGGGTTGATGCATTATTATCTGGGTATGGAGGTTTGGAAGGAGCCTGGTCATATTTTCCTGGGACAGGGGAAGTATGCAGTTGATATTATGAGGAGATTTCAGATGGAGGATTGCAAGCCGATTTCCACACCTATGATCACCAACTGGAAGCAGATTCATGCTTCTGAGGGTAAGTTGGTGGATCCTACACTTTACCGTCACCTCATTGGGTCATTGATGTATCTGGTCAACACTAGGACAGACTTATGTTTTGCGGTGAACACTCTTAGTCCGTTCATGGTGGATCCTAGGAGTATGCACTAGACCACCACGAAACATATGTTGAGATACCTCGCAAGGACAGTGGACTATGGTTTGGACTACAGGGGTCGGGTGGAGTCAAGTTGGTTGGTTTCATAGATTAAGATTGGGTAGGAAGTGTGAGGGATCATAAGAGCACTTTCGGTTATTGTTTCAGTTTGGGATCTGTAGCAGTGTCATGGTTCAGTCGGAAACAAAAGACCGTTACGTTGAGTTCTGCTGAGGTTGAGTATATGGCAGCTAGTCAGGCTACTTGCGAGGCATTGTGGCTTCATAAGTTGTTGGTAGATTTGTTTGATCAGGAGCTTAGACCTACGATGATTTACTGTGACAATCAGAGTTGCATCCAGCTCTCTGAGAATCCAGTCTTCCATGATAGGTCCAAGCACATAGATATTAGGTGCTATTTCATTCGTGACTATGTTCAGAGAGGAGTTGTGGAGTTGCAGTGCATTTCCACTGATGAGCAGGTAGCAGATATTTTGACAAAATATTTGGGGAGGGGCAAGTTTGTCTTTTTCAGAGACAACTTGGGAGTGGTGCAGAACACCTTCCTCGGTAAGAGGGAGTGTTGAGTTTTGTACCTAGGAAGTGTTTTCCCTAGTGAATTTTTCTTAAGTCACTTAAAGGGGGAAATAAAGTGACCCTTGCATTAAATGACTCGTGAAAAGCATTTAATGTGACTTTATAACTTAAAGTCACTTTTGGGAAAAAATTAAGTGAGTGAATTTATTTTTTGTGAAAGATTAAATGTGAGCATTTAATCTCACCCATTCATCTTGGCTAATCTCAGCCATTGATTTGGATGAGCCCCTCGCTCACCTAGGTTTTTCACCAAAAAGGGAAAGGGAGGCAATTAGACTTCACTTCTTGAGATGAGAATGAAGAAGAGAGAGCTGAGAGAGGGCACAAAAATCGAGGAGCTCAAAAGAGTAAGTTTCTAACCAGCATGCATTTCAAGTAAGGGATTTTTCAGTGGGCATGATTCCCAAGGCACCATACAACATAATTTATTTGCATGGTTTTTTAGGAACTTTACAGTAGGTTGGTGGCACGATCTTCGAGGACCATACAAAAACAATAAATGTTGTACCATCTTGCACAGATTTTGAGGAAATTTTTTTGGGTGCATTTTTTGAGGTAGTGGCACATAAATTGAGGTTCATACAACAACATTAAATGTTGTTGTTCCATACAACATTATGGGCGTGATTTCCAAGGAGTTTGGCACAGAAATCGAGGGATGAGTTTGGATTATTTTTGGCATGAATTTCAAGAAGAATTTATGCACAAAAATCGAGACAGCTTGGCACAGAAATCAAGGCAACATTCTAGGTGATTTTGGTTGGTTGAGATAAGTACATTTTGACTGTAAAATTATTGTACTGAAATATTGCTGAAGAAATAAAAATCTGTCTCTCTCTGAATGGTTTTCCCCATGGGGGTTTTTCCAGGGCCATTGGCTAAATTTCTGAGTTTGAAATATTTTATGGCATGCATATGCATTTAATTTTTCTACCCGTTAAAGTGCTTTTCAGCGTGTTTAATTGTCTGAAAATTTTATATATTATTTCTAGTAGCATGAGAAATTAAGTTGGGCATAAAAACTATGAAAACTTGACATAAAACCAGCAAGTTGATAAACATAGAAAAAATTACATGGTATCAGAGCTTGGGGGCAGAAAACATTAAAATTTGCAGACAGTCAGAAATTTCCAGAATTCAGTATTTTCTTTTGTTAGTGAACAACACCTTGTTGGGTTGACAGTGAGATGGCTACATGACCTAGGTTGGAGGATAGGCTAGATGGGACATGAAACTTTGTGCCATGGAAGGCTAGGATTTTGCTGATCTTGGAGGAAAATGAACTGTGGGAGGAGGTGGTAAGAAACGCTATAGCTAACCCTATTCACATTCCCACTGCTGCAGATGCAACAAAATTATCAGCTTTCAACAAGAAGGACTGTAAGGCTAGGAGAATCATTCTTGATGCAATTAAATACCACATCATTCCTCACGTTTCATGTAAAGTTAGGGCACATTTGATGTGGAGTGCCTTAACCAGTTTATATGAGAATTCTAATGAGAACAGGAAGATGGTTCTCAAGGAGAAACTGAAAAGTATAAAGATGAATGGTTGAGAGGGAGTGACATAATACCTTACCAGGATATCTACGGTTAGAGATGAGCTAGCAACAGTTGGGGAGGTGGTTACTGCTACTGAGCTTGTGTGGAAAACAGTGAATGGGGATTCCAAGACTTGGGGTGCATTTGTGCAGGCTATAGTGGGCAGGGAGAATTTACCTTCATGGGAGAGATTATGGGATGATTTTGTATAGGAGGAGACCAGGAGAGGTCTAGTACAGGGAAGCTCTTCACAGGGTAGGGAAGATGAGGAAAATGTGGCATTGACAACAAATAGCAAGAAGAAGAAGAAGGGTCCCAAGTAGGGTGGGGCCAAACAGCAGCAGCAACAGGGTGGGCAGAAGAAGGACTTGAGTAAAATCAAGTGTTATGGTTGTCATACATTTGGGAACTATATTTCACAGTGTCCAAGCAAGAAGAAGAAGAGACAGTAGCTTCAGCGAAGGTTGATGACTTTAGAGAGAGATTTCAAAGAGAGTTCTCTCTGTGTGCTAGACATATTGAGAGAGAGAGAGCCTCTATTGTTACCAGCACTGATGTGGATATGGAGATGGAGTATTCCTTGTTTGACTGGCCATCAAATGAGTGCATCCACCACTGGAACTTGGTATATTGACAGTGGAGCTTTGAGTCACATGACAGGTGCTCAAGAGATGTTCTTTGAGCTTTCACAGACATGTATAGATGTGGAGGTTGTACTAGGAGATGACACCATTGTCAGAGGATTTGGTCGTGGGACCATTACCTTTTAGAGGGAGTCTATGAGTCCTATGATACCGAGGGATGTGTTATTTGTCCTTGGGATGAAGAAGAACCTTGTATCAGTTTCCACCATTGAGGATAGGGGTATTGGGGTTTGTTTCTTGGATGGGCGAATGTAGGTATTCCCCAAGACTGCAGGATTATCTACCTCCATGATAATTGGGGTTAGATGTGGAAAACTATACAAGCTCTTGTTTCAGCCGCAATACGCTTTGGCACACAGCAACAGTAATGAGCTTTATGAGCTATGGCATCGAAGGATGTCCCACTTGCATCACCCAGCTTTGAGATTGTTGAGGAGCATGGCTACAGGTTTACCAGAGTTCAGCACAGAGCAGAGTGATGTTTGCAGGGGGTGTGCTTTGAGAAAGTACACCAAGACTACTTTTTCGAGCAGTGACAGCAGAGCAGCAAGAGTACTTGATTTGATCCATATAGATATATGTGGTCCCATGTCATCAGCTTATTTGACTAGATTTGAGTATTATAGCTCTTTCATCGATGACTACTCCAGGAAGACTTGGATCTACTTCTTGAGGAGCAAGAAGTCACCCTTAGTATTGAGTGTCTTCCAAGGTTTCAAAGCCCTTGTGGAGAATCAGATAGGGAGGAGGATTTAGGTGTTGAGATCGGACAATGGGGGTGAGTATACCTCCAAGGAGTTCAATGGGTTTTGCATTCAAGAGGGCATATAGAGACAACTGACAGTTCCATACACTCCTGAGCAGAATGGATTTGTAGAGAGGAATAATAGGTCGATTGTGGGAGCAGCGAGAGCGATGCTTCATGATCAGAGTTTACCATTCTTTATTTGGGTAGAGGCATGCAGTACTGCAGTTTATCTGCAGAACAAGAGTCCCCATCGTGCCTTGGGGAGGAAGACTCCTGAGGAGATGTTCACAGGAAAGAAGCATGAGGTTGGCCATTTTTGTATATTTGGTTATTTGAATTACTCTCATGTCCCTTCTGAAAAGAGGCATCTTTGTGGGATATGATGAGACTTCGAAGGCTTACCGCATTTATATTCCTGGCCAGAAGAAGGTTGTTGTGAGGCGGGAAGTGAAATTTGATGAGGAGAGAGCCTTCAGGAAGTCAAGAGAGTTGGAGCATGGGGATCCACTGGCTTCCACACCTTAGGTGACACAGGCTTCTTCAATAGAGATTTCTAGTCCACAGGTTTCCGGAGTGACTGGATCATAGGCTATAGGCACAGGTTCTACAGGTTCAGTGGTTCAGTTGACAAGTACTCTAGGGACAGGCTCAGGTTCTGATTCTCAGGTTACAGGTTCATCAATGACTAGTTCTTCAGTCACTGGTCCTCGGGTTGTTGGGTCATCTGCTTATGGTTGTTCTTCAAATGAGGAGAGAGTAGTTTGTGAGGAGCCTTCAAGAAAGAGGAAGCCTAAATGGATTCGTGATACCTTGGAGGAGGTAGAGGCATTTGGTATGCCCCAGGAGTAGGTCAGGACAGTAGTGATGCCGAATAGATTGGGTATGGCTCTTGTTGCGAGTCTTCGTGATTCAGAGCCTTCCACATTTGAGGAGTCCTCTTAGCATCAGGTTTGGAGAGATGCCATGATGGAAGAGTACCATTCCATCATGAAGAATGCTGCATGGGAGATAGTACTGAGACCAGAGGGGAAGTTTGTTGTGACTTCCAAGTGCATCTACAAGGTGAAGCATGCTGCACATGGCAGTGTTGAGAAGTAAAAGGCTCGGTTTGTGGCATGAGGGTTCTCACAGATAGAGGGAGTTGATTATGATGAGACCTTTGCGCTGGTTGCTCATTATTCTTCCATCAGAGCAGCGATTTCTAAAGCAGCATAGATGAGTTGGAAGATCCACCAGATGGATGTGAAGACCTCATTTCTCAATGGTCTTCTGCAGGAGGAGGTTTAATTAGAGCAACCACAAGGATTTGAGATTCATGGGAGAGATTCTCATGTGTGCAGGCTGAGGAAAGCCTTGTATGGACTGAAGCAAGCTCCTAGAGCTTGGTACTCCAGGATTGATGCGTATTTGACATCGATGGGTTTTCAGAAGAGTGAGGCTGATCCCAACCTTTACTACATTGTGGTTGGTGGAGATCCTCTCATTCTTTTGTTATATGTTGATGACTTGTTGATCACTGGGGAGGAGCATCTCATTGCACATTGCAAGAGAGACCTTGGTAAAGAGTACGAGATGACTGAAATTGGGTTGATGCATTATTATATGGGGATGGAGGTTTGGAAGGAACCTTGTCATATTTTCCTGGGATAGGGGAAGTATACAGTTGATATTCTGAGGAGATTTCGGATGGAGGGTTGCAAGCCGATGTCCACACCTATGATCACCAACTGGACGCAGATTCATGCTTCTGAGGGTAAGTTGGTGGATCCTACATTTATCGTCAGCTCATTGGTTCATTGATGTATCTGGGAAACACCAGGCCAGACTTATGTTTTGCGGTGAACACTCTTAGTCAGTTCATGGTGGAGCCTAGGAGTGTGCACTGGACTGCCATGAAACATGTGTTTGAGATACCTTGTAGGGATAGTAGAATATGGTTTGGACTACAAGGGTTTGGGTCAGGTTGGTTGGTTTCATAGATTCAGACTGGGTAGGTAGTGTGAGGGATCAGAAGAGCACTTCTGGTTGTTGTTTCATTTTGGGATCGGCAGCAGTGTTGTGGTTCAGTCGGAAACAAAAGTCCATTGCGTTGAGTTCTGCTGAGGCTGAGTATATGGCAACCAGTCAGGCTACTTGCGAGGCACTATGGATTTGTATGTTGTTGGTAGATTTGTTTGATCAGGAGCTTAGACCTACAATGATTTACTATGACAATCAGAGTTGCATCTAGCTCTCTGAGAATCCAGTTTTCCATGACAGGTCCAAGCACATAGAGATCAAGTACCATTTCATCCGTGACTAGGTTCAGAGAGGAGCTGTGGAGTTGCAGTACATTTCCACTGATGGGAAGGTAGCAGATATTCTGACAAAATATTTGGGGAGGGGTAAGTTTGTCTTCTTCAGAGACGAGTTGGGAGTGGTGCAGAACACCTTCCTCGGTAAGAGGGAGTGTTGATTTTTGTACCTAGGAAGTGTTTTCCCTAGTGACTTTTTCCTAAGTCACTTAAAGGGGGAAATAAAGTGACCCTTGCATTAAATGACTTGTGAAAAGCATTTAATGTGAGTTTGTAACTAAATTCACTTTTGGGAAAAATTTAAGTGAGTGAATTTAATTTTTGTGAAATATTAAATGTGAGCATTTAATCTCACCCATTCATCTTGGCTAATCTCAGCCATTGATTTGGATGGGCCCCTCACTCACCTAGGGTTTTCACCCAAAATGGAAAGGGAGGCAATTAGACTTCAATTCTTGAGATGAGAGTGAAGAAGAGAGACTTGAGAGAGGGCACAGAAATTGAGGATCTCAAAAGAGAAAGTTTCTGACCAACACACATTTCGAGGAAGGGATTTTTTAGTGGGCATGATTCCCAAGACACTGTACAACAGAATTTATTGGAACAGTTTTGGATTGACTTTACAGCAGGTTGGTGGCATGATTTTCGAGGAACATACAACAACAATAGAGGTTGTACTGTACTGCATAGATTTTGAGGAACTTTTTCTAGGCACGTTTTTCGAGGTAGTGGCATAAAAATCGAGGTCCATACAACATCATTAAATGTTGTTGTTCAGTACAGCATTCTGGGCATGATTTCCAAGGAGTTTGGCACTGAAATCGAGGGATGAGTTTGGATGAGTTTTGGCATGAATTTTGAGAAGAGTTTATGCACAAAAATCGAGGCAGCTTGGCACAAAAATCAAGGCAGCATTCTGGGTGATTTTGGTTGGTTGAGATAAGTACATTTTGACTGTAAAATTATTGTACTGAAATATTGCTAAAGAAATAAAAATATCTCTCTCTCTGACTAGTTTTCCCCGTGGGGGTTTTTCCAGGGCCATTGGCTAAATTTCCGAGTCTGAAATATTTTATGGTGTGCATGTGCATTTAATTTTTCTGCATGTTAAAGTGTTTTTCAGCGTGTTTAATTGTCTAAGAATTTTATATATTATTTCCAGCAGCATGAGAAATTAAGTTGGGCATAAAAACTATGAAAACTTGACATAAAACCAACAAGTTGATAAACACGGAAAAATTTACACCAGCAAAACCAAAAAACCAGAAAACTAGAGAAAGCCTGAAACTGCAGATTAGAATTTCGCAAGTCAATTTTCAAGGGTGAAATTTTGGAATCTTCAGAAACCAAGTGTACCAGCATACTCGCCTCAATCAAACACATCTTTTGGTGAGTTTAGTTTTTTATTTTGAGAAATTTTATTTTTTGTTTATTCTCTGCTCTTTGGGATAAGATGGCCCCAAGCACTAAGCTTGATGACAAGTTGGAAGGCATAGATAACTTTCATGCTTGGAAGTATAGGATTGGACTCATTCTATAAGAGAATGATCTTTCAAAGTTTATTAAAGAAGTTGTACCAGAACCTGATGAAGATGAAGTTAAGGAAAAGCATAAGAAGGATATGATTACATCCAAGAGGATCATGGCAGATTCCATCAAGGATCATTTGATTCCACAAGTGTCCTCCAAGAAAACCCAAAAGGATATGTTTGATGCCCTATCAAGAATGTATGAAGGGAGAAACATAAATCGAAAGATGAATTTGAGAACCCAACTCAAAAGCACGAAGATGAGCCAAGGAGAATCCATCCAGGAATATTTTACAAGGGTCTTGTTATCACATATATAGTAGCCAGGCTACCATACATTATTTTTCTAATTCCAATACACTATTAAGCCAGTTCCCTTACATTGAGATGCCGAGATGAGCATCTATTATGGATCACTATCAGATTTTGGACAACAGTTTTATTCCCCATGCCATGACTGAGTTTCAGGATACTCAGAGAGATGACCGATGTAGCTATTTAGCCATTTGTACAGAGTAGTCAGTAGTGCCCAGAGTTAAAGCAGCAGTTTCAGAGGACAGATGATGGTTCAGATGATGATCTTTCAGGTATATGACTCAATAGGTATATTATGGTGTTATGGTGTTATGGTTATATTGCTTTTATTTCCATTCTCTTAGCATGTCTTAGCATTTAGTATCATGATCTGGCGATCATATAGATATGTGGACCTGGTTGTACTTATACATATATATCATATTTGTCCCTACTCGGACTTAGAAGTTCTTGGCCTATACTCATTGGTTTTACCCTCCCTAGGGAGAATAGAGGTGATCATTCCCGCCATACTTTGGATTTCTAGTGTTGGTTTCATTATTCACTGTCTTCATCCATCCATGACTCACCCAGTTTGTTCATTACCTTGACTCACTACTTGACTAGTGGCATGGAGGACCTTCCCCTATTGTAGCATCTATATTGGATGAGCTTCCTTGTTTATTGTTTCTCGGCTCTAAGTTGATGACAAAACTTACCTATGGTGAGTTGGATTAGTCCCCCTAGCCACTAAAGATGTTGTTGGCTAAACCTGAAACTTTTAGTGCTGCCATTAATACAAAGTATGGAAAGGAAATGTTATATCTTGTATGAAAATCCCATTCATGCAATGTGTTTCTAAACACACATGAATGAAAGGCAAGCCAAATGAAAATGGCTATGAAATATCAAATGTTATATCTTTTGTGAAATATAAAAACCTAGGTAAACAAGCTGTATGTGACACACCTAGAAGTGCTCAGGTAAATAGGTGCCTTAAAAACACACCTACAACAAGAAGCTTAAATAAATGTAAATCTATGCAATGTGTTTGTAAACACACATAGATCAAAGGCTATGGAATAAGCCCAAAAATCAATGGAACTTAAATGCTATATGAAAAATATTGCTGGCCCCATTTGTATTATGGATTGTGCGCATCTATGTAAGGTGAATAAACACTCTTTAAACAACTTATCCATTTGTGAGACACCGCCATCCCCTATGTTGTTGCTTTTCCACTATATGCTATGGTGTGTATTCCCTTATCCATTTCCAAAGTGTCACTGTGTTAAGTCAATAAGTCATCCCTTGACCTAGCCATGTCATTCTTAGCCTTCACCCTTCACTAGCAAATTGATCACAACTATGAAGTGAGTATGACCTTGAAAGTCTTGTCTGAGTAATTAATAATAATTAATGACATATTATATTTGGTTTTAGATCACCAGTAATGATTTCTATTTGTTATAATTACTATATGAATGGATTGTAAAGCATGCTTTAACCTTTGACACCTTGCAGCAACTTGATGACAGTTTGAGTTATATTTTGTCATGTTGACTTGGTCAAACCTCAGTTTGACCAAAAGTCAACCACAGGACATGAGGTGGCAGACTCCAGATGTTATAGATAGATGATATGTGGTCTGGTATAGTTCACCATGGTGGGATTATGCGATGGTTGTAGACTTATGATGATGATTTGGGCTTTTCAGCATTTTTTACAAATTATTATTATTTGGTCTGCTGGATATGATGAGTATTTATTTTGGACCATGCAGAGGTTTATATGGTGTATGAGTACACATCTTAGATGGATTTGGACCTTCTGAGTCCAACGAGACAGTCTGTTTTCAGTTCCGGGTATTTATAGTGATGATTGAGCCTCAGTAGGCTATCCTAGTGCAGTTTTGGTCTATCAGAGACGTTGTCGTGCAGTAATGGGATTCACTTGGTTCACCTAGGGTGTTGTGCATGGAGGGGGTGGTACATCCAGTTTTTATTACCATATTACCCCCTCCCAGACTCTCTGGTGAGCTCACATTGACAGCGCAGGCACTCCAGAAGGCAGTTTGGGCAATTTCACGCTTCCCGAGGCAGTCCAGAAATGGTAGAAATGGATACAAAGGAATTTGATTTGGGCTGCTAAATTTTTTTGGAATGGGATGATCAATGATGATGAGTGGGATGTCTTCCACACCTTCTCCAGCAGTTTCAACTTCATCGGAACCCACATCCATCACTTATGGCATTTTCTGATGATTTTTGGAGCCTCCTAAGGCTCACGATTAGTCCATAGAGGCACGATTTGGTACTTTGATGACTATTTTATTGATATTGTGCTATGGGGATTGACCAATGGTGTATAAAATTACCCCTTGGACCCAGCATAAGCTAGATCTACTATTTTGTCATCATGATTTGGTGGGATCCCCTCTCCTAGGGCGATTTTGTCCACTTATTGTTATATTTTATTAGTGATCCATGTATTGTATTGTTGAGCTCATCTCAACCATTGATTAGATCTTTTGATCTTTTAATCTTAGCCACTCATTCAAAAAGTGGTTAGATTGTGGACTCTCTCCCTCCTATTTAAAGGAGAGAGCTTCTCATTATAAATGGGACTTTTGGCTCTAGATTATTGGAATAGAAAAATACTATTGCATCTATATGTTGCGTTGTGGTGAATGCTTTTGGATTTCATTTGTTGATTCTTCCTTTGCACTGGGTTGTTAGATATTTTGTCTTGCTATACTTTTGTAACATGTTTTTGCATCTACAGGTGGAGGCCGATTTGGTTTGAGGAGGACATATTGGTAGGGGAGGACCCTCCCTACTTCTTCTTTGGATCTCTTCATTGGTAACAAGGAGTATTACTGTCCCAGGACCTTCTATTTCATGTTATCATTGCTTTTCATTTGCATTTCCTCCATTTTTGATCAACTGATTGAAATCGTTTTCCTTAGTTGACAGGAAGAGGAGGTCGCACTTGAGGGCTAGGGCATCATTTTGGCAAGCAAATTCAACAATTTCTCATTTGATCTCTACGGGAGTCTTCCTCAACAATAAGGCATCTCATTTCAACACTTAGGTATGATCTCAAGGTAATTTCTTTCTCCATGATCTATCCATTTGTCTAAATTCTTCAAACCCTTACTATTTCAAAACCTTCATTTTACAATTTTTCAGATCTAGCTTGATCCACTTGGCTTTTGGGTATAATATTTAAAACCCACCTCTACAGTATCCACGGCAATTTGGATCTGTAGTTTGGTGAGGATTGGCCATCATTTGACCCGCTTTCCAAGGCAAAGAAGCCTCTCCAAGGGAGGTCGCACTCCTTGGGAGAGGTGAGTTTGCAGGGATCTAGCGCCTGGGTAGGTGAGATTCCACTTGATCTATAATCTACACATTCAATAATCTACCCCTAGTGTGTCACTTCAGTGATTTCTGCCTTGTGGGCCCCATTCCTCATTTTGAGGGTTGTGCCCCACTTGGGTCACTTTGTGGCATACTTCAATCTCAGATCTACTGAGATCCAGCCATTGTATTTCCCTAATCTTTTAGATCCACCTACCTCTATACATCAACATTCCAGATCTGTAATTTGGTGGACATCTGACTCCATTTGGCCCATTTCCCAAGGCACTGATCTTTCTCCAAGCCCATTCGACTTTCCTGGATTGTTGGGTTAGCTTGTGGTTTGACCTTTGTTTTAGTTGCTTGAACCCCTTGACATTGTCATATCACTTCATCAAGCTCACTTTTGGTACTAGTTAGCCCCAATTTGGACCCTAACTACCCTGCATTGGACATGGTTCCCAAGGTAGTGGATTTTCTCACAATTGAATGGTACCCTGATCCTTGATCTCATTATAAACTTCATAAGTCACTCACATAAACATGTTGGACCAAATCTACACTGTTTAAACCCCTTGATCCAAACTATTATTCATCTTGTGACTTCTTCCATAGATCTAGGGTTCACCATACACCTTACGTACTTCAACTATACTTGACTTGATCTAGTGTTTTGGTTTGATCTCTCCTGTCGGGAGTAGATCTGGGTCTCCCCCTTTGTTGTCTTGGGCTAGATAACATAAAGTGAATATTGCCTCGATTGGCGTGACAACCATCCATTGGGAGTCGAGGCTATCTTGGTTGCACCTCTTTGGTTTCCCATTCCTTCTGCCATCCATCTTGGATCCATCTCTAGTGGCACCTACAAGTTTGGTGATAACAGGTCTCCCAATTCAAAGAAAAACTAGAAGCAATTGGAGACAAGCTTGAAGAAGATGAATTAGTGATGACTGCTCTCAATGGTCTTACTAGACCTTGGGAGTCTTTTATCCAAACTATGTGTGCAAGAAAGGAAAGTCTACTATTTGAAGTAGTATGGGAAGAATGTCTCCAAGAAGAGGCTAGAGTAGAAAATCGAGAAGCACTACTCAAAGATGATGATCAAGCTCTAGCCACCCATACTAAGAGAGGAAAGGGAAAACCAAATTTCAAGAAGGAAAATCATAAATAATCTCATCCTCCAAAGAAGTTTCAAAAGTATAAGAAGGGAAACCACAAGCGAAGAGACTTCTCTTCTTATCAATGTTTCCATTGTGATAAGATGGGACATATTGCAAAATATTGTCTAGAAAGAAAAGAAGAAGTCAAGAAGAAAAACAACAAAAGACATCATGCTCATTTTGTCGAAGATGAAGAAGAAGAAGAAGAAGAAGAAGAAGAAGGACCTCCCAAGAAGCTACCAAAGGAAGAAATCGAAGATTATGTCTTGTAATAGTGGTGCTTCAAAGCACTCTCTCAAGCTTGATTTAGGAACTCTGATGATGGAGTAGATTTCACCATCAAACATTCCAGTAATCCATGCAAGGAGACTAGGATCAAAAGAGATTCTACCAAACAAACAAAGATAAGTATTTGAATTGTCATTTCATCAAATTATTTAAATAATAGTGTCTAGTTGTGTACACATTTATTTAGGATGTGTGTTATGCATGTTAGAATGCTTGCAGTGATATGCATGTAATAGGTAAGTAGCCTATGGTGCTATACAACATTCCATTGCTACTTATCTAGAGTGAAACCTATTTGCTGACATATTATGAGTAGTGCACGCTCTTAATAATGTTATGGTAGAGATGGAAGGAATCTAGAAAGTTACCATATGAGTGTAGGATGTGGGTGAATGTTGTGTTAGCATTATGACAGTGTGACCTATTCTCTTATGTATATGTTTTGGAAACTATGAAATGTTTCTAACCATGCTGCTAAATGTGACTTGTAGGAAGTATCGTATACGATCACCTACAAATGAAGAATGATGAGACTTGTTCCCTAGAACAAGTGACGATGGTTCAACTATAAACAAGACTTATAAAATCAAGCAGAGGAAGTCGACTATGACAAGATGTTGCTCCTGTAGCCCAATTCATGGTGTAATCAAAGTAGAAGAAGATATCGAGCAAACTCTAGGACTCAGAGAACCACATGTATGCATATTGAAGAAGACTTTGTATGGGCTCATAAGTCACCCATGGATAGAATGATGAGATCAAGGATCACCTAGAGTGATGAGACATCAACCTTTTCTACAAGGTTGAAGATGAGAAACTCATAGATGGGTGCAAGAGAGAACTTGCAACAGAGTTCAAGATCTTTGTATCTAGTGACTTAGAAAGATGAAATAAATGGATATACAAGAAGGAAGTATTGTGGCTCGTGGTCGATTCTCTCAAAAGGAAGGAATCGATTATGAAGAAATATTTTCTCCTGTAGCAAGGTACACTTCAATTAGAACCATCATGGCACTTGCATCCACGATGAAGTGGAAGTTACACTAGATGGATGTGAAAACACCTTCCTGAATGGTGTCATTGAAGAAGAAGTGTACATAGAACAACCACAAGGATTTCAGGTTGAAGACAAAGAGACGCATGCCTGCAAACTAAAGAAGGCTCTGTATGGGTTGAAGTAAGCTCCAACAGCTTGGTATGGAAGAATTGATAGTTTTCTGACGAGCTTGGGCTTACCAAGAGTAAAGTTGATCCTAACCTTTACTTCAAGGCTATGGATGATGAACCTGTCATATTATTACTATATTTGGATGACTTATTCTTGACAGGAAATGAGAAGCAAATATCAGAGTGCAAGAAGAATCTCACTGCAGAATTCGAGATGAAAGACCTTGGCTTAATGCATTATTTTGTAGGTCTCGAAGTATGGCATATCCCAGAGGGAATCTTCCTTAACCAAGGGGAGTATGCAGTATAAATATTGAAAATATTTGATATGTTGGAGTGTAAATCCATGGCCACACCCATGGATACCAACTTGAAGTTATTATCTGATACTTCATCATAATTAGTGGATGTGACCATATACAGGCATATTATTGGGTCATTGATGTATCTGACGAATACTAGGCTAGATATATGCTTTGCTATGAACCCCTTGAGTCGGTATCTGGTTGATCCCAGACGTTTTCACCTTGTAGCTGCAAAGCATGTGATGAGGTACCTAAAAGGTACAATAGGCTATGGTCTCAATTATTCTAGAGATCACGAGTTCAGACTGTATGGGCATACAGATTCCGATTGGGAAAGAAATGTCTAAGATAGGAAGAGCACTTCAGGAGGATGTTACAGTCGGGGGTCAGTCATGATCTCATGGCTAAGCAGGAAGCAATCCAGTGTTGCTCTTAGCACTGCAAAAGCATAGTATATTGCAACCTGTTCTGCTAGTTGTGAATCTATATGGCTTCGAAAGTTGTTATCGGGTCTATTTGGTCTGGATTTAGATACCACAGTGATTCTATGTGATAACCATAGTTGTATAAAGATGACAGAGAACCTTGTGTTCCATGATAATTCCAAACACATAGAAATACGGTATTTCTACATCCGTGATATGGTGCAGAAGGGAGCTATAAATCTCCAATATGTGAGCACGGATGAGCAGGTTGCAGATGTGTTGACTAAGCCTCTGTCTCGTGTGAAGTTTGAGCACTTCCATGACAAGCTTGGTGTAGTCTGTAAGGACTTCGCTCGAAAGGGGGAGTAGTGCTAATGATATTGTGGTGCAGTGGGATTGATCATCCCTAGAAAATGATTCTGTAATTTCGAAAGGAAGGATAGTCTTAAATGTTGATCCCGAGTTCATGTGGTGGGATTGATCATCCCTAGACAATGATCCCGTAATTCCGAAAGGAAGGATAGTCTTAAATGTTGATCCTGAGTTGTGGTGGGATTGATCATCCCTAGATAGTGATCCTGTAATTATGAAAGGAAGGATAATCTTAAATGTTGATCCTTAGACTAGAATCCTGAGTTCCGAAAGGAAGGATTGTCTAAGAGTGTTGGAATGAATCCTGAGTTCTGAAAGGAAGGATTGTCCATGATACCTAGTTCCAAAAGGAAGGATCACCAGTGTTGTTGGACTAAATCCCTAGTAACGAAAGGAAGGATTTTCCATCATCCCTAGTTTTGAAAGGAAGGATCACCAATGTTGTTGGACTGAATCCCTGGTTCCGAAAGGAAGGATTGTCCATGATCCCTAGTTCCAAAAGGAAGGATCACTCGTGTTGTTGGACTGAATCTCTAGTTCCTAAAGGAAGGATTGTCCATGATCCCTAGTTCCAAAAGGAAGGATCACCTGTGTTGGTGGATTAAATCCCTGGTTCTGAAAGGAAGGATTGTCCATGATCCCTAGTTCCGAAAGGAAGGATCACTAGTGTTTTTGAAATGAATCCTTGGTTTCGAAAGGAAGTATTGTCTATGATCCCTAGTTCCAAAAGCAAGGATCACCAGTGTTGTTGGACTGAATCCCTGCTTCCAAAAGGAAGGATTGTACATGATCCCTAGTTTCGAAAGGAAGGATCACGAATGTTGTTGGACTGAATCCCTAGTTCCGAAAGGAAGGATTTTCCATGATCCCAGTTCCGAAAGGAAGGATTGTCCATAATCCCAGTTCCAAAAGAATGGATCACCATAGTTTTTGGATTGAATCCTGAGTTCCGAAAGGAAGGATTGTCCATGATCCCTAGTTCTGAAAGGAAGGATCACCAGTGTTGTTGGATTGAATCCCTAGTTCCGAAGGGAAGGATTGTACATGATCCCTAGTTCTTAAAGGAAGGATAACCAATGTTGTTGGAATGAATTCCGTGGTTCCGAAAGGAAGGATTGTCCATGATCCTAGTTCCCAAAGGAAGGATCACTAGAGTTGTTGGATTGAAACCCTGGTTCCGAAAGGAAGGATCACTAGAGTTGTTGGACTGAATCCCGAGTTCCGAAAGGAAGGATTGTCCATGATCCCTAGTTCCAAAAGGAAGGATCACCAGAGTTGTTGGATTGAATCCCGAGTTCCGAAAGGAAGGATTTTCCATGATCCCAGTTCCGAAAGGAAGGATTGTCTAGGATCCCTAGTTCCGAAAGGAAGGATCATGTGTTCTGCAAGTGATGATGCTCCTAATGATATTTTAGTACTATAGATGAGGATGCTCCAGTGCTGCAGATGATGATGTTCTAGGATGCTCTAGTGCTACAGATGATGATGTTCCAGTGCTGAAGATGAGGATGCTCCAGTACTGTAGATGTTGCAGTGCTGAATATGAGCCTATGTTCCAGTAATGCAAATGTTCCAGTGCTGAATATGAGGATACTCCAGTGCTGAAGATGAGGATGCTCCAATGCTGAAGAAGATGATGATCCAGTGCTAAAGATGAGGATGGTCCAATGATGTAGAAGATGATGATCTAGTACGAAAGATGATGATACTTCAACTCTATACTGAAGATGATGATGTTGTTGAAGAACTTCCAATTATTTATAGATGTATCAAACAAATGTTCCAGATGATGTTGATGATGCCCCTCCTCCCTCCGATGATGTTGTGTAGAGTTACACATGCATATGTTGTTGTCAGTAGAATACAATTCTTGTTAAGGGGGAGTGTTAAATTAATGTAACTTCAAAGAATATTCTACTTGTACTTTAATATTGTAACTCCATCAGGGATGTTTTACCTCCGTTCACAAATTTCATTATTATATTTGGTCATGTAAAAGTCATGAGGTAAAGCCTCCATTGTAATTCGGGTCGTTAGTACCCTAAAATATGTAATATAATATTATTTGAGTCCTTCTAGGAGAGCTCGGCCCAGTTAGTTAAAGTGAGGATGACCTAGCTGGGTTAAATGTTAAGTGAAAGGTAAAGTATAAATAGAGAGTGAGTTCCTCTCATTTGTACCATCACTCAATTGTGCAATTCACATTAGAGGAGAGAGGGAGAGATCTGTGAAGGAGGAGGAGGATTGGCTTGGGTCTAGAGTTTGGGTTTGTCTCTCTTATTTGTGAGACCTATTTTGGGCATTGTACTTTGATCATTTATATTGAGGAAGTTCATGCTAGTTTTTCTTCCCCTTAAGGGTTTCCCAGGGTATATTGTTTTTTGCTTTGTGATTTTGTATCTTTCATAGATCCTTATTATGCTGCTATTGTGAATAATGTATTGAATGCTAAAGAAGTTGGAATTTAGGCTATAGTAGCATATAATCTTAACAGATCTAACCAAGACATTAGATCAAATCACATGAATGAAGTACGTAAGGTGTAAGGTATGATGAACCTATATCTAAGCATGAAATCACAAGATGAGTTATAGGTTGGATCAAGAGGCTTAAAAGATGTAAATTTGATCCAATGTGATAATACAAGTGACTTATGTGTTTTAACAAAAGATACAGGATCAAGGCACTAGAAAATGATAGAAAATTCTTCTACCGTGGGAAATGTTGTTCGAGTACACAGGGTACTCCCAAAAGACCGAACACCTAGAGCAACCACTTCACACAAACAGATCACAGATCAACACACTGATGTTTTGACTTGGTTTAAACCCTCGTGAGGGAAACACTCCACAACCCTAGCCAAATAGCTTCATTGGGACAATTTATTATGCAAAGAAAGAAAGTTACAAATGAGCTTCTCATAATCGATCAAATTTCCAATGACTCTCCATGCTCTTTAAATAGAGATCATGGACCAATCGGGTGTTAAGCCATGGATCAAGGGTAGGTATGATCTAAGAGAAGTTGAGCCGTCGGATCACTCTATGTCTGAAACATATCGTGACTGTCGGATTAAGTATTTACAAATGCATACTAAAGAAACACAATTTCCCTAATGGATATATTACACAAGTTGATCTTAACTAACTCCTAAGTGTCTAAATATCCTAACATCCCCCCTTAAGAACAACTTGGGATAGGATTGAAGGATTTACAAAAGTGACACTATTAGGAGAAGGAAGGAGGCATTAGAGCCTACCCCCCCTTAATGACAAGTTCCTGAACTCCTAACATAGATCGAAGTTTAGAAAACTTCGCTTCTGTAAGAGACTTGGTGAAGATGTCTGCAACTTGATCATCTGTAGGGAAAAAGAGCACTTCAAGAACACGATCATAAACAAGACTTATGATGAAGTGCATATGTATCTCAATGTGTTTGTTGTGTTGATGTAGAACTGGATCTTTGGCAAGCTTGATGGCACTTTGATTGTCGCACCAAAGTGGAGTAGGTTGCCGCTGCTCGAATCCGAACTCTGAAAGGATATGTCGAAGCCATAAAGCTTCCTGACTGGCATTAACTGTGGCTCGATATTCTATTTGTGCTGAAGAAAGAGCAAGAGCTTGTTGTTTCTTACAAGCCCAAGTGATAGGTCCAGATCCCAAACTGAAAACATAACCTGCAGCAGACTTTCGATCATTAGGATCGCCAACCCAATCTGAATCAGTGAAACCAACCAACAAAGGTTTCCCCCCTATACTGTAATGAATCCCAAACTGAATTGTACCTCGAATATATCGAAGTATTCTTTTAGCTGCTTTCCAGTGACTTTCATGAGGTGTCTGCATATAATGGGAAACACGACCAACGACAAAGGAAAGGTCAAGACGGGAATGAGTCAAGTATAAGAGACTACCAACAAGCTGACGATACAAGGTGGCATCGACTTCAAGTGAAGTACAAGTGGTAGAACGTTTGACTCCAGACTGGAAGGGAGAAGGGGCTGGTGTACAATCTTCCATGTGAAAACGACGAAGAAGGTCACAAGCACACTTAGACTGAGAAAGAAAGATTCCTTCTTTGGTTTGCAGGACTTGGAGACCAAGAAAATAATGCAAATGTCCTAAGTCTGACATTTCAAAATTTTGTTTAAGACTGAATTTCACATGGGTTATAAGCTTAGGGTCACTACCAGTAAGAATAAGGTCATCAACATAGAGAATAAGTATGATGAGATGGTTTCCTAATTTCTTGGTATAGACATTGAGGTCAGAATGGCATCTAGAAAAACTAGTGTCAGGGAGAAAGTTATCCATTTTGGCATACCAAGCTCTAGGAGCTTGCTTAAGGCCATATAAAGATTTCTTAAGGCGGCAGACAAGGCTAGAGTTATTCTGAACATATCTAGGAGGTTGTTCCATGTAAATTTCCTCCTGTAAATCACCATGTAAGAAGGCAGACTTGACATCCATTTGATGGACTTCCCGGTTGTGTAAGGGTACAAGGGAAAGAACAAGGCGGATGGAGTTCATTTTTGCGACAGGAGAAAAGGTTTCATTGTATTCAATCCCTTCAACTTAGGAAAAACCTTTGGCAACTAACCTTGCCTTAAGTCTTTCAACACTTCCATCTAATGCATACTTAGTTCTGTAGACCCATTTACATCTGACAAGTTTTCTTCCTTTTGGAAGAGGTACAAGATCCCAAGTATCGTTCGCCATTAAGGAACGATATTCTTCATCCATAGCTGCATCCCAATCTGGATTTCCTTAAGCTTCGACAAAGGTTTCTGGATCATGATTCTCAAAAACTTGAGCCAAAAGAGAAGAGGCTCGCTGAAACTGAGAACGTGTTCGACGTTTATATCTAGGATCACCGGCAAGATCACCAGCTGCTTCACATGTTGAATGGACCAATCGAGGAAGCACTTGTGCTGGTGCAACTGGAGGAACATGAGCAGGCAGAGGTGGATTTTTATCCTCACTGTCATCATCAGAAACTCGAGTTGGAAAACTGTCAAGGAAGTTGGAAGAAGAAGAAGGCACAAACGTCGAATCAGGCTTACAGGCCAAAGATGGCACAATCGCTGAGTTAGGATCGCAAACCAAGAGATTTTCATCAAATTTAACATCTCTTCTAATGATTATATCATGAGAATGTGGTTGAATAAGTCTATAACCCTTTACATCTTCAGAATATCCAACAAATATGCACTTTTCACTTTTAGGCTGTAATGCTTTTCGTTTTCCATCCGAAATGTGAGCCCATGTTTCAATACCAAACACATGGAAGTGACTTACATCAGGTTTAGTTTTACTCCATGCTTCTTTCGGTGTGATACCCTGTAAATATTTAGTGGGGGTGCGATTAACTATGTAATTTGCACAATTAATGGCTTCAACCCAAAATTGAAGACTTAGTCCCTTAGATTGGATCATACAATTTGCCATTTCTTTTAAAGTGTGATTCTTCCTTTCAGCTACACCATTTTGTTGTGGTGTATATGGAATAGTGTGTTGTTGTTGGATTCCTTGTTCAGTGCAGAATGTAGTGAACTTTTTGTTAACATATTCTCCTCCATTGTCAAATCTTAACTTAATGATGTGATGACCAGATTGTTTTTCAACAAGGGCCTTGTAGGCCAATAACTTGCTAAATACTTCGCTCTTAATTTTTAGGAAATAAACCCAAGTGCGTCTGGTGTAATCATCAATGAAAGTTAAGAAGTATTTGAAACCATAAAAGAAAGCAGATGGAAGAGGACCACACAAGTCACTATGCACAAGCTCCAAGGGAACCGAGGCGTGCCAAGAGGCATGTTTGTCAAAACTGTCCCGATGATGTTTTTCGAGTACACAACCGGAACAAACACCATCCCTGCAAGATACCATCGGAAGACTTGTCACGATATTGTCTTTACATAGTTGTTGCGATGAGCGATAATTTAAGTGTCCAAATTGCTCATGCCAAAGTTTGCTCAAGTTATCACTATGAGCAACAAAAACTGAAGGAAAAGGTGATGACCCAAAGTTGTTAAACTTGTACAACTGGGTAACATCATCAACAATTTCGGTAGCTAGGACCTATTGAGGATCTTTAAAATCCTTGATTACAACTTGGTGAGATGTAAACGTCACAGTTTTACCTTCACCAGAATGAGTGATCTGATAGACTGATAACAAATTGCAGGAAATTCTTGGAACACATAGTACATCACTAAAATGACCATTATCTACTGGAACTGTTCCAGCTCCTACAACACTTATAGATCTATCATCACCAACAAATATTTTTTTGGTGTTACATTCATGCATAGTAGAAAAGATGGCTTGATCTTTAGCCATATGATAAGATGCTCTAGAATCAATGAGCCATTCATTTGAAGTAGAAGAAGAAGATGCATTATAAGAATAACCAGAAGCACAAAGTGCATGTTCATGAGAGGTAGATTCTGAAAGCGAATATAGGCTGATGTGGTGCTTCTTCATTGCTGTTTCCAAGGCTGCCATCTTCTTGAAACACTTAGATTCATCATGATTATCTTTCCCACAATAGTTGCAATGACGCTCAGTCTTCTTTCCTTTTGGCTTGGATCATTTGTCATTTTTCAAAGAAGGAGCTGACTAAGAGGGTTTGGGACCCTTGTTTGACTTATTATTGTAAAAATTTTGTTTCTTGGGAGGCTTGGACTTTTCTTTCTGTTGGGACAATAAGGCTTTCCCAGATGTATCTACATTGTTGATTATTCCAAGATTGATGAGTTTAGCTTGCTCTCTAATCAAGGAATCACAAAAGGATTCAAGACTAGGCTCTTTATAGCTAGCTGGATTCAAGGATTCTTTCATGGAGTAAAATGTAGATACAAAAACAGAATATGCAAGCCCAAGTTTGGAAAGAATATGATAAATGCATTGTTTGTCTTCCCTCTTAATCTTACATTCTGCACATAAGATTTTAAGAGTTTTGTACTTAGATAAATAATCTTGAATGCATGAAAAATCGCTTGGATTTAAAGAAATCAACTCATTTTCGAGTTAGTGACCTCGAATTTCATTGTGTTTACCAAACACAGATTCCAACTTGTCCCAAGCAACATCAGGTTCATCAATTCCAGATATGTGGAATCGCAAATCAGTAGAGATTGACATCCCAATGAATCCACAAGCTTCGTCACATCTATTTGCCCATTTTATTTATTATCATCATTAGTGGGTTCTGTTTCTTTCCCTGAGGTAATTCTGAAAAGTCTCCTACTTCGTAGAACATCCTCCATACAATATTTTCATGAGAAATAGTTGGAACTGTTAAGTATAATATCACAAGGGGCAGCCATATTTGTAAATTAATGGCTATAAAAGTAGAAACCAATAGTCTGGATGCAAAGAGCTCGAAAAAATAGGCGGTTTAAAAAAAACGGCACTGAAAACTGACTTCGAATGATGAAGTTATGCTTGAACAAAGAAACTATTGCAGATGTCCCCAATAGTGACGTGGCACATAGAGAATGGCCAGCTAAAAAAAAGAACCCCCCTCTTCCCAAGATGAACCTTTTGACAATCACTCTACAAAAAATTTGCTTTAAGCGAATCACTTTTGTAAAATAAGTGATTTCACTTTTACAATGGTATTACTTTTAAATAGTGCAACAATAAAAAAGAACTTAAATGACTCACTTTTTATTTTTATTTTTTATTATGTAAGTGAGATGCACTTTTACAATAAAGTAACTTGAAAATAGAAATTGTATGCACTTTTTCTTTTAAAAGTAACTTCCTAAGACTTGAACTCAAGACCTATTAAGGAATAAAACAACTTTGGACCAAGTGAGTTAAATTAAAAGGTATGTAAAATATGGGAATGAGGAAGGGGGCTTTTTTTTTCCTTTTTTTTCCTTTTCTTGCTCGGTTTCCATGCTTGCCTTTTTTTCTGCAAATCACACCACAAACCGAAACAAAAAACACTTTTCCACACTTGTGGTGTTAGATCTCGTTAGCTTGCCCGGAAAATCTATGTTTTCTCTCTGTTTTTTATTTGCCGAGATTGCGCAAGGTTCACGGCAAAGAGCATACGCAACCGAGAAAAAAACCATTTCCCTTTCTGTTTTTGATTTGCCGAGATCGCTCAAGGTGCACGACAAAGAGCATACACAGACAGGGAAAGCAACAATCCGAAACCAAAAAAAATCTAACAGTAAAAAAAATGATGAAATATGAGATTTTTTTTTTTTTTTTTAAACATAAAATAAAAAATGCGTCACTGTAACATTATACCTTCAGATCTGATGAAATACGCGTTTCTGAAGCAACCGGGAACCGTTTTCGATCAAACAAAAACTATTTCCCAATGGAAACGACGCTTCGGACGCAATGGAACACCTCCCACAGCCCAGAAATGCACAAAAATACCAGAACCAGAAACTCTTTCAAGTTTCGGCAACAACAGTTCAAGATCTAGATCATAACCGGAAGCGGCTCTTCATAAAAGCTCTGATACCATGTTCGGGTACACAGGGTACTCCCAAAAGACCGAACACCTAGAGAAACCACTTCACACAAACAGATCACAGATCAACACACCAATGTTTTGACGTGGTTTAAACCCTCGTGAGGGAAACACTCCACGGCCCCGGCCAAATAGCTTCTATGGGATAATTTATTATGCAAAGAAAGAAAGTTACAAATGAGCTTCTCATAATCGATCAACTTTCTAATGACCCTCCATGCTCTTTAAATAGAGATCATGGACCAATCGGGTGTTAAGCCACGGATCAAGGGTAGGTATAATTTAAGAGAAGTTGAGTTGTCAGATCACTCTATGTCCGAAACATATCGTGACTATCGGATTAAGTATTTACAAATGCATACTAATGCATACTAAAGAAACACACTTTCCCTAACGGATATATTACACAAGTTTATCTTAACTAACTCCTAAGTGTCTAAATATCCTAACAAACGTGTCCAAGGTAGAGAGGTTAATATTAGGATTGGGTATATATAGTACCTTTAGATTAGACTTTATTAAGGGTATGATAGTGTCTATGCATCACAAGTCCAAACCGAGATCAAATAACCCAAAAAATGGCTAAGTCTGGAAGTGCGCATGGGCAAAGAGATCAATGCCTAGGGAACTGGGACGCAAGGAGTCCCTCAAGGGTGACCCCCTTGAGAACCCACTTTGGTTTGGGCCTAAAGTGGAAAACCTAGAAATCTTTCACAAAGATTCCAAGTTAAATGATCCAGGGAATTTGTCAAAGAAAAGTAGTTTAGGGTTTGTAAATAAACTAGGAGTAGACAGATGGAATAGATGAATAGCTCAAGAAAATATAAGGTACTTACCTCCCATGACTTGCAGATTCCAAGTGCAATGATGTTCCAACTCCATCGAAGCAACTCCAACTTAATTTGACGGCTCCCAAGATGAAATCAATTTTTTCCTAGAGCAAGTGCGCCCTCCCCCCTGCAGATGAAAACCTCTATGAGAATTGATTTACATAAATGAAAGTAAATGATGCAAGAAGAATAAAAGAGCATAAATATTGGTCAAAGATACAATAAGAACTACCGCCTGATTATCTTACTCTTCCAGTGAAGAGATCTGAAGAACCCTCACAAAATCCTTCAATGAATTCGCCCTCCTACAGAGCACTCATCAAGCAAAACGTATAGCATGCAAACTCATCAAACAATGAAGATGTGTCAGGCTATTAGAGCTACAATCAAGCACGAGAACAATATATAACAAAGGCATAAGAGTTTTTCCCAAAATATATTTCTTTATTGCCAAAAATCCAAAGCCAAAAGTCCATTTACAATGAGGGGGTCTCTCCTTTAAATAGGAATGGGAGAGACCAAAACCCTAACCACCTTTTTAACGAGTGGTTGAGATCAAAAGATACATAAGTGAAAATTAATGGCTAAAATGAGCCCAAATATAAAGTACATGGATCACCTCAACAATAGAGGGGGTGCACTAGCTAAGTCGCCCTAGGGGGGACATACCACATAAAAGTGACTAAAGTCATAACATAAGCTCATGGTGGTCTAGGAGGTGAAATATTCCTTCTCTAGTGTGTCCCCATGGCACAATAACATATAATAACATCATCATGATACAATACTGTGACCACATGGCCAAATTGTGCCCCCTCAATGAAATAATAAAATCATAATAAAAATTCAAACTGTGCTGCCAGGCCATTTTAATTAGTAAATCTGCAATAAAATGATAATCTGAGTAATATCCCAACTGGAAGTGCCTGAAACTGAAAACTAAGTATCAAAATGGACTCAGAAGGTCCAAATTCACTAAGGGTGAGTACCCATACACCATGTGACCATCTGAATAATCATCTGAAACCATGACCATGCTCGAACAAATAAAAATAAATGGTCTGTAATAATAATAATAATCATGAAAATCATCAAACCATCATCTGAAAGCTGTGTTTGCTGCATGGATTTATCTAATGGGTGTACAAGGACCATAGATCATCAATATCACTCATCACTGATCAAACTCACCTCAGGTCCTCCGGTTGACTTGGTCAAACTAGGTTTGACCAAATCAATACTGACCAAAATGTGACCCAGGCTTAAACTGCCTGCTGTTGTAAATGAAAATGGTTAAAGCATGCTCCTTTCAATCATTCTAATAGAAAAAATAAAAGTATAAATTAGCATATCACTGGCATTATCAATAATAACAACATCCAATATATAAAAATAATCAATTAAACTAAATAGAATTTCAAGAAAATACTCACCTCATGGCCATGATCATTTTGCTAGGATTGGGTGAAGGTGAAAAATGCAAGGCTCAGCTAAGGGGATGACTATACTGACTCAACACTGTGATACTTTGGATTAGGGGAAATGGAATACACACTTAAGCTTATGTTGGATAAAAATATACACAGGGGATGGCAATGTCTCACAAATGGGTAAGTTATTTAGAGAAGTGTTTATTCAACCTTGGAAAATGTCTACTGCTCACATCCAAGATGAAACAAATACGTGAGAATCTTTTCTAGAACCGCCATGACTGGGTGCCCGGCTAACCATAACTTGAGGTTCTAGGGACACTTAGAATTAGTTGTCCCTTACTCCATTTCACATCACAACCCATACGCTCCGTGAGGAATTAATCATTACATTTTAGTTTCCAGGCCATCAGTCTTTGGATTTAGCATATATTTAACCATTGCTTTCTTTAGGAACTTATTGACCCTTTTGGGTATTTTACATGTGCTTAGAAGCACAATTACTCAAGCTTTCATCCATGGTATTTCATTTCATAACCCTCTTTGCATTGTGCTTAGAAGCACAGTTTTAGTTTAATTTCAATGGGACTGCACAAGATATATACAATAATTTCCATATACATGTAATGATGGTAGTACTATTCGCTTCAAGTTTTAGCCAACACAACTCAATCAACAACTCAGAGCCAAGACACAAACTAACATGGATGCGTATCCAACAAAGAGGCAAAAGCATAGAGGTCCTCCATATCACAGGTTAAAGTGTAAGTCAAGGTAAAAACAAGAAGTGGAAGAGAATAGATGGATGGGGAAAGTGAAAGGTGATGCCAAAACTAGCAAGCCATGAAAGGTGGAATGACAACGTCCATTCTCCTAAGGAGGGTAAACCAATGAGTATTAACAAGAATTTCATATTCAAAGTAAATTAGATCACTTTAGATAACCATTGAAACACACATATCTATGTAACATATATAGACCTCTAGATCATAACTACAAGATATAAATCTAAGCTATCATAATGAGCTAAGGAGCAAGACATCATAGTGAATGAATATTAATACATTTGCTGGGTCATATACCTGTACCAACCATGTGAACCATCAACTGTCAACTGGAACACTACTACTGCACATCTGGGCGCTGCATACTGCTCTATATGGTAAAATGGCTACATCGGTCATCGAATCTGAGATCACGAGGCTCGGTCATGACATAAGGTTGTACTGTCTGCTCAGGGGATGATCTAAAAATAAGAGTTACCCTGGAATGAATGCTCATATGATGTTGATCTCAAGCATCTCAATGTAAAGTACTGGCTGAAAAAAAGGATTGGAATATGATCTGAAGATATGGTATCCCCGACTACTATAAATGTGATAACATCTGGCTCCAACTGGGACAAGTGCTATGCTGAATAGAGTGCTTGAGAACCTCAGAATCTTTGGTTTTCATCACTCTGCTACTCATATCCTCAATCGTGCAATCTAGCTATGCATCATCTTCAAAATATACCTATTATCTGCAAAATGCAAAGAGCTATACCAAACTTGCAGACCGATCGTCAGAAAAATGTATGTATATACAAAAATATTAAAATAACAGAACTGAAATGAAATGTTGAAAGACAACTAATCTACTAACAAAAATTCAATTTTTTTATTATTTTGCAGGAACAGACAAAAATAAAACAATCAAGACTAGATACAAGCTTTGAAGGCGAGCTTAAGGATGAAAAAGGTTCCAGACTCAATGGAGAAAAATACTAAACTACTGCTCAAGTGATCTTATTCGGTTCCTACCTATTTTAACCTACTAGGAAAGCTAATTAATGGGTGGGAAATAATGCTTTAGAAAGAACCCATTAATTGGAATCTCAAGTTCCTCTCCTTCTAGGTTTTATAAAAATACAGACCCTTTTCCAACTATTCAACTTACTCGAAAGGACCCTTCCATATCTTCTCAATTTTTCCATGATTACCTGACTTCTCTTTATTTTTATCCCAAAGAAACACAACATCACCCATTGTAAATTCTGCGTTTTTAGTTCCTTGATCAAATGTTCCCTTAATCCTTTCTTGTTGAATAGCAAATTTATCAAATGCCTCTCTTCTTTTCTCATCAAGTTCAACTAGTTTATCTATCCTAGCTTGGATTGCTTATTGATCAGATGTGCATTGATGCAACAAATCATACACAGGAATTTGCATATTTATTGGTAGTTTACAATCTTGACCATATACCAGCTCAAAAGGAGATTTTCTAGTAATTCTCTTTACAATCGTCCCGTCGGCCCATAGTGCATATTTTAATTTGCTATCCCAACTTCTCTTATTTTCACCCACCATCCTTTTCAAAAGTCTAATTAGATTTTTGTTGCTTGATTCAGATAAACCATTTCCTCGTGGGTAATAGTTTGAGGAATGAGACAACATCATGCCATGATTCATACAAAAAGTGGAAATATCTATTTGGCTAAAAGCTTTGGCATTATCAGTTGTTATTTTCAAAGGGAAGCCATACCAAGAAATAATGTTTTCTTCTAAGAATTTTATTACTACCTCTGTCGTGGCCTTCTTGGTGGGTATTGCTTCTACCCAACGAGTAAAATAATTAGTGCAAGTTAAAATATACTTATACCCGTTGTTGGGATTTTCATTAAAAGGTCACACAAAATCCATACCCCACTGCTGAAATGGTTTTTCAACCAAGATAGGTTTCAAGGGCAATGTAGGTAATCAAGGTTTTCTTGAAAATAATTGACACTCTTGACATGATCTGACAAAACTATGCACATCTTTAAATAAAGTAGGCCAATAATAACCAACTCTCATGATCTTGGCAACAGTGGTTCTCGAGGCACAGTGTCCTCCACACAATCCTGAATGCATTTCTTTCACAATATCTTTAGATTCATCGAGACTTACACATTTTAAAATGATTCCATCTGGGTTTCTCCAACCAAGACCATCTTGTGTCAATACATATTTTTTAGCTTTCAACCTTACAGCCCTCCTTTGATGGTCGAGAAGATAATCGGGACAAGACAAGTTTCTCAGAAAGCAATTAATGTCTTTATAGCATTCATGTTCTTTGTCGATTTGTAAAATAAAAGGCTTTTATTTGCTGACAAGATTAACTGCACTCTCAGGACAGTTGTTTAGAAAGAGGAGAAGTGCTAGTCGGCCTACAGATATTAGTCGAAAGCCGAAGAGAGAGACCCGCAGTTCCGCATGAATTACAATAGGAGAAGCAAGCACATCAGGATATGCTGACAGGGAAATGACATCGCGAGGAGGGCACCTTGGCCCAACAATAGCGTACATACCAGGCTATGTTCCATCACACAAGGAAGGGACACCAGCAATTCGGCTGGGAAAGAAGGAAAAATACACAACCAAGATGCTGCTGATACCAAAAGGAGTTCATAGTACCGGGAATATTGTGGAGCACCTGCAAAAGCTACAGTACAGTGACCATGACATCATGGCATACCCAGAATGCACAAAATAAACCCATGTCAAGGTCTTGGATGGAGAAGGAGGCCCGGTCACGAGAGAACCAGCTAGTTGGGCATTGGGATCGGAGCAATCAGGATTGTTGGGCATCATCCACATGCCACACTTTGGGAGATAGGTGTACGTAAATGTGTGTGTAAAGCAGTTACTAGCTTGTTTCCATTGTGGGTATTTATGGTTGCATGAAAAAATTCCGGTCACAATCGACTTAATTTCAAGGATCACTGGACTAACCAAGGCTAGGGTAGATCCTTCCCAATTCTTCCAAGGGAAGGATAACGACAAAAATCTTGCTGTGAAGCTGAAAATGAAGTATGGGGTGGACAAAAATACAAGAGGGTACCTAATTGAAACTATTAATGACAAATTTGTTAGGGTTGCAGTGAAAATATTGACCATCAAGATAGTGCACAAGAACAGACCGAACCAATGCACATCAAGTGTCATCGCATCTGCGGAACAATGTGCAGCAGGAGTACAAATGAACTGGTTTCTCTTCTTGCTAAATTAATTGATGGAGGATGTCGTTGCAACGTAGGAAAAAGGGAAGCCATTTACGTATTCATGGATTTTGATGTTGATTGCACTAGCAGGATGGAGGGAACCATCGCACTACCAAGGAATGGAAACAAAAACTGCCAAGATTCGCCAAGGAGCGCGATACCAAAACTTGTGGGTGATAAATGACAAATTGAATGCCAAGAAAATAACAATATTCAATTCTATCTTTTCCTAGATATGATGCGAATAGATGCACAAGTGGTACCACGAATAACCAAACAAGTAGCGAAGAAGTATCGAGGGATCGGAAGGCTATCAATAGAGTCTCAAACAATATACATTCAAGAACGAGCAGATCCATTGAGGCAGTGGCTTCCTACACAGTACAAGCTCAGCGAGGTGGAACTAGATGCCATCATTGAAGGATGGCCAGAGGAATGGAAAATTCCAGCAGCAGAGGATCAACTGTTGGATCCAGAGAATGGGATATCGACAACTGGACCAAAGCCACCAGATGAAGTGAAGGACTTAGAAAGTGGACAAGAGGATGCAGGAGAAGGCGACCCTGCGGAATAACAGTCGCATACATTAAGTCACAATGGGGCCTCATTAGCAACCCCCATGGATTCGAAATTAGAAGCACAACAAGAAGAAACAAGAATGAAGCACATGATGGAGCGGGGCGAAGGGAGAACAAGCATTGGCCTTCCCAATTAGCAAATTAACAAGCTCATGGAGAAAATAACAACATTGGTGGAAGAAAACCAGGGTAAATTCACTCAGCAAGCGACTGCGTTTTTCCATTACGTATCGCAGTTATTACAGACATTGACGAATGCAATGATTGAGACAAGGATTCCACAGGGTGAAGTGCGACCAAGTGCTTCAATACATAGAGTTGAGGTGGAAATCGATTCGAGACCGAACATAGTCTAGATAGTACCCAGTCCTATCACCACTGGTGATGAGGACCTGGATGCCACACTATGACAACATGACCTTATCATTGTCAATTTCAACATCCTACCAATGGTAATGTTGCATATAACTCATCACAAAGCAAGTGAAGAAAGTATCAAGCTGGAAGCAACAACGCATGATCGAATGGTTGAGTATAAACGACAGGTGCGGAGCACCGAGGTGGATATTCAGCACCTCCAAGAGGAAAATAAATAAGCACGAAGGACGCAACAAAGGCCATTGAAGATAGAAGGATATTGGAGCATGCCATATCCATCGCATGTGAAGAAGCACTAGAGGTTGATAAGGACATAAAGGCAAAGGCAAAAGCAATCAGGTTAAGTGTGTTCATTGTAGACCTGCGAAAAGAAAATGAGGACTTACAAGTTAGGATAGCGCTTGACACACTACCCAAACAAATTGAAGAAATGAGCAATGCGATTGAAGAAGCTGTGACATAAATCACAACACTAGAATAATTAGTGCAGACAATAGCGGAAGATGTCACACAGTTTTGGGGAAGTTTGATATAGGACGAGAAGTTGCAGCAGTTAAACGTGCAGCTTGGAGAAGCAGAAGTGAAACTAGAGGCATTAAGGGGATCACTTCAGGAAGTGGCCCTACTTGCGAGTCTGTCAAAAGCAACTGAGTTGAAGGAGCTACAACATAGGGTAAACAAAGCCTACACAAGACATCAAAGAAGAACCATGCAATTAGATGAATTAAAGACGAAGGCTGAGTAGTTGGTAATTGAAGCAATCGATGGAATGCACAAGATCAAATAAGACTTGTAGAAAGTGCAGAAGATGAATAGTGAGCATCCAACAGACCAGGAAGTAGCAGATTGTGCGGCTCTCAAGGCATCGACAAAGGAAGTTGTCGAACAATTCACAAAAGCTTACAACGAGTTCAAGAAGCAAGTTGATGCACTAACATTTTTCAGCTGAAGTGGCCCGATGGCGAGCCACAATTTTGTGTTGGGGGCCTGTTGGCACAGGGTCGGAGCGCACAAGTGCAGAACCCCAAGTGGCAAAAGAGTCAAAGACAAGAACAAAGGACCAGTCGCAAAGTCGGGATATGTGGAAGTAATTAGTCAAGTTAGTTACCAATGGGTCGTTAGGACCATTTGTAAAGGCCAAGTTCGTCTATAAATAGAATTAAGATCGTAAGCTTTAGATCATAGTGAATCGAAATATCTAAGGAGTGTTGATGTATATATAACTTCGGAATGTATTTCATCTATGTATTTCATATATATTTATTGTACCCTTATTAGAGATGTGTTATTCCTCTATAAGGAAGTGTCGTCATGTGGATTGACAAGTGTCGCAAGTGTGTGTACTTGTCGATGGGTTATTAGACCACCATGTGTGGGGTCAGCCCTGGAATATATATTATATTGTGGATGTATCTAGATAGACAAGTCGGCCCCATAGTGTAACTGGGAAAACAGGTTAAGTATAAATAGAGATCGGGAGATCTCTATTTGGATCATTCGAAAAGTCACACTTCTCTTACTCAGAAAGTGGCACACTAGTGAGGAGGAGGATCATCTGCTCTAGGAGACTATCTCAAGTGTATTTTGGTTGTACTTTGGTTGAGCCATTGCTCTCTCTATCTCTGAGGAAGTTGTGGGGTTTTTCACCTTAGGGTTTTCCCCACGGAAACTCTATGTCTCTTGTCTCTCATGCTTTTGATTCTTGTGATGCTTGTCATGCTTATTGTGATTGTTATGCATTGATATACTGTATATGTTATTCTATCAGTAAAGATCCAAGAGTATTGTGAATTAATGCTCAAAATTTAACATGGTATCAGAGCTAACCTAAGAAGAAGACATTGTGCAGTGACGAAAACTTGAGTTTCTTGTTTATTGGGTTTCTCTCCACAAAGTTTGGGAAAGTAGTATAGTAAATTGACTCTACTCATCAAGGAGAATCTATCTGTCCAATCAGATTTCAATTCTGAGCATTTTTAGATTTGGCCCTAAAAATTAGGGTTTCCACAAAAATAGGAATTTCTGGAATCTGAAGACATAGCTGGAAGCTACTTGCAAAAATCGAAGTTTAGAGCTTTAGATCAAGGTTTTTGGCTGGGTAGATCTCCGGGAAACTCAAACCCTAATTTAGGGCTCTCCCTAGTGAACCCGGGAGGACAAAAAGTCAAATCTGAAGGATAAAACTTTGCTGATCTCAAATTCTGAATGCACCGGGCTAATCAACTCATCAAGGCACATCTTTCTATCCTTTCAGAAAGTTGAAATTCACATTTTGAATTTTTAGGGTTTTTCTGATAAACCGTAATCCGGGACCAGATCCAGTTTTCAGCATTTCAAGTGGTAAGACCTAAATATTTTCTATTTCCATTTGAAGTACTCTTTAATATGTCTCACCACACCAAGCTTGAGGATAAGCTTGAAGGGGCTGATAACTTCCGAGCTTGGAAGTATAGGATTGGGTTAATCCTGGAAGAGAATGAGTTGGACTCATATATAAAAGAAGACATCCCTATCCCAAAGGATGAAGAGGCCAAGGTATTGCATAAGAAGAACTTGGTCAAGGCAAAGAGAATCATTGTTGATTCTATCAAAGACCATCTCATACCCCATGTGTCTTCTCTAAAGACACCCAAGGAGATGTTTGACTCTTTGACCAAGCTATTTGAAGGGAAGAACATAAATCGGAAGATGACTCTGCGGAATCAATTGAAAGGGGTCAAGATGTTGAATGGAGAAATCATTCAATCTTACTTCTCCAAGGTCTCTCAGATCAAGGAGCAACTTGAAGCTGTGGATGAAGTAGTGGACAATGGTGAAGTTGTTATGACCACTCTGAATGGCCTACCTAGGTCATGGGACTCCTTTATTCAAGGAATCTGTGCAAGAAAGAAATTGATCTCTTTCAGTAAACAATGGGAGGAATGCTATCAAGAAGAAGCTAGACTTGTAGCTCGTGAGGAAAAGATGGGAGGTGAATATCAAACTTTCGCAACTCACACCAAAAGAAGCAAGCCCAAGAAGGAGCACTCTCGCTACAAAATATTCTATCAAAAGAATAAGAAGGATCTAAGATGCTTCACATGCAATGAGAAGGGTCACTTTGCTTCAGATTGTCCCAAGAACAAAAGGGATAATAACAACAACTCCAGCAAGAAGAAGAAGGGCAGCAAAAGAAAGTTCCATGCTCATGCTGCCGAGGATGATGAACCTCCAAAGAAGAAGGCTAGGGTAGAAAGTGATGATAGTGATGATGAATCATCAAGTGAAGAAGAGTATGTTCTAATCTCTGCTCTCACAGGTACTATCTCCCATGGTTGTAATGATTGGTTGATTGATAGTGGGGATTCCAAACACATGATTGGGTTTAAGGAATCTTTTGTGAATCTATCTGAACATGAATCACCCCATAAGGTGAAACTTGGGGATGATTATCAATACCCAATCAAAGGAAGTGGTGAGGCCTCCTACAACTTAGATTCTGGAAAATCTTTGAAGATGAAAGAAGTCCTTTATGTACCTGGGCTTAAGAAGAACTTACTCTCCATCTCTACATTGGATGCAAAAGGTATGAGGGTTGCATTTGTGGATGGCCAAGTCCTAATGTGGCCAAAGGGAAAGACCATAGATGATGCAGTAGTGATTGGAGAGCAAGAGGGAGGTTTGTATAAATTGAAGGGACAACCTGAACATGCCATGGTGCATGAATCCATGGAGCCAAGTGAACTTTGGCATAGAAGACTTGCTCATATGCACTATAGGGCACTTCCAATTGCAAGCAAGGCTGTAGAGGGTCTTCCTGAAATCAAGACCAAACATGAAGGTGTTTGCAAAGGATGTGCAAAAGGTAAGAACAATAAGAAGGCTTTCCCAAGCAGTGAAAGCAAGGCAAAAGATATCCTGGAAATCATCCACTCAAATGTATGTGGTCCTATGTCATCAAGTTCTCTGAGTGGGTATGTTTACTATGTCTCTTTTATTGATGACTTCTCCAGGAAGACTTGGGTATACTTCTTGAAGAACAAAGATGAGGTGCTTGATAAGTTCAAAGAATTCAAAACCTTGATGGAGAATCAAACTGACAAGAAGATCAAAACATTCAGATCCGACAATGGTGGAGAATTCACCTCAGGTGACTTCAAGAAGCTTTGCAGTGATTCAGGGATTAAGAGGGAGATGACTGCTCCTTATAATCCTCAACAGAATGGAGTTGCAAAAAGGAAGAACACAACAATTATGGAAGCAGCAAGGGCAATGCTACATGACCAGGATCTACCTATGCATCTATGGGTAGAAGTAACTAGAATAGCTGTATATGTGCAGAACAAAACACCCCACAAGATATTGGACAACAAGACACCAGAAGAGGTTTTTTCTGGTAAGAAACCTAAAGTCAGCCATCTCAGAATATTTGGTTGTCTAGTATACACTCATGTCCCAAAGGAAAAGAGGACCAAACTATATCCTTCAGGAAAGAAGGGTATATTTGTGGGTTACAGTGAAAGCTCAAAGGCTTACAGAATATACTTTCGAGGGTTCAAGAAGATTGATGTCAGTAGGGATGCAACATTTGATGAAAACTCAACATTCATCAAATAAGGGAAGGCACCTATCAAAGTTTATGAAGAACCTAAGGAAACTAGATTTCAAGACACTACCATGACTGAAGCAGTTCCAGAAGTTGTTCGTGAGTTTGAAGATCCGCAAGAACCTATAGATCCACCCCGTGAGGATAACTCTCACAAGAGGAAACCTGCATGGGCTAGAGAGCTCATTCAAGATGCAGAAAGATTTGGCATTCCAGAAGAAGAACATAGAGAAAAGAAGAGAACCAGATCACATACCATCTATGTTGCTTTACTCTGTGACATCATGAATAAAGAACCTTCCAGTTATGAAGAAGCAGCAGAAAATAAAGAATGGAAGGATGCCATGGTTGAGGAATACCAATCAATAATGAAGAATGATGTTTGGGATGTTGTCCCAAGACCTAAAGAGAAGTCTGTTGTGACTTCCAAATGGATCTACAAAATCAAGCATGTTGCAGATGGCAGTGTAGAGAAATACAAGGCAAGATTTGTAGCTAGTGGCTTGTCTCAGAAAGAGGGAATAGATTATGAAGAAACTTTTGCACCCGTAGCCAGGTATACTTCCATAAGAACAATACTTGCCCTGGCTGCAACGATGAAATGGAAAATACACCAGATGGATGTCAAGATTGCTTTCCTGAATGGTGTAGTTGAAGAGGAAGTATATGTGGAGCAGCCACTCGGTTTCGAAATACATGACAGGGAGTCATATGTGTGCAGATTGAAGAATGCCTTGTATGGCTTGAAACAAGCTCCCAGAACTTGGTATGGTAGGATGGACAGTTTCCTATCTAGTTTGGGCTTTACCAAGAGTAAAGCAGATTCCAACCTTTACTACAAGGTTGAGGAAGGGAATCCTGTGATTCTACTCATATATGTGGATGACTTATTTGTAACAGGAGATGACAAATTGATTGCAGATACTAAGAGGAAGCTTGCTGCCGAGTTCGATATGAAATATTTGGGAATGATGCATTATTTACTAGGTATGGAGGTGTGGCAAAGTGCAGGTGGGATCTTCCTTGGTCAAGGGAAGTACACAATAGATATCCTGAAGAGATTCGGGATGATGGATTGCAAGGCCATGGCCACACCTATGGCATCGAATCTGAAGCTTCTATGTGATGCTTCATCTGAGCCGATTGATATCTCTATGTATCGTCAAATGATTGGGTCCTTGATGTACCTGACGAACACGAGACCGGATATTTGCTTTGTTGTGAACACATTGAGTCAGTTCCTGACAGATCCGAGGAGTGTTCACCTGGTTGCTGTAAAGCATGTTCTGAGGTACCTAAAGGGTACAGTGGATTATGGGCTCAAGTATGAGGAAAATCAAAAGTTTAACCTGCAGGGTTATGTTGACTCAGATTGGGCTGACAATGCTGCAGATAGGAAGAGCACATCTAGGTGCTGCTTCAGTATGGGATCAGGTGTGATCTCTTGGTTTAGCATGAAGCAGTCCTGCGTAGCACTGAGTACAACTGAGGCAGAGTATGTTGCAGCCTGTTCAGCTAGTTGTGAGGCAGTATGGCTATGGAAGCTACTGTCTGAGTCATTTGATCTCTCGTTGGATGCTACTAGTATCTTTTGTGATAACCAGAGTTGTGTGAAGCTGTCCGAGAACCCAGTGTTTTAATGACAGGTCGAAACACATAGAGATCAAATATCACTATATCAGAGATATGGTGCAGAGAGGAGTTGTGAAGCTCCTGTACGTTGCGATGGACAAGCAGATTGTAGATGTGCTGACGAAGCCACTAGCCAGGGTGAAGTTCGAGTACTTTAGGGAGAATCTTGGCGTCCCTCAGATTGATGACACTTCGAGGAAGAAGTGATGGACACATTTGCTGAAGCCATTCCAAGCATGTTGGAAGGAGGATCCTTCACATGGATGTGGATGTAAGCGTTGGACAATGAGCATCAGGATGATGTTCTGGTTTCTGCTTTGTATGATCAATTGGATCATTTATATATGTATGTACGCATCATGTTGGATGTTGTATATGATCAGTTGGATCATTTATATGTATATGTATGTACGCATCATGTTGGATGTTGGATATTATCAGTTGGATCATTTATATGTATGTACACATCATGTTGGATGCTGGATATGATAAGTTGGATCATTTATATGTATGTACGCATCATGTTGGATGTTGGATATGATCAGTAGGATCATTTGTATGTATTTTGTATATGCATCATGTTGGATGCTTGGACCATGTATTTGTATATGTATCAGGTGGATACATTATATGATCAGGTGGATCATGTATGTTGATATGTATCATGTATTTGTATTTGTATCAGGTGGATCATGTATGATGATATGTATCAGGTAGATACTTGGTATGCATCAGGTAGATGCATTGTATGATCATGGATGACGAGCTTCAGGATGTTGCTCCAGATGACATGCAGCAGGATGTTGCAGTGATGATGATCAAGATGATCATGTGTACATCAGGATGATGTATGGTGAGTATCAGGTTGATACTCTATGGTCGTGGATCAGGTTGTGCAGATGAGCATATAATTTGGCCCTGGGAGATTTGCAGATAGTCTTTCGAGGTTTTTCCTATGGCATGTAATCTGGCCCTAGGATATCTGGAAAATGCTCTTTCAAGGTTTTGCTCTGGGAGGACATATAATTTGGCCCTGGGATATCTGTAGATAGTCTTTCGAGGTTTTTCCTATGGCATATAATCTGGCCTGGGATATCTAGCAGATGCTCTTTCGAGGTTTTGTCCTATGGCATATAATATGTCCCTGGGAGATCCGATAGGTTGGGCTATGTGCCCGTAATAAGTCCTAGGATGGTCTTGCGAGGTTTTTCCATGACCACATATAATCTGTCCCTGGGAGATCCTATAGGTAGAGCTATGTGCTCGTAACAGCCTGGGATGCTCTTGTGAGGTTTTGTGGTGACCACATATAATCTGTCCCTGGGATATCCTATAGGTAGAGCTGTGTGCTCGTAACAGCCTAGGATGCTCTTGCGAGGTTTTGTGGTGAGTTCACATATAATATGGCCCTGGGAGATCCTATAGGTAGATTCGTGTGCTCATAACAGCCAGGGATGCTCTTTCGAGGTTTTGTGATGCACGTAATAAGTCCCGAGGATTCCATAGTATGGCCAGTGATGACGAAGACCTGCAGGTGGTGGGCCTACACCCAGTATGAAAAAGGACTAGCTCTGTAGAACTTCCTATGACGAGTAGAGTCAGAGATTGGTTGAGATAGCAGCAGCAGTGATGATGATGATGATGATGATCCCGAGAAGAAGACTTGTCTAGCAAATCTGTGTCGAGAAATACCTTCCTAGTTAAGAGGGAGTGTTGATGTCTATGTAACTTCGGAATGTATTTCATCTATGTATTTCATATATATTTATTGTACCCTTATTAGAGATGTGTTATTCCTCTATAAGGAAGTGTCGTCATGTGGATTGACAAGTGTCGCAAGTGTGTGTACTTGTCGATGGGTTATTAGACCACCATGTGTGGGGTCGGCCCTGAAATATATATTATATTGTGGATGTATCTAGATAGACAAGTCGGCCCCATAGTGTAACTGGGAAAACAGGTTAAGTATAAATAGAGATCGGGAGATATCTATTTGGATCATTCAGAAAGTCACACTTCTCTCATTCAGAAAGTGGCGCACTAGTGAGGAGGAGGATCATCTGCTCTAGGAGACTATCTCAAATGTATTTTGGTTGTAATTTGGTTGAGCCATTTCTCTCTCTATCTCTAAGGAAGTTGTGGGGTTTTTCACCTTAGGGTTTTCCCCACGGAAACTCTGTGTCTCTTGTCTCTCATGCTTTTGATTCGTGTGATGCTTGTCATGCTTATTGTGATTGTTATGCATTGATATACTGTATATGTTATTCTCTCAGTAAATATCCAAGAGTATTGTGAATTAATGCTCAAAATTTAATAAGGAGAAGAAGCTTTTGTGCGATTGTAATCCCGAGGGAATTTTTCCTGAGTTATGAAATATGGGATGATACCTTCGCATCTGTTGTTTTTCTGTCTTTTGGATCGATTTGTGGAGTAATTATCTAGTTTTGGCTTTGTACTATGAATAATGTGCATATCTATCTTCTATTTATCACAATATGATGTTTTCTTGAGATCGAATTAAATACTTTCACAAATATCTTATGTACCGCAGATTCCTCAAACATGCTTTGTTGATTTTTTTAATTTGCTAAGTATGAGATGATAATGCAGTCAAGGATTACCAGGATGATAATATGATTTTTTAATGCGAATGTGAATCTCTGGCTTGTGTCGATTGAGAGTGGGATAGCACATGTCTTCTCCCAACTGTGGAACCTTGGTTCCTGCAGCCCCCCCTTAGGCATCTCAGGTGAGACCTCACCCACTCTGCAGGTGTTGTTGGAAAGCATAAAACCTTTGTTGACAGTAGTGCGAAGTGAACCCCTGTCGACAAAACTGTGTCAACAATAGGTCTTGAGATCATCATATGTGCAAGAAAAAACATCCTTGTATTCTCTAATTAAATTCCCAATGGCTTTTCTTTCCTTTGGGGAAGCATTCTTTCCAATATTAATCATTTTAGGATCAACTAAGGACCCTATGTTAATCTCTATTACCTCATCTATGGGCTCATATCTTCTTCCTTTATACTCATCATGTCTATTGAAGTTATTTTCCAAAGGAATTGATAATTTCATGATATCAATATCTTGCACAGACAAATCCTTTATTTTATCATCCAAATCAACCGTGCAATTCTGAAAGTTGTCTACAAATTGTAAGAATGAGATAATTTGGGCATCATCATCAAATATTTTCTAATGGCCTTGATTATCTGGAACGAAAGGCCTAAACAAAACTTCAACCTTGTAATCCGTTTTATTGAGATGATCTGGGACCTCAAAAGTACATGTTGTTACTGATAATGCGTTAGCCAGACCATTTTATTCTCTTGGAACAACTTTGATTGAAAATGCATCAAACATCTCAATAGCATCCCATACGACATTCGTATAATCTCAAAGTCAATTGTTTTTAGCTGCAAATTGAATTTTGACCTGAGACCCTATTAGATCTTAATCCCCTATAACACTTAGACACTTAATCTTTTGATCTCTTGTGACTTATAAGCCTAAAAGTAAAGCCTCATACTCAGCTATGTTGTTAGTGCATTCAAACTCGAGACGGAAAGAGTATACTTTCTCTTCACCAGATGGTGAAGTTAAAACTACACCAGCTCCCTCACCATGCAAATATTTAGACCTATCAAAATGCATTTTCTAGATTTGACTAAGAGGAAAAGGATGTTGCCTAATCTCTTCCCAATAATTTACCAGTACCATATAGTTTCCAACTTCATCAATAGGACGCATAGCTTCATAAAAAAGGTAATCAAGATTTTATACATGTTCAAACATAGGTTTTTCATTCATGAGATTAACATAAGAATTTTCTCCAATCAGAATGGTTGCATAAGATAAATCCATTTGAATGATTCCTCCTAGTTTAGCATCCCATTCTATTGATAACAACATCCCCCATACATCGGGTATATCTAGAACAAGTACATTCATATTTATTTCAATCTCTGGATATGTTGTTAATTTCATCTTTAGATTTTCAATAAGTCCCTTAGATGTCACAGGTCTAGAGTCCATGCCACACACATTTTTAAATTGCCGCAAAGGTCTTAACTCTAATTGTTCCATTACTTTTAGTGGCATTGTATTAACTTATTGCTCCTGATTCTAATATACAATTGTGCAGGATCAACTGTTTTATTTCCAAATCCAAATAAAATGGTGGATGACCACTACCGTCGTCAGTTACACTTTGAATCATGACAGGAGGGTCTTCCTCTATAGTCAACTGCTTTGGTGTTTTAATCTTGGGCTTGATACCTAAGAATTCTGTTGCTTGTTTAAATAAGGAAGGAATCTTCAGAAGTTCATCAAGGGGCATAGGAATGTTGGGTTTGGAAAAGAAACTATTCAAATCAACCTTTAAATTATAGGGGTTTTCCATGTCTTTGGCACTTGTTTTCATCCCTAACAAATTCATAATATGTGCTTTAACAAAGGGAATAGTTACTAGCTCTTTCAAAGAAACCATAATTGACGATCCTGACAATTTTCCCAAAATATTGGTGTTCAGATTTTCTTGAGTTTGAGGCAATATGAGAGAAGGCTCTTTGCTTGGAAAACTTACCTATTTTATTTGTATCCCTTCCTTATTTTGAAACTTTATAGGACTAGACTTGATTGTTTCCTTTATAGGTTGAGGAATTGTCTTTTGAGCACGCCCAATTTCCTTCAAACTACTCCTAAGAAGAGGACTCAAAGTCGGAGTTGGAACCTTGTCAGTTGGTTTACGTATAATTTGCCTTTGGACAGGGGAAATTTCTCTTACAGGGGACTTGGAACTTTCATACGTCTTTGGGCTACCTCTAGATTTATATCGTGTCATTACATGGTTGTTCAAAGACATTTTGGGTTGAGGATAATCATTGGTATAAAAAAATTTAGTTAATTTGTGAAGATATTCATCATGTCTCCTATTTTCCTCCTGTTGATTTAACACTAATCCATAAATATTTTGCATTAACATGATCATTTGAGTCATCATCTTAATGGTCATATCAATTTCAATATCAATGTCTTTAGGGTGAGGCATGATTAAGGAAATTAATATTTATATGTTGGGTTTCATTCCTCAGTAGAGTCGCAAGGTGGAGTCTCCAGGTGAACCACACTAGTAATTCACCAAAAAGATAAATGTCATAGGAAAGGTGAGATGAGTGAATTAAGATAGTGACTGAAATAGTTAAGGAATGATAAATGCAATCGCCAAACCAAAATATCAGATGCGATAAGATATGAAATAACGCATGGACACTCGCAGACACTGAAGGTAAGCCTATACGTCCCCGACAACAACACCAAAATGTTATCACACAACTCATAGTTTCCCTAGTGGATGATCCTATACAGGACGACATAGAGGACAAGAAACCAAAGAGGTGACACAAGAGGGCCTCGATCCCCAACATGGATTGATTGTCACGCCAATCTAGGCACTCTTCACTTTATGTTATCTAAGCCCTAGATAACAATGTGGGAGACCCAAATCAACTCCCAACATGAGAGATCTAACCAAGACACCATATCAAATTAGATGAATGAAGTACGTAAGGTGTAAGGTATGATGACCCCTAGATCTAAGGATCAAGTCACAAGATGAGTTTTAGGTTGTATCAAGAGGCTTAAAAGATGTAAATTTGATCCAATGTGATAATACAAGTGACTTATGTGTTTTAACAAAACATTCAGGATCAAGGTACTATAAAATGATAGAAAATTCTTCTTCCTTGGGAAACATGTCCAAAGTAGATAGGTTAAGATTAGGATTGGGGCTATCTAGTAACTTTAGATTAGACTTGATTAAGGGTATGATAGTTTATATGCATCACAAGTCCAAAACCGGGATCAAATAACCCAAAAACTGGCTAAGTCTGGAAGTGCACATGGGAAAAGAGACCAGTACCTAGGGAAATGGGCCACAAGGAGTCCCTCAATAGTGACACCATTGAGAACCCACTTTGGGTTGGGCCTAATGTGGAAAACCTAGAAATATTTCTCAAATATTTTAAGTTAAATGAGCCAGGGAATTTTTCAAAGAAAAGTAGCTTAGGGTTTGTAAATAAAATAGCAGTAGACAGATGGAATAGATGAATAACTCAAGAAAATCTAAAGTACTTACCTCCTATGACTTGCACATGCCAAGTGAAATAATGTTCCAACTCCCTCGAAGCAACTCCAACTTAATTTGACAGCTCCCAAGATGAAATCAATTTTTTCCCAGAGCAAGTGTGCCCTCCTTCCTGCAGATGACAACCTCTATGAGAATTGATTTCCAGAAATGAAAGTAAATGATGCAAGAAGAATTAAAAAGCATAAATATTGATCAAAGATACAATAAGAACTACTCCCTGATTATTTTACTCTTCCAGTGAAAAGATCCAGAGAACCCTAACGAAATCCCTCAATGAATTTGCCCTCCTGCAGAGCACACATCAAGCAAAACGTATATATAGAATTGAAACTCATCAAACAATGAATATGTGACAGGATATCAAAGCTACAATCAAGCACGATAACAATCTATAACAAAGGCACAATATTTTTTCCCAAAATATATTTATTTATTTCCAAAAATCCAGAGCCAAAAGTCCCTTTACAATGAGGGGGGTCTGTCCTTTAAATAGGAATGGGAGAGATGAAAACCCTAACCACCTTTTTAACGAGTGGTTGAGATCAAAAGTTACATAAGTGAAAATCAATGGCTAAGATGGGCCCAAATATAAAGTACATGGATCAACTCAACAATAGAGGGGACGCACTAGCTAAGTTGCCCTGGGGGGGACATACCAAATAAAAGTGACTAAAGTCATAACATAAGCTCATGGTGGGTCTAGGAGGTGAAATATTCCTTCTCTAGTGTGTCCCCATGCCACAATAACATATAATAACATCATCATGATACAATACTATGACCACATGGCCAAATCGTGCCCCCTCAATGACATAATAAAATCATAATATATAATCCTGGAGAGTGTGTGGGCCCCACTAAATGATGCAACCTACTTTGGAAGGTGTGGGAAGCATCACACACATCATCAAAATCAACCTCATTCCATTTCCTTACCTCAATAACCCAAATCGAATTCCTCTGTAGCTATTTTACCATATTTTATTCCTCAAAAAATCACCTATGAAAGAATAAAATGCATGTAGCTCACTGCTTGGTACCCGGGGGCCAAAAATGACTGCAAAAAATGCCCGGAAACATGGAAATGTAGTAATAACAAGTGGTTGGACCCCATGCTTCCTCTTTATCTCCCTAGGTGAATAAGATAAAAAGTCAAATTGTGTTGCCAAGCCATTTTAAATGGTAATTCTGCAATAAAATGATAATCTGAGTAATATCCAAACTGGAAGTGCTTGAAACTGAAAAAATGAGTATCCCAATGGACTCGGAAGGTCCAAATTCACTAAGTGTGAGTACCCATACACCATGTGACCATCTTAATAATCATATGAAACCATGACCATGCTCGGAAAAATAAAATAAATGGTCTATAATAATAATAATAATAATAATCATGAAAATCATCAAACCATCATCTGAAAGCTGTGTTTGCTGCACAGATCTATAAAATGGGTATATAAGGACCATAGATCATCAATATCACACATCACTGGTCAAACTCACCTCAGGTCCTTCATTTGACCAGGTCAATACTGACCAACATGTGACCCAGGCTTAAACTTCCTGCTACTGTAAATGCAAATGGTTAAAGCATGATACTTTCAATCTCATTCTAATAGCAAAACTCAAAGTATAAAGTAGCATATCACTATAGGTTTAAGCAATAATAACAACATCCAATATATAAAAATAATCAATTACTCTAAATATAATTTCAAGAAAATACTCACTTCATGGCCGTGATCATTTTGCTAGGATTGGGTGAAGGTGAAAAATGCAAGGCTAAGCTAAGGGGATAACTGTACTAACTCAAGACTGTGATACTTTGGATAAGGGGAAATGGAACACACACTTAATCTTATGTTGGATAAAAATATACACAGGGGATTGAAGTGTCTCACAAATGGGTAAGTTATTTAGATAAATGTGTATTCAACCTTGGAAAATGTCTATTGCTCACATCCAAGCTGAAACAATGTCGTGAGGATCTTTTATAGAACCGCAATGAATGGGTTCTCGGATAAAAATAACTTGAGGTTCTAGGGGACACTTAGAATTAGTTGTCCCTTACTCCATCTCACATCACAACCCGTAGGCTTCGTGAGGAATTAATCATTACATTTTAGTTTCCAGGCCAGCAATCTTTGGATTTAGCATATATTTAACCACTGCTTTCTTTAGGCCTTTATTGACCCTTTTGGTGATTTTAGATGTGCTTAGAAGCACAACTACTCAATCTTTCATCCAGGGTATTTCATTTCATTCATTTCATAGCCCTCTTTCCATTGTGCTTAGAAGCACAATTTTATTTTAATTTCAATGAGCTTGCACAAGAGATATACAATAATTTCCATACACATGTAATTATGGTATTACTATTCGCTTCAAGTTTTATCCAACACAACTCAATCCAAAACTCAGAGCCGAGACACAAACTAACATGGATGCTTATCCAACAAAGAGGAAAAAGCAGGGAGGTCCTCCATATCACAGGCTAAAGTGTAAGTCAAGGTAAAAAAAAGAAGTGGAAAAGAACGGATGGATGGCGAAAGTGAAAGGTGATGCCAAAACTAGCAAGACATGAAAGGTGGAATGATCACGTCCATTCTCCTAAGGAGGGTAAACCAATGAGTATTAACAATAATTCCATATTCAAAGTAAATTAGATCACTTTAGATAACCATTGAAACACGCATATCTATGTAACATATATAGACCGCCAAATCATAACTACAAGATACCAAGCTGAGCTATCATAATGAGCTCAGGAGCAAGACATCATAACCAATGCAGATCAATACACCTGCTGGGTCATATACCTATACCGACCATCTGAACCATCAACTATCAATTGGAACACTACTATTGCACATCTGGGCACTGCATACTTCTCTGTATGGTAAAATGGCTACATCAGTCATCGAATTTGAGATCGTGAAGCTCAATCATGACATAACGTTGTATTGTCTTCTTAGGGGATGCTCTGAAAATAAGAGTGATCCCGGAATGAATGCTCATTTGATGTTGATCTCAAGCATCTCTATGTAAAGGATTGGATGAAAAAAAGGGACTAGAATCTAATATGAATATATGGTAGCCACGGATACTATAAATGTGATAACAGGACCTTTGGTCCTTTACAAGTGGGATCTTGGTCCTTTGGTCCTTTACAAGTGGGCTCTTGGTCCTTTGGTGTGGTTCCATGACCAAAAAATTTTTAACCAACTCATTATCATACCCTTCTCTTGGTCTTTATGGCCCACACATGCCAACTCAAGGTACATTATCTTTATTTACTTGACTTGGGCGTTTAGGTGTGCATGACCTTTTCTAGATGGGTGCAGGGTCTTTATGACCCTTTCTTCATGGGAACAAGATTTACATGACCTTTTATCAAGTTGTCATGTCTTCTTCTGATGGATATGATCCATACCTTTGTTACAAATATCAACAATAAATCGCCGACATCGCGATGTCTACCCCGTGCTGATATTATCGGTAAAAATTGGGGTGATTTTTTAGGCGATGTTACAAGTGATAAAATCATGATTTTCTTGCGATTTTTCCTAAAATATTGCGAGTCGATACGAAGTTATCGCCAGGAAGAAAAAAGTCATTTTTTGGGGTGTTTTTCCCATCGTTGGGGCTCGCTTGGGGTTTGTTTTCAGTGTTCATCGCTCCGACTAGGGTTCTTGGCATCTTGCTAGTGCGCCTGTGCAGTGTGAGTCTGAAGTGTGAACTAGAGGTCACAGTGGAAGTTGGATAGGAGGAGAGGAAGCAACGGCTGCCACCGTAGCAGGAGTGTTGTATCGACTCCCATTTTCATGGCCCAGAGTTTGAAGTTCGAACGTCGTCACGGTGGAGGAGAGGAAGCAACAAAGCTGCAGAATGTTGTTTTTGTTTCGTAGGGGAGGAGAACACTGCTGCTAGCTTGAGCCACTCCTGTGGAGAAGGTATACACCGTCCCTAAGTCTAACTGTTATGCTGAAATTCCAATTTTTAAGTTTAAAAACTAAAAATTAAAATGATTAGTTTTAATTTTTAAATTCCAATTTTTAAGTTTAAATTTTAAAAAATAAAATTAAAATGATTACAAATTTACAAGATGATTACAAATTTACCGTGTTTACATTGGATGAATTAAATTTTAAAAACTCAAAATTCCAAGTGTGAAACTAAAAATAATCCCCAAAAAATTCTTGGAAAAGACTTGATCTTCTTGATTAGAAAGCAAAAAGTGGTAGTTGAAGACTTAAGTTTAACTTTAGAAATGTAAATTAATTTTCCTTGTTTGTCCAATTTGCATTTTTTTGCAATGAAATATGCTAAAAGACGGTTTTTTTTTATGTTACAGGTTCAAAATTTCAAACTAGTTTCCAATTCCATATTGCAAAGTTTCAAACATGCCGAAGATTTTGGATCCATTATGGGAGTATGCAGAGCCTATTGATCCACATAATCGGAAAAAGGTTAGATGCAATTTTTGTGGGAAGGAGATGACGGGGGGTATAAGTAGGCTCAAATACCACCCCGCACAACTTACAGGGCATGAGGTGGATATTTGTAAAAACTCCACTCCTGAAACTATTCATAGGGCCAAACTCACAATTGAAGGTATTGGAAAGAGGAAAGAAGAAAGGGAAGCCTTGAGGTAGGAGCTTGGAATGAAAGTGGCATTAGGATCTGGGACATCCAGACACACTTCATGGGGAGGGGGGAGTGATACCTTATCCTCATCTTCCACAATGCCTTCAACTACTTCTCTTTTCTTTGTTCTGAGTTCCGGGCCTAGTGGACAACCAGGTATAAGGTCAATGTACAAGATAAATGAGAAAAAGGAAGCAAACAAACTTGTGGGTTGGTTCCTTTTATGGAGTGATATTCCATTCCACTTTGTGAGGAACCCATTCTACGTGCCTATGTTTGAGGCTGTTTCTATTGTTGGGTCGGGGTATAATCCCCCCACTTATGAGGAGTTGAGAGGTCCCATCCTTGATAATGAAAAGGGGATCGCACTTCTAGTTTGGAGGAGCTTTGAGGTTCATGGGAGGTCACAAGATGCACAATGATGTCAGATGGTTGGAATGATACGAAGGGTAGGACCCTTCTCAACTTCTTGGTTCATTTTCCCAGGGGCACAATGTTTATAAAATCCGTGGATGCATCTGCACATATCAAAGTTGCAGCATTACTATGCTATTTGTTGGATGGGTTCATCCAAGAGATAGGCCCACAACATGTTGTCCAAGTAATAACAGACAATGCTGTGAATTATGTGGCAGCTAGCATTATGCTTATGGACATGTTTCCTACTTTGTTTTGGACCCCTTGTGTTGCACATTGTATCGACTTGATCTTAGATGATATGGGAAAGATTGAGTTTACCAAGGATTTCATTGATTCAACAATAAGCATCACCAAATTTATATACAATCATGCTTATGTGCTTAGATTGATGAGGCAGTTTACTCATGACAAGGACTTGGTTCATCCTGCCATCACTCGCTTTTCCACTCTTTTCATCTCTCTTCAGTCTCTCCTTAATTCTATGTGGGACTTGCAGACTATGTTCCTTTCAAATGAGTGTCGTGCTTTATCGATTAGCACTAAACTGGAGGGACATGCCATATTCAAACTAGTGTCATACCAAGAGAGTTTTTGGGATGGGGTGAAGGAGGTATGTGCCATCTGTGAACCTTTGGTAAAGGTTCTTTGCTTGGTTGATGGAGACAATCCCACAACGGGATACCTATATGAGGCCATGGATAGGGCCAAAGAGGCCATTCATGCCTACTATGAAGACAAGGGGGATGAGGGGAAAGATAAGCAACAATTGATATGGGAAGTGATTTATTAGCGATGGAACAACACACTTAATCGCCCCATTCATGCTGTAGGGATATTCCTCAACCCCACATTCTCTTACTCCTGTGGCTTCAGGTTTTATGTAGAGGTAATTGATGGGTTCTTGGAGTGTGTCCATAGGATGGTGCCAAGTGCAACTGACCATTCAGATATTTCCAAAGAGTTGGAAGTCTATAGGATGTCCATGGGAACATTTGGGTTTGATATGCCTATCAATGACAGGAAGAACATAATTCCAAGCAAGCTTCACCTTGTTTCAACTTTCAAGAATGAAAATTCAATTTATTTACTTTCTTTGTTTTAAATTTTAAATTTTCAATGTCTTCTCTTATGTTTCTAAATTTATCCAATTCATTGTAGATACTTGGTGGGAAACTGTAATGTCCCTTGTTAGGAATTTTATTAAAATTGCAATTTTCCACTTTTTTCCTTGGTTCGACCTTTGACTAGTTTCGATCTCTAGGTCCCAAATTTGCCCCAAATGATCCCAAATCTTCTGAGAAGGTATATGAATGATATTAGAACATAAATATGTGTTTTAGGGATGCCTTTGTACCTTTAAAACACTTCTGCAAATACTCTTTCAATTCTGGTCAATGTAGGTAACTTTACTAGTAATTTGCCTTTGACTAGTATTGGTCTCTATGTCTCGAATTGACTCCAAATGAATTCAAATATTCAAGGAAGGTGTATGAATGATATTAAGACTTGAATATTATGTTAAGGGATGATATATGGCCACCAAAATACCTCTGCAAACTCTCTTAATATTCTGGACCAAGTATGCAATTTTACTAGTAATTTGGGGTTCAAATCCCCCCGGGGTAAGTATTGAAAATGGCTTCCCAAATGCCTCCAAAGCCACTCAAATTTATGAACAGAGGTAGGAAATGTATTAAGGATGTTATTAAGGTCTCATGTGCACCATTAATTGATTATTATATCTGTTCCAACCCTCTCCCATTCAACTGCAAAAATCACCAATTCGACCCTTGGGGAAATGGCACTATTTCTTCTCCCAGTGCAATTAAACTAAGTAAAAATACTTCAATTGCTCAAGTAAAGTACATGAAACTTGTAAAATACATCCATGGCAGTCCATTAATCACAAATTCATCAGAGAATCATCCATTCATTCGAAATCATCATCAACACATTGGTTCACAACAAGGTAGTGGGGAAATGGCATTGTTCTTCCATTAAAAATGAGATTTATACATTTCTACTTGGAATTTCGACCTGAAACTTTTTGGAGATGAAGAACAGAGTATTTAATTCATATTACAAAATAAATGGGGCATTAAAAGCTTCCCCAAAGAGTACAATAGCTCACCAAAAACGCCCTCCCTCAAGGATTAAGAATATGCCATCAAAACCGGAAATGGTTGAAGGAGTGAGCTGCAATAGAAGAAACCATGAGCTTCCCTGTAGCTTACACCTGCAAATAAAGACTCCATTAAAGCTCCAAATGAAAGGTCTGAATGGCCTTTCCAATTACCAACTTGGATGGGAATCTTTCACCCTCGAAATTGGCTAAGGCAAGAAACTAGTCATCCACTAGCTCTCCCTCTTCACAAATGCAATTGCAAATTCTACAAATGATAAAAAGCTGGTTTCCTTCTTTGTTATTGACATTTATAAACTTCTAATGTCCTCCATGGGTCGAATTCCTTCCAAGAGACTCATGCCAACTCAAGTTGGGAAGAGATTCCAAAGAACGCCACTTGTACAACAATTCCTAGTCTCCCACTTCCACCAAATCACATGTGGAAGCATCTTAGCTGCCCTAACACCCTTGAGCGCCCTCTTGGAGTCTATTTTTAGCCCTGACATGTCATATATGTCATATGTCAGCCTTCAGGTCTGATTTGTGTCATAGGTGTCATAGCATCTTCATCATTGTTGTCATAGAGCTAGGGAATCTAGCCCAAGTGTCTCACTAGCTCCAAATTGCCTCTTCCTCTTCCATGGGAGTTACTCTTCCTCTATATTTCGACCTTGGATGAGTCATGCAATGAATAATACCTTTTGGACTCCCCCAAGTATGTTACCATTCACCTTGAATTCGAATTGGTGAGAGAATGATGCCAAATATAGTGGGGAAATCTAGCCATATGTGGGTCCCACTTCCTCCATGTGTCTTCATCATGAAATGCCACTTTGATTTTCACTTGTATATATTTATTTAGCTCCTTTATTAAATATTTATTCCATTCTAATGTTCAAACATCATTTATTATCCCCATTATTCCAAATCCCAAAGCTTCCACCCCAAACCTAGGAAACTAGTAATTTTCCTCCTTGGCAATTATTTGACCTTTAGCATCAATTTGACAAACTCTAATGAATAGGGCTAATGTGATTAGGCCATTGTGACCCAATGCCAAATTTGGGACATGACAAATCCTCCCTTCCCAATATTGCTTGTCCTCAAGCAATTTTAAACATGGGTGTTGAAGAACCTGCTTTCTGTATAATTCTTTGAAGTTGCCATTGAATTGCCCAACCTTGAGTCTTTGAGTTTCCATGAAGATTTTAGAGAGGAACCACCATGCTTGCTGCTGCACTACTCTGATAAAAATAACTTTATTAAGTGGGGAAATCCATCTCCCATACTGCTTGTTTCCCAAAAAAAATTTGAAAGCAATGAGATAAAAATTATTCCAGGGTCCCATTGCTTGTATTGCACCCCAATAATTAAGAGTTCTCTCCAACCCACACCATTAGTTAAGAGGATTCCTGGATCCCATTTCCTTGTATGCATCCTTCCAAACATCATGAGTACCAAATATATATCATCAAAGTACATAACAACATAATGAAAATGTACATCAAGGATATGCTTCATCAAAGAGTCATGAAAGTGCTTATACCTCCAAGCAAGTAGACCACCATTTTCCAAGTGCATACAAGCTTCAAGTGACCAATCAAATCTGCTCCAATGACATAGGTGAGGATCCCATGTCCTATAATGCTGCTCCAAAAGGATGTGATATGCATCAAAATATTCAACCATGTATTCTTTCATCCAAGAAGTGAATGAAGAATCTCCACTAAAATCTGAACCAAATAGTGAGCAGAAAAAACAAGGAGACTTCAAATGACTCAAAGAAGTCTCACCCATACATCCCTGAATGTGAGAGTCATAAAGATATAACAAAGTATGTGTCTTGCAACAAAAATGTTCTCCAATCATAAATTTATTATTCCAAGTGTTGGATGAAGTTCGTCCAACATCAAATGAATCAAGTGTTGAGTAAGAAAAACCATGAGTCTTCAAGTGACTCAAATGCATATCATAGGTGCATCCATGTAGATTTGCATCATCATAAAGTGACAAATAATGTTGCTTCAAATGTGAAGAAGAATGTGCTCCAACCATGTCATCATAAAAAGTAAATCTAGGAGTTCCATACTCCTCATGTGGCACCATAAAAAAGAACCCTTTCACCCATACTTCATTGAGACTAATGTTGCAAAACATGGAATTGTAGGATGTAGGAGAATGAACCAAATCACCCAAATGATCAAAAAGTACAGAAGTTTCATCATGGGAAGGATCCATATGGGTAGTATCATGCAGCTCCTTCAAAAGTATGAACTCTTTGTCATAGTTTGGTTCCAATGTAGAGGAATCATGCTTTTCTTTAAAAATTGCATAACCTTCATCAAGAGACAATTCAAGTTCCTCTTCCACCACATCAAGTGTTTGGATCTCTTCAAGTTCATCTTCAAACACATTAAGCACATTCAAATTCCCACATTTCTCATGATCCACCATGTCATGAGAATCCTCCAAACAATCTACCATTTGACAATCTGAAACATAGGAGGAAAAACAAGTATCTTGCAACTTTTCAAGAAGTTGCTCATTTTGAATTGTGAGCTTATGAATATCCTCATTATTCTTCAAATATGCATCATGTAACAATTCATTAAGCTCAAACAAATGGTTTCTATCAAAAAGCAAAGACATGAAATTACCTTTGATATGGCACATTGCTCTTTGAATCTTCTCCATGTCTTCAAGGAAAGATGTTTCCTCCAATGATGTAGCTCTCCAACAAGAATTTGACACCAATGCTTGAGTGTCATGGAGAATTATGAGGGACTCTTGGATCTTATTTTCATTCATCTTTAAGGACCCTTCAAGAAAATGAGGCTCTTGCAAATGAACCTTCTCATCTTCTTCAATTTTGCTTGGACCAACTTCATGAAGCTCAAGTGGTGATGGGGAAGTTGATCTTGGTTCTTCTTCAACTGCTACAAGGTATTCATTATCATGCTTAATGGAACTTGGGCTTGCAGCAACACTTTCAAAAGTGATCTCTATGTCACCAACATAGAGGTGTGAGCACCCATCAGTAGGTACTCCTTCATAGTTTAAGCATCCATCAGTAGATGCTCTTTGGTTCATGTCTAAGCTAGAAGGTGTCTCAAAATGATCTTCCATATTTTCAATAGAATCTTCTTCATGATCTTGTGATGTCTCTTCCTTTTGCTCCTTCAAGCAAGCTGATGCATTTTTCCCCTTGGTTTCCTTAAAATCAATAATTTTTTCCACAAGTTCGATAGAAAACAATTCGAATCCTTCCTTAAGTTGCTTGGTCATATCTTCAAATATTGTTTTCATAATTTTTATATGCTCCTCACCATCATATGAGGCTCCCTTTTCATCCCTAGTCATAGTTTCCTCAAAAAATTTGCTCTTCTTCTCCTACCTTTTTTTTTTTTTTCTTCAACAAAAGCACTTTTGGTTTCAATATCTAATGGTGGTACCTGAATTATTGTCCTCATGAATATTATACCACATCAGGTGCCAAGATCATGCTCTGATACCACTGTAATGTCCCTTGTTAGGAATTTTATTAAAATTGCAATTTTCCACTTTTTTCCTTGGTTCGACCTTTGACTAGTTTCGATCTCTAGGTCCCAAATTTGCCCCAAATGATCCCAAATCTTCTGAGAAGGTATATGAATGATATTAGAACATAAATATGTGTTTTAGGGATGCCTTTGTACCTTTAAAACACTTCTGCAAATACTCTTTCAATTCTGGTCAATGTAGGTAACTTTACTAGTAATTTGCCTTTGACTAGTATTGGTCTCTATGTCTCGAATTGACTCCAAATGAATTCAAATATTCAAGGAAGGTGTATGAATGATATTAAGACTTGAATATTATGTTAAGGGATGATATATGGCCACCAAAATACCTCTGCAAACTCTCTTAATATTCTGGACCAAGTATGCAATTTTACTAGTAATTTGGGGTTCAAATCCCCCCGGGGTAAGTATTGAAAATGGCTTCCCAAATGCCTCCAAAGCCACTCAAATTTATGAACAGAGGTAGGAAATGTATTAAGGATGTTATTAAGGTCTCATGTGCACCATTAATTGATTATTATATCTGTTCCAACCCTCTCCCATTCAACTGCAAAAATCACCAATTCGACCCTTGGGGAAATGGCACTATTTCTTCTCCCAGTGCAATTAAACTAAGTAAAAATACTTCAATTGCTCAAGTAAAGTACATGAAACTTGTAAAATACATCCATGGCAGTCCATTAATCACAAATTCATCAGAGAATCATCCATTCATTCGAAATCATCATCAACACATTGGTTCACAACAAGGTAGTGGGGAAATGGCATTGTTCTTCCATTAAAAATGAGATTTATACATTTCTACTTGGAATTTCGACCTGAAACTTTTTGGAGATGAAGAACAGAGTATTTAATTCATATTACAAAATAAATGGGGCATTAAAAGCTTCCCCAAAGAGTACAATAGCTCACCAAAAACGCCCTCCCTCAAGGATTAAGAATATGCCATCAAAACCGGAAATGGTTGAAGGAGTGAGCTGCAATAGAAGAAACCATGAGCTTCCCTGTAGCTTACACCTGCAAATAAAGACTCCATTAAAGCTCCAAATGAAAGGTCTGAATGGCCTTTCCAATTACCAACTTGGATGGGAATCTTTCACCCTCGAAATTGGCTAAGGCAAGAAACTAGTCATCCACTAGCTCTCCCTCTTCACAAATGCAATTGCAAATTCTACAAATGATAAAAAGCTGGTTTCCTTCTTTGTTATTGACATTTATAAACTTCTAATGTCCTCCATGGGTCGAATTCCTTCCAAGAGACTCATGCCAACTCAAGTTGGGAAGAGATTCCAAAGAACGCCACTTGTACAACAATTCCTAGTCTCCCACTTCCACCAAATCACATGTGGAAGCATCTTAGCTGCCCTAACACCCTTGAGCGCCCTCTTGGAGTCTATTTTTAGCCCTGACATGTCATATATGTCATATGTCAGCCTTCAGGTCTGATTTGTGTCATAGGTGTCATAGCATCTTCATCATTGTTGTCATAGAGCTAGGGAATCTAGCCCAAGTGTCTCACTAGCTCCAAATTGCCTCTTCCTCTTCCATGGGAGTTACTCTTCCTCTATATTTCGACCTTGGATGAGTCATGCAATGAATAATACCTTTTGGACTCCCCCAAGTATGTTACCATTCACCTTGAATTCGAATTGGTGAGAGAATGATGCCAAATATAGTGGGGAAATCTAGCCATATGTGGGTCCCACTTCCTCCATGTGTCTTCATCATGAAATGCCACTTTGATTTTCACTTGTATATATTTATTTAGCTCCTTTATTAAATATTTATTCCATTCTAATGTTCAAACATCATTTATTATCCCCATTATTCCAAATCCCAAAGCTTCCACCCCAAACCTAGGAAACTAGTAATTTTCCTCCTTGGCAATTATTTGACCTTTAGCATCAATTTGACAAACTCTAATGAATAGGGCTAATGTGATTAGGCCATTGTGACCCAATGCCAAATTTGGGACATGACAGAAACCTATGGAAAAGCAGTACCCCATCTCCAAAATCTTGATGTCGGATCCTTATCCAGACATGCAACTCTTCTGGTTGTGAGCGCAACAGGAGCGTATTTGAAAAAATACACACCAAGAAGCGCAATAGATTAGAGAATTTGAAATTAAATTCTAAATTCATTATCTATTGTAATTTATGTCCCATGGGTAATTCTAATTTATGTATTCTAAATTCTAATTTAATAAATTTACGGTCCTCATACAGATTGGATACCCAACGCCTGAATGATCTAGTGTACATCTCCTACAATATCAGGTTGTGGGTGGAGTAGCTTGAGAAAAAAGATGAGTTGGAGGCCATTTCATTGGATGCCATTGACAGCATTGTTGCGTGGAGAGTGGAGATTGAGGAACCTATTATAGAGGCAGCCCCTGATTGGTTAGAGGATGATACACATGACCCCTAGAGTGAGATATGGGAGGATGAGGGGTTTGAATTTGAGAGTGTTCCACCACTAGAGCCACCAATAGAACAAATACCAGTTGCACAACCACTAGTTTTTGTTTCACAACCACCAGTTTCACAGCCACAGTCTCAGCTAGAGGGAGCCAAATATATGGGCAGTGGTAGCAGTAGCAGTGGTAGAGGAATTGTTCGGGTACACAGGGTACTACCAAAGGACCGAACACCAAGAACAACCACTTCACACAAACAGATCACAGATCAACACACCGATGTTTTGACGTGGTTTAAACCCTCTTGAGGGAAACACTCCACGGCCCCAGCCAAATTGCTTCTACGGGACAATTTATTATGCAAAGAAAGAAAGTTACAAATGAGCTTCTCATAATCGATCAACTAAACAATGACCCTCCATGCTCTTTAAATAGAGATCATGGACCAATCGGGTGTTAAGCCACGGATCAAGGTTAAGTTTGATCTAATAGAAGTTGAGCCGTCGGATCACTCTATGTCGGAAACATATCGTGACCGTCGGATTAAGTATTTACAAATGCATACTAATGCATACTAAAGAAACACACTATCCCTAACGGATATATTACACAAGTTGATCTTAACTAACTCCTAAGTGTCTAAATATCCTAACAGGAATTGATGAGGGTGACCTAGTACCTCATCATTCTTCTATTTATTCTAGATTACATCAGTTTCCAGGCACTTCTAGAGGACACCATAGTCCACGACGACCCCCACGAATACTTGGGATTTCTAGCTCTAGAGGAAGAGCCATTACTAGAGCAATTACCTTTTCCCATAAAATGGGTAGAGGGAATCCATAGTTTACTTTATTTAGTTGATTTCATTGCATATGAGTCTCTGAGATATATTGATTGCATTTTTTTGGTGATTCATGACTCAAGGATTCAAGATCCAGGACACTATTCATTTTTTATGTGTGATGTATAGCGATACGTCTTATACATCTTATATATCAGTTTTCTTTCCATATGCATGTGGAAATGTGTTTATTTGATGTTCTTATTGCTTTAGATGTTTAGAAAATTGAAAAAATGAATATTTTGTATTTTTTTTAAGTTTTTCGATATATTGCCAATGTTTGCCAACATTTTCGCCGATAAATCCGATAATTTCTTTTTGGACCCTCGACGATATATTTGCCGACACGATATTTGTAACACTAGTCCATACATGTCATAGACAAGATATGGTGCCCTTCCTTACAAGGAACCCTCAAGTTCTCAAGTGATCCACATGTTCCAAGAGATAAGGTCTCTTCCAATTGCTTCTAACTTGAGTCTCCTAGAATAAACTTTATAACCTCTCATAAGTACTACACATTGAACTTCTTCACACTTTCATGGTCAAACTTGTATTCTATAATATTCATAAGAAAGGTTTATTTATGTTGATAAAGTACATCAACATCGTAGTCCCTGACTAGGTCCTTAGCCCCGGGCTGATGCCAATCTACTAAAGAATGGCTCTCGATGCTGCCCAAAAATCAACAAGTGGAAGTTAAGAAATATTGCAAAGCTTTGTAGCTTTTGAATGATAATTGGATTTCCTAGCATGTCTTATATAATATGCCACTCAAATATTCTGAAGATGTACATTCCACAGAGACATGAGTAGCAGTTGCATCCTGGGATCGGTTATGATCAGAATGAATATGGTGGTATGGGGAAGCATTCTTCCCCTGAAACTATTATCACACAGACAATCATAAACTGTAGTAGAGTTTTTAATCTTGTTGTGCCATCATCATTTTTAGCTTGAGAATTAGTTAATAACTAGGGATTATTCTTTTGTAATAAGAAGTGTGGATTCTTACACCCCACTCCAAATTAACATGGTTGAAGTTATAGAAATTTCTTCGCTTTATCACGTAAACATGTCCTCCACACGGTTTGACCATGGGTCTCCACCAATAGAACCCAAGACTCCACAAGGTTTGACCATGGGTCTCCACCAACAGAGTTACAGAACCCAAGACTTGAACCAAAATGTGTGTTTTTTTCATTTTCAAATGTACTTATTTCATCGAGTTTGAAGTTAGAAAATAATCTGGTTGTAAGCTAAATGGCCGATCCTTTGCATCCACTTTCAAGTGATTTTTCCAGCTAAACTGCGGTTGAAATTGTAGTTTTAGGTTGTTGGAGTTGCATAATGGGGTGCCGCATAGGTAATCAAGGGTGTTGAATCCATTTCTGCAATCAAAATTGCAATTTGAACAATGAAAAAAACGGTTTTGAAAATTCGCATTGCTAGAAAGGTGCAAATTCGAGTTGATGACCTCCTTAACATATTCATGAAAATAACGCAATGTTCATGTATACACAGATAGTGAACTAAAACATGCAATCACATAGCATCATAACACGAGAATTAGGTAATTCGCCTCCGCGGGGAAACCACGTCCATGGGAAGTATATCTTATATTAATCTGAAAGGGACTTATACAATATGTTGTGCACACAGCTGCAGCCTTAGATCTTGCCAGGAAACTCCACGCACACAGCTAGGAGCCCTTCTCTCGATCTAGTCTCTTCCTCTACAGAGATTACAATAGCTCAGACATCGACTCAGACTGTCTGCAACTCAGTGACTAGCTAACATATCTCAAACTGCTAGCCTACGTCTACTCTTGTCTTCTAACACATGATAGAAAACAACCAGCAACAACCCCCTTGTGTCTAAAACATCTAATGGCTAACTGACTAACTTGCTAGCTAGCTAACTAACTAACTAACGTCTAACCTTTACAATTATACATATATATAGGTGGCCATGACGGTCGCACCTTTACAAAACTGTGGGCCTTTCCCAGCAGTATTCCCCAAAAACCCTAACCACGGACATGGCTAGGTGTACTGTAGGCACCGCTTGCAGTCACGTCGCCGCTTCCTGCAGGTTCCGTGACTTCCGACGCAGATTGCGGGTATAGGCGCCGCTTCTTCATTCACTGCTCTTTGTCCTTTGCCTTCAATGCTTTGGTCCGTTGCTCTTCCTTGATCAGAGCAACCATAACTTCTATACTTAGCCTTAATGAGGGTAGCTGAGCCCTCTCTTCCGTCGCTTCATTTATTCTCCTTTGACGTGTGCGCGCGAGCTCCGCGATTTCCGGTCCATAATCTGCGCTGAGCTCATCCATCTGGCACCGTACTGCGCACCATTTACTTCTGCCCAAAAATTGGTGCTTATTCAAAATTAGCACTTTCCCTTCAACACTTGTGCTTTTTTCCTCAAAATTCGCAGCTTTACCATAGTTGCGGCCTAGGCTCCAACAGGCCCCTAACACTTACTTGTGGCTCGTCCTCGAGCCACTCACACTAGCGTGTGGTCGCTTTACTTGCGCATCTGCTTTTGCTTGGGTCTCAGCAAATGTTTTCTTCCACTATGCAATAGCTGAGTCCATTTCATCGACGCATTCCACAGTTGTATGCACCATTTCTGCAGTGGCTTCGTCTTCAGTTATGCCATCATCCATCTGTTGAGATTCTACAATTTCTTTAATCTTTGCCTCAGCTTGGGCAGCAAGTTCAGCATACTCATCCATAAATGGCTGAATGCTATTTGTGAGTTTAGCATCTTCGTTTCTGAGCTTGTGCAGTTGCTGTTGGATTCTGCGCACTTCGCTCATTTTCCTCATTTTTGCTAAGCCTTCTAATGCCTTAGCTTCTTTAGTCAGAACAGTTAGGGACTGTTCTGCTGCTTGTACTTGTTCTAAAATACCAACTTTGAAAAGGAGCTTCTCAAGCTCCGTCCAAGCCTCCATAGCTTGTGTCATCAGGGTCTCGGCTTCATCTGCTCTGCTCTTCATTTGTGTGGAAGTTCTGCGCAGCGCTTCAAATTGTTCCTGCCTATCATCTGTAGAATGCGCTGCAACACGAGCTTCCAACTCAGCGATCTGCGTTCTATGGTCTTCAACCATAGCAACTATTTCCTGCTCTAGGGATTTCGCCCTTCCACCAATAATTTGAACTTTCTCAACCAAAGGAAGGTCTGGTTGAATCTCACAGGCCGGCAGCTCCTGGGCAATTTCATTAACTACATTTCTTATCCCAGTGTCTTGTGCCTCATAAAGTGAAAGTTTCTCAGAGATGTTCTTGTAGCCTGCCTTCAGCTCTATCTCCTGCGATTGCAGTCTTTGGTTTGCATGGAATGTGGAGAGCTCTCTAGCTCTCAGCTCGATAGAGACCTTCTCTTGCACTAACTGCAGAGTCTCTATGGGAATTAAAGACAAATTTACTTCAATGGGGCCAACTGCGCTTACCTGCAGTGCAGCCAAAGGATCCGAAAGTGTCATGCTTGTAGTCGGGATGTGCATGACAGTATGCCTTTCTGCAAGTACTTCAACTCGCTCAATACTTGGGGTTGCTTGTGGCGCCTGCGAAGTAGATGCTGGTGCATGGGTCTGCGCAACTCTTCCTGCGAGACCTTTTAATTCTACGAACTGCAGGTCCAGAGCACTTCTGATGTGAGCGTGCGCATTCCGCAGCTCGCGAAATTGCTCCTTTAAGTAGTGGTCGATCCCCGAGGGAATGGTCTCAGAGGGATGCGACACCTTTTGCTTCTTGGTCGCTGGTTCTATTGAACCTTCATCACTTCTTTGCTCAGGGGCTTCCTTGCCCTTATCCTTCTCTTGCGTAGCAGGGGGTGGCATCGCGGATGCGATTTCGGCGGCCTCCCTCCATTCATCCGACCAAGACTTGATAGTTTCTTCAACATCTTCAGTGGTCATCCTGTAAAGGCCTACGACCCATTCTTCTTGAATGGCGCAAGGGCGGAGGTAAATTTCATGCAAGTTGGCGGAAAAAAAACCAACTTCCCTTCATATATTTTTGCTGTCTCCTCACTCAGCCTCGGCATTTCCTGAATGGTATTCTTGAGGAGATGGTAGTATTCACAAAATACAGCGTGGTTCATCTTGCACTTCACGGGATTGCTAGAATCCCAGAGGTTGACATAGCGCATGCCTGCAACCTCTCCTGTGCGGCGTGGAAGGAACTGAGTATTGGGGGGCTCTTTCCACCCGACCAAGGCGCATAAAATTAAAAGCCAAGAAAAATGGAACATCTGACCGGGGGTGTCTTGGACGTTCCGGCAGTCTTCCAAGAAAGAATTGAGGAGGAAGAGAGACCAATTGTACTGTTCTCCCTCCGTAGCTGCGATAGCGAGCTCCACGACAGCTCCAGTAACTTCTTTAGGCCTGCACTTTGTGAGAAGTCTGCTTGCAAGCAGACTACCGGTGAATCTAAGTGCTTCATCCTCAACGATAGTGAGGTCATAAGCCCGACCTCCTCTTGTTAATTTGTATTTCTGCACCAACTGTGCAGCTAACTTTCTATCTTTGTCCTTTCCAACAAAATGAATATTAGGGTCCTTACCAACCTTAGATAGGCCGGTAACGCGATGAATCAAGTCGACGTTCAAATCGATTGGCCTCCCTAGCCAAAGGTAACCACCATGAACGCAGGATAGCAATGCCTTAATAACTGCATTGACTTCATTGCTACACCCGAAGTGCGGTAGCTTCAACAAGTTCAACAGTCCAGACTTCTCTAAATTTGCTGCGAATTCCTTTGGGACGAATTCGTCAACCTTTCTGGTAGGATTGTGGACTACCGTCAGATAGCGATCTGGCGCAAACTGAGGATATGTTCTGTAGTCGCCCATGTTGAAATCAGAAAACTTGACCAGTGGAAGGTGTCCAAGCAGGGACCCTTCTTGTCGCACGCCTTCCGGTAGTGGTGTCAGCGGAATCGGGTACTTTGCATTCTTCGGAATATACACCTCTGGTGCATCATCTGGATGCGGCAGAATGTAATTCACCATAGTGGCCAACGGCTCTGGAACGGGCTTGTCCGACTGCTGCGGCTGAGACGCCCTCGTTCCTGAAGATTGTCTGGGATCAGTCCAACCAGGGTGCGTGTAAGCTGAGGTCGTCACCGGGGTAGTCATGCCGAAATCTAAGCCTCTGCGCTTAAATTGACGAATAATTTCTTTAGTGGACAGGTTCTCCGTCGTGAACCAGTATAGACAACAAGGACTTGAATAGACAAATGGCGGAACAGCGTAGGATACGAACGCTGAAAACAAAGGAAACACTCTGCACAACTCGGCTCTGAAAACAATAACTTAGATTCTCAAACAAGACTATGCAACTTGAGAAAAGTAACCCGAAAATATACAAGTGTGGGGTATTTATAGGTAAAGGTGGTAGTAAATGCGGACAAGTGGGGTTACTAGCCGTAGATGCCTATGCATGAGTTGACAAGCCCCTTACCCGCGCGCTTTTGCGGTGCATTAATTGTGATGGACGGGTTCTGACAGCCTTCCGGGAGAAGCTAAAGCTTTCGGCGCATGACATAAATGCGAATCTTCGGGAGATCGAGCCGACTCTGTCAGAGCGGATATAATTAAATGGCGAGCTTATCCTTCATTAATATTCAAAGCGGCTATAGGACTACTGAAATTCAAATTTTTCAGCAGGTCATTTCAACATAGGTAACTGTGCATATAGAGGGGTCCACAATGAGAACTCCTCAAGCGGCAACTTAACACAGGGAACTCCGCAAGAGCGACGGTTTGACGAGCCGGAAAAACACTTCGCAAGAGCGCAAAAATAGGGTTGCTCAAAACAAACTTTGTTGACATGCGCGGATGTTTCAAGGAACTGCGTGGGAAGCCAGAGACTGAAAGTGTCTCGCAACTTCCGTGTAGACTGTGACAATGCGATGCCTCTTTCAACTACACTGGACATCTGCACTTCTTTAGCAATGTATTAAGTCGACAGGGCGGAGTGGTCGTCGTGATAAAGCTTGAGCTGACTCCCGTTGATCATTGTAGGTAGCAATTCTCCATTAAGCTTCGCAAGCTGAACTGCTCCTCCTTCTATTATCTTTATGACCCGAAAAGGGCCTAACCAATGTACACGAAGCTTGCCTGGAAACTTGATGAATTTACTATCATAGAGGAGTACCAAGTCTCCTTTTTCAAAGTGTTTATTTTTAATATGCCTGTCATGCCAAGCTTTCTGTCTTGCCTTCTGTACTTGTTGATGGAATCCGGCTAAAAGTCTGTCTTCTTCTAAGGCAAGCAATTGTGAGAGTCTTTCACTCATAGTATCAGTATCTGCCATTTCTTTAATTTGCGCAATTCTGAAGCTGGGGACAATGTATTCCATGGGCATAACTGCTTCTTGTCCATACACCAAACTGAAAGGTGTGTGACCTGTTAGTTTCTTGCATGTGGTTCTGTAAGCCCATAATACAGCTGTGACTCTAAGGTCCCAATCATCTCTTTGTTGATTACAGATCTTCGTTAGGGCATTCTCGAGAATCTTATTGAATGCCTCCACCATACCATTAGCTTGAGGGTGGTAGGGTGTACTCTTATGGTGACTAATGTGGAATTCTTCAGTAAGGGCCTCTATAGTCTCATTCAGGAAATGTGTACCCTGATCACTCATTAGAATTAGTGGACATCCAAACCTAGTGATAATGTTCTCAAAAATGAACTACGCGGCAATGACAGCGTCGCAGTTCTTAACTGGCTTTGCCTCAGCCCATCTGGTGAGGTATTCGGTAGCTGTAATGATGTATCTTGCGCCGGTTCTTTTTCCTGGTGGGTTGATAAGTCCTACAAAATCAATGGCCCATTTATCAAAAGCACGTAGTGTTATCTGGGGTCTTAGCGGCATTTCATCTCTCCTTGAAGGTTTTCCTGTTCGCTGGCACACATCGCAACATTTGCAGAATTCCTTAGTATCCTTGTGCAATGTTGGCCACTAAAGACCTGCGGCTAAGATCTTCTGCGCAGTCGACTTTCCTGCGAAATGGCCTCCTACGGTTCCTGAGTGCGCTTCTGCGATGATGGAGTTCTTCTCATGCGGTAGGATACATCTGCGCAAGACTTCGTCGGGGCCCAACTTGTAGAGCTGGCCTGATATCAAAGTGAATTCTACGGCTTTGACAACAAGTTGCTTCTTCTGCTAGATTGTAAACTCAACTGGCGCTTTCCCAGTAGTGAGAAACTCAAGAATATCGGAATAATATTCATCTGCTGCTTGAACAGAAAACAGCTGCGCATCAGGTAGATTGTCCTCCAGATTTGTAGGTTCCTCCCCTGACTCTAGCCTAGATAAGTGGTCAGGTCCTGCATTCAATCTACCTGGCTTCACAATGACCTCAAAATCATACTCCTGGAAGAGGAGTAGCCATCTGCAAATTCTTCCCCCTAACACTGGCTTATTGACCAAGTATTTCAAAGCAGAATGGTCAGTATACATTTTAAAATGTGTGCCCAATAAGTAGTGTCTGAACTTCTGTAGGGCATACACCATAGCTAGTCCTTCTCTTTCTGTAGTGGTGTAGTTCTTCTCGGCTGTGGACAGCTTTCTACTGGAGTAAGCAATGGGGTGATCAATACCTCCTTCTCCCGGTTGTGTCAGCACAACCCCCAATGCTATGGAAGAAGCATCTACATGAACATGAAAGGACTTCTTCCAGTCTGGGAAAACTAGAATAGGCGCAGTGATCATCTTTTCTTTAAGTGTATCCAAGCTCTGTTGGCATTCTTCTGTCCATTGGAACTTCGAATCCTTTTTCAGCAATCTTTCCATAGGTGCAGTGATCTTTGCATAACCTTTGATAAATTTTCTGTAGTACCCTGTATGTCCCAATGTAGTGCGCAATTGTTTGACTGAGTTGGGCGCAGGTAAATTAGCAATGATGGCAACCTTCGCAGGATCCATCAGGAGTCCTTGTCTGCATACAATATGACCCAACAAAATACCAAAAGGAGCATAGAAGATACATTTTTTCAAGTTTAGGGAAATCTGATACTGTCTACATTTTTCTAACATCATGCGCAGGTTCCCTATATGGTTCTTTAGTAAACCAAACACAGTCCAGTCATCAAAATAGACTTCTAGAAACTTATGAATGAATTCTTTAAAAACAACAACAATGACTCGAGAGAAGATAGCAGGAGCGTTTTTAAGACCAAAGGGCATTACCATATACTGGAATGAGCCCCATTCAGTCGCAAAAGTGGTCTTATGGCGGTCGTCTGGATGGATTCTGATCTGATGGTATCCCGAAAATCCATCAGTGAAGGAGTAAGCCTCTTGTCCTCCAACATTATCAAGCACCTCGTCTGTAAAGGGAGTGGGAAATGGATCATGCGCTGATGCGTCATTCAGATTGCGCAAGTCTACACAGATTCTTATTTCTCCTTTCGTCTTCTTCTCTTGTACCACCATAGGACTAATCCAATCACTTTCCTCTACTGGCTCAATAATACCTGTTGCGAGCATCTTATCAATTTCTTCTTTAACCTTTTCTTTATATCGCGGGTTCAATCTGTACGGGCGCTGTTTTACAGGCTTGGCGTCTGCTTTGAGAGGTATGCGCATCATTCCTAAATCTCCTAGGATGCCTTTCATTTCTGTGAACTTGGTAGGAAAGATATCCTAGTAGTCACGTAATAAATCTGAAATATGCCCAACAGTTTCATCATCCCAATAATCTCCTATAGAAGCAAACTTGGGTTCGGCTTCTGTACCAATGTTAATCTTTTTGAGCTTGATGTGTTCTGTAATGGCAGGGATATCAAGCTAAGGACCTTCGACTTTGCGCGTCCCTTCTGATTCTGGAATATTGATGTTGCGAGGATCATCTTCCTCTTCTTCAGTGGTGAAATTGTAGCATTCGAGGGCATGTTCTATCTGGACAGCCCAATCTGGTTGGGAATATTCTGGTAATGGACATTGTTCAAATACCTTCTTTTTAATACACTTTAAAGCATGGTCGATGCTTGGATGTTCTGACTCAAAGCTGAAGGTAAGTTGAAAACTTTCTATCATAAGAGGCCAAGTGATAGTGCCTCTGCGCAATTCTGTTTCAGTATACCAGTTCCTTGGGATTGTATCCAATGTGTGGATGAAGGAGTGAACCCACTCATCCTTCGGAATATCTGACCATTAGTGAATACATGCTTCAACGTGTGACCTGGGGTCACTCTGTCCATCATATTTGTGCAACACTTCTACTGTAGCTCCCTGAAATCTGCGCAATATCAATCTGCGACAGTCTTTCCATGTGTGAATATTCTCTTTATGCGCACCCCACCATCTTACGGGTGTAGCGCGCAGTGCTATATCCAGTGCTTGTATGCGCTGCTCATCTGGAATCTGTTGTTCATATATATGTATGAATTCACTTACTTCAGTTAAACCATCAAAAATTGGGGTGTCAGTCACTTCTGTGCCAATCCATCGAATGGATTTAGTCATCATGGTGCAACGCCTTGCAGAAACCTCATGTAAGCGATTCTGCCAGTTTTCCAATCCTGCTTCTGAATCTGATTTGCATGAACTATCACATCGCCATCTGATATGGCCGTCTGCTATGGGATTGACATAGTCACTATGACTAGCAGTCATCTAATACAAACTTTCCATGTGGCGCACTTCTTCTTCTTCCCAAATGGGTTCAATATACCTTGGTCCTTGAATGGGATCAAGCGGTGCAATGATCCTAATCTGGTCATCCTCGAAGGTCATCTGTCTTTTCTTCAAATTAATGACATCCAAATTATCAAATGCCCAGTCTATGCCTAAAAGTGTTGGGTAAGGTCTACTATCATCCAGAATTTTAATTACTTCGAAGTCTGCAGAACTTCTTACTCCCTCAATATCAATAGGTACATTGGGTAATCTGCCCAATGGAGAGACTCGTTGCTGATTCGCGAGTCTTAGTTGGATAGGAGATCTTGTAAGCTGAGGGCTCCCCATTTGTTCCCATGTCTGCATGGTGAGAACATTAACTTCTGAGCCCAAGTCCAAAATGACTTCGTCCATTTAAAATGCTCCAATCTACGTTGTGAGCCTCATCTCTTTTCCAGTTCTAGTATGACTCCCAATCTGGTGAACAACACGCTGCGGTGTGTTCATCAAAGCAGATTGTTGACACTTATCCAATAGGTGTTGAAGTTCCATAGTTGCTTTTTCATTGCACAACAACTGTAAGCAGTTTCTCAGGAAAGCATGGACACTGCCTAGTGCATCTTCATCATCAAGCCTTCCAGATGTAGTAGCTTGTTCCTGTACCAGGTTCTCTTGTCTTAGCACTTGCGATCTGGTATCATTATGCAGAATTGCGACAGAACTTGAAGCTCTCGGATCTGAGAAGTACTCTTGAGCTTGCTTGAATGCTTCTTTCTGCTTCTGCAGGTCGAGCGGGGCTGATTTAATATTGGCCCGGCGCACCCATTGCGTCGCTTGCTTTCTAGTTCCCAACTCTGGCGCACCAGTGGTTGCTCCACTGCGCGTTACTATATTAACTGTAGGATTTGGTTCTCTTTTTTCTGCTCCGATCAGCTGAATATTCTGATTGACCTGTGGCGTCTTTTCTTGCATCTTAGCCATCAACTAAGGGCATTCTTCAATGACATGATCATAAGATTTACAGTATCTGCAGATAGTTGTAGGATTTTGGCAATCCCTTGCAAAATGACCTTGAGCTCCGCAATTATAACAAGTGATCTGTCCTCTTCCACGACCAAAGTTTGTTGCGCGTCCGTGACCCCTATAATTTCCTGCTCGACCATCGCGAGTTTGGTCATACTGTGGACCTGCTGTGGGTCCTTGTGCCTCTGACTGTACTCTATAAACATCATGTTTTATTTCCATCATAAGATCATATGCTCTGCAATTGTTCTCATCATGGCCTACTGATTTACAGAAAGTGCAATAATTCTTTGGAGTTTGTACATATTTCTGTAACAAGTGACATTCTTGTGGTCTATGACCTCTAGTTCTACAGATTTCACACCAAGGCCCTTGTGCCTGTGGTAAAGGGTTAGGTGCTCCAGTTGCAATTTACTCTATGAAAATGGGACAATGGTCCTTTGAATGACCTTGCGCTTTACATTTTGTACACCAAATTTCTTCTTTAACTTCCTTTCCTTTCTTAATATCATGCACTTGCAAGGTTAAGTTTGCTAACTGGTTCTGCAACTGCGCAACATCGTTGCTTGTTCCAACAATTGGTGAAGCTTCTAGTTTCATAGCCATCTCTAGAGCTTGTTCCTGAGTAGTGAGATTCTGTTGCATAAGAGGAATTCTAATGTGTGGAAGCAGCGCAGCAATGAACCATTCCTTATGCTGCTGCGGTGCAAACTCAAAGCTTACTTGATCTATCAAGGCTTTGAACTTCTGGTCAAAGTCCCATACTGACTCTGTAGGTAACTGTTTTATGTCTTTGAGCTCTGTTATACACTGTGATTCTGATTTAGGTTTCTTGAATTCTCTAATCATAGCATTTCTTACATCAGCAAGCGTTCTATTCTGTGCTGCTGAGTATTTCATGAACCAAGTTAAGGCTCTTTCTCTTAGTTTGGTTGCTAACTGAACCAGTTTAACAGCATCATCATTAATTTGCTTAATTGTCCAAATGGCTTCACATAGGAACCAGTGCTGCTCAGGGTCTTCTATCCCTGTTCCTTTAAAAGTTGGTAGTTTCATGTCATCACCCATCCTTCTTGCGCTAGGTTGAGGTGGAGGTGTTGTAGCACTGCCTCCAGGATGGTTAGACAATGGTGGTGTTGAGGTACTAGAAGTACCGTACGAGCTACTAGAAGGTGTTACTGCGGGGTTATAGTGAGCCCCGTCTGGCTTTTGCAGTGTAAAAGGGTGATAAGGGATATGAACACTCCCTTGTCTCTCTATATGGCTCGCTCTAGGAACTTGACTCTCTTCTGGGATAGACTCAAAAGAATGCTGGTCAAGGCCTACTTTATACTGTTTTCCACTACGAGTGCAACCAATAAGTTCAAGATCACTATCAGAATCTGCGGACATTACTTGTCTATGCTATTCATCGGAAGCTATGCATAGTTTTCCTTTTTCATACAGAAGCATTTTAATCCATAAGTTCAGAGAATTTAAGAACTTACCTCTGTGTACTCTGAAGAAACTCCTCTTAGCTTCGCTGAAACTCTTTCTCGTATCTACTGCAAACTCAGTGATGAATCCTTCCAGCAGACTATTCAACCAAAAGTCTACTGCGCGGGACACAGAATTATCTACCCGCTTCAAACTGCTGACGAGCTCAGGCGTCCAAGCGACAGGTCAATCAACATGCACAGTGGGTCTAGTATCTACTAGCTTGGCTACCCACGCATGCAACTCAAGTGCAAATGTGACAAAGAAAATTTCGTGAAGGTCAGTATAGATATACTTCTGCAACCAGTCTTCTGTCTAAAGCCTAGAGCTTCTATTTTCGCGTTCAGCGAACTCTCTAGCCTTTGAATCAAACCAGTCTTGAATTTCTTTAGCTGTAGGATTCCAGTAGCACATTGCCTTCAAATAAGAGTGTTGAAGCTGATGACAGAACCATTTGTTGGCTTATCTCACACGTCGCCGGAATAACAAGTCGCAAGGCAAGGGAACCGTTTGTTGGCTCCTTCTTTCTCTGGGTTGCGCATCAATCTCGCGCGTCGCCGAAATAACAAGTCTCACAGTAACAAGTCACAAGGAAACGGAACCATTTGTTGGCTCCTTCTTTCTCTGGGTTGCGCATCAATCTCGTGCGTCGCCGAAATAACAAGTCTCACAGTAACAAGTCACAAGGCAACGGAACCATTTGTTGGCTGCTTTTTGGACATACCCGGGTTTTAATGAAGCACAACAACAAAACCCCTTAGCGCACTGGCCCTCTCGGCAACGAGCTGCACAGCAGCTCGAGGTCTCACCCGAAGTGGCTATGGGGGGGCTAAGGAATCAAGCTTCCTTAACCTAGGCAACGCGGAGACTGCAATATTCTCCCTTTCTTCCTCCTTAAGAGGATTCCTCAAAGCGGAACGTCCTACCCTTCCACGGACTTCTCAGCGCAACAGCGCTGAAGTTCGCACTTACCAGCCTAGCTATGCGGTGTCTCTGCTTTTGCGCACGAGGTAAGTACCCTCTGCGTCAGTACTCTATGTATTCTCTCTGCTTGCGCGCCCAACGCAGCAACACTCTCCTCAATCGCCGCAGCGACAGCGTTCTACAGATTCCTTCAACACTTAACGATTATAACTACCAAGGAAGCTTTGAGAACCTCCTTAACATATTCATGAAAATAGCGCAATGTTCATGTATACACAGATAGTGAACTAAAACATGCAATCACATAGCATCATAACACGAGAATTAGGTAATTCGCCTCCGTGGGGAAACCACGTCCACGGGAAGTATATCTTATATTAATCTGAAAGGGACTTATACAATATGCTGCGCACATAGCTGCAGCCTTAGATCTTTCCAGGAAACTCCACGCACACAGCTGGGAGCCCTTCTCTCGATCTAGTCTCTTCCTCTACAGAGATTACAATAGCTCAGACGTCGACTCAGACTGTCTGCAACTCAGTGACTAGCTAACATATCTCAAACTACTAGCCTACGTCTACTCTTGTCTTCTAACACATGATAGAAAACAACCAGCAACAACCCCCTTTGTGTCTAAAACATCTAATGGCTAACTAACTAACTTTCTAGCTAGATAACTAACTAACTAACGTCTAACCTTTACAATTATACATATATATAGGTGTCCATGACGGTCGCACCTTTACAAAACTGTGGGCCTTTCCCAACAGTATTCCCCAAAAACCCTAACCACGGACATGGCTAGGTGTACTGTAGGCGCCTCTTGCAGTCACGTCGCCGCTTCCTGCAGGTTCCGTGACTTCCGGCGCAGATTGCGGGTATAGGCGCCGCTTCTTCATTCACTGCTCTTTGTCCTTTGCCTTCAATGCTTTGGTCCGTTTCTCTTCCTTGATCAGAGCAACCATAACTTATGTACTTAGCCTTAATGAGGGTAGCTGAGCCCTCTCTTCCGTCGCTTCATTTATTCTCCTTTGACGTGTGCGCGCGAGCTCCGCGATTTCCGGTCCATAATCTGCGCTGAGCTCATCCATCTGGCACCGTACTGCGCACCGTTTACTTCTGCCCAAAAATTGGTGCTTATTCAAAATTAGCACTTTCCCTTCAACACTTGTGCTTTTTTCCTCAAAATTCACAGCTTTACCATAGCTGCGGCCTAGGCTCCAACAGCATGTCTTATATAATATGCCACTCAAATATTCTGAAGATGTACATTCCACAGAGACATGAGTAGTAGCTGCATCCTGGGATCGATTATGATCAGAATGAATATGGTGGTATGGGGAAGCATTCTTCCCCTGAAACTATTATCACACAGACAATCATAAATTGTAGCAGAGTTTTTAATCTTGTTGTGCCATCATCATTTTTAGCTTGAGAATTAGTTAATAACCAGGGATTATTCTTCTGTAATAAGAAGTGTGGATTCTTACACCCCACTCCAAATTAACATGGTTGAAGTTATAGAAATTTCTTCACTTTATCACGTAAACATGTCCTCCACGCAGTTTGACCATGGGTCTCCACAAACAGAGTTATAGAACCCAAGACTTGAACCAAAATGTGAGTTTTTTTCATTTTCAAATGTACTTATTTCATCAAGTTTGAAGTTAGAAAATAATCTGGTTGTAAGCTAAATGGCCAATCATTTGCATCCACTTTCAAGTGATTTTTCCAGCTAAACTTCGGTTGAAATTGTAGGTTTAGGTTGTTGGAGTTGCATAATGAGGTGCCGCATAGGTAATCGAGGGTGTTGAATCCATTTCTACAATCAAAATTGCAATTTGAACAATGAAAAAAACTGTTTTGAAAATTCGCATTGCTAGAAAGGTGCAAATTGTCTACCGTTTAGTTTACTCCAATAATATGCCAAGCTGAAAATTTATCGCAAAGTCCCTAACAATTGACATGGTTGGCTCACATGTATTAAGTTGGCAATAGTGTTGATTTTCGCTAAAATCTTATATAAACCAAACACCTTACAATTTTGGAAAAGTTAAGATCTAATCCAGTTGTATTAGAGGCCCATCTAAGCAACAACTTAGCCTATTTATTGCCCATCTAAGAAACAACTTAGCTTATTTATTGACCATCTCATTTAGAGTTGATGAAAATGAAAAAAATGTTCTAATTTCTAAAATATCCATGCTAATCTCAGACTCGTCAAATATCAAGTGAGATAAAAAGAAAACAAGTAAAAGATTTTTAGTACTTCAAAGATATGGATTTCTGTTAATTTATTTTTATATTTTATTTATGTAAGCCAATTTTCTTTGGCATTAGAAGCTAGATGTCAATTACTTTCCTATTTATGCATCATACATTCTTCCATTCCACCCATTAGAGCACTTTTCTTTTCATCCAACTAATTCAATCGGGATTTTGGGAAAACGTGATTATTTTAAAAGGACATTTTAACACTTTAATGAGCTGGGCTCTTGTGATGAGTAAATAATGTTATTATGGGTCTCAATGTTACATTTTGTATAAAAATCTAGTTACAAAAATTAAAATCTTTGATACTAGTAATAAAAATTGCTCCATCTTAAAGTAAAAAATTGCCAAGCAAGATTAATGGTCAAGCCATTCATAGTGATTAAATATATTGAAATACACAAGCTAGCCAACACAAACAAACAAACAAAAATCCAAAAAATAGAAACATAAATTAAGGTGCGATGGGAATCATGCTAGCATTGGGTGGTGAATCGTCATATTGCTATGGAGTGGGCCCCATCCATTCTACACAAGCTCTAGGTCTATGATAATGGGTTCTCACTCATCATTTCCTTGTTTGGTTTTAGGAGGCTTTCTATGCTAAAATATAGGGTCATTTTGTCGTGGTTTTGAGGGGAGCATATTGTGGCACCTTTCTCATCATTCTCTTACTATGCAACCAACACATGGTGAGGTCTTCCTTCAAATGTTTGAGTCAAGGGAGTCAAGGAATAATTGACACATATGCAACACATCCATCTCAATCTTTTGGACTTGAATAATTATTTACAAAAAAATTGTACATATCAACAAGTTCTTATACTATATAAAATATTTGTTGGGCTAATCTTTTTTAAGTAAAGATTAATTCATTTTCTTATAACTTCTAGATAATTTTAAAAAAACTTGGATTCTAAATTTTTTTCTTGCAACATTGTAACCAATGACTTAATGAGTTTGTCTCTTGATAAGGCAACTTTCTAAGATAAAGGAACAAAAGGGCACTAGCTACAATGTTTAGATACCCTATCCATACAAAATTTGCAAAATCACAATACTAGATAAAATCAAGGGAGTCAAGGAATAATGGGCACATATCCACCACATCCATCTTGACTTCTTAGAGTTTGAAAATTATTTACAAAAGGTTTGTACATATCAACAAGTCATTTTACTGGATAAACAATTTGCTAGGTTGAGATTTTTAAAATAAATCTTTAATTATTTTCTTCTAACCTCCAGATAAAATAAATGACTTTGATTCCAATAAGTTTCCCCGAAATCGATGACTTTATGTAGTTTGTCTACTAATAACGAAACTTTTTAGGATATAGGAACACAAAGGAACTGGTTACAATGTTTAGCTACCTTATCTAGATAGAATTTACAAAATCACGATACCAAAACAAATGTTTCAAAATTTCATTTTTCCCACAATTATATCATTTTAGCTAGGACAACTACCACTAAATAAGTCTTTAGATTACTACCAAGTCCACCAAGATCAAGGATCAAGCAAATAAGTCCTTTTTCAAATCCACTACCGATTCCACAGACACTTCAAAGTTAAAAGAAGTAGCCCTTTTGTTAGACTTCAACCTCCATGGCATGTTCAACAAACTATCAAGAATAGGTTTTCACAGATCAACAAGCCCATATTGTTTATTTCATTTGATTTGTTTGCTTTTGACACAACTATTTGTACCTGTCAACATGCCTATATTTTTTCGTCATTTATTTTGTTCCTTCTCTAGTCTCTATGCAAGGCTTATGGAGTTTCGAGATCTTGTTTAATCATCAAATTATTAGGAAATATTTTCTTGCTATGCTCCACAATAAACCTATCAATGAGGCTCATAATTCTAGTTTAATAATAAGATTAATAGGGAGAATATCCTTGATATACTCCATAACAAGCCTATCTAGATTTGTAAAAATAAACTTAGCCTTTTGTTGAAAATCTGTCTAAAATTAGTTGCAAATTTCATCAAACACTTACAATACACTAGTTCCAGTATTCTACCATCTTTCACCATTAATGCAAAATACAAACAAACATTCTAATGGAACATCTAAGCTGGAACACACATGCCAAGTAACATGCAGTGGAAAATAAATAGACAATAGACAACATTCACCACATCAAACACTTGATATTTTGGGCAATGCCCCTAGAAAGACCCACAAGGCGAAAACCAGTCACAAGAGAGATTTTATTATGAGCTAAATTAGAAAATTAATGAGATTACAACTTGTATATCTAGCATTAAAAATTATGTACTTATGTCAACCATTAGTTACTACCTTGGAATGTGTGCCAAACTTTCACTATTCAGCAGTACGACATGTGTATAATCTGGTGTACTAGAAAATTGCCTCATAATTTGTGCTAGGCCTTGTAACTGTGCCCAGAAATCAATGCAATGCATAAGACATTTGTACGGTCACACTAACAATAGAAATCACATAGAAAACCGTCCCAATCTACAACATCATTTTTTGTGCCCCTTTCTCACTGTACGACCAAGATTTAATATGATGTATGACCCTCCAAAAATAAATTTGTATGGACTGCTTGTTGGTTGTCACCTTTTCGGTTTGTGTGCCTCCTCAAAATATTGGGATTCGTGCCCTTCTTAAGCTATCTTAAAATCCTCTTTTCTTTTCTTCTTGCTCAAGCTCTCTTTCTCTCTTGAAAATCGTGCCCCCTCAAACAATGTGTGTCCCACTCTCCATCAAAATGTCTTTTATAAACTCATTAAAGAAAAAAACCCTAACCCTTCATCTTCTACATTCAAGATTGAATCTTGGCCCATAAGATAAATGGACATGATTTAATCTCAAGTTGACATGACTTAAGTCACTTAAGGGATAAAATTATATAAAAATCACTTTACTTCCAAAAAGGTCACTTTTGTCATTAAATAACAAAAAGACCCACTTTAACATTATAAAAAACACTTTTATAAAGTCAAGTCATTTTAGAGACTTGCTTAGTAGCTTCTGCATGCTAGGCACAAGCAATGTATAAGTACTCATGAGCTACAAAAATCTAACACTCCCTCTTAGCGAGGGAGGTACTTCTGGAACCTCTACTTGGATTTGTCTCCAACCCCATCACTCCATCTGTTGTTGAAGTTGTTCCCTTTGAACCGGAAGGCCTTTATGTTGTTTGGGTACACAGGGTACTCTGAAAAGATCGAACACCTAGAGAAACCACTTCACACAAACAGATCACGGATTGATACACCGATGTTTAATGTTGTTAAAACCCCCTAGAGGGAAATAGTCCACGGCCCCGGCCAAATAGATTCTACGGAGCAGTTTATTATGCAAAAGAAAGAAATTTACAAATGAGCTTCTCATAATCGTTCAACTTTCCAATGACCCTCCATGCTCTTTAAATAGAGATCATGGACCAATATGGTGTTAAGCCACAGATCAAGGGTAGGTATGATCTAAGAGAAGTTGAACCGTCGGATCACTCTATGTATAGAACATATCGTGACCGTTGGATTAAATATTTACAAATGCATACAAAGGAAACACACTTTACCTAACATATATATTACACAAGTTGATCTTAACTAACTCCTAAGTGTCTAAATATCCTAACATCCCCCCTTAAGAACAACTTGGGATAGGATTGAAGGATTTACAAAAGTGACACTATTAGGAGAAGGAAGGAGGCATTAGAGCCTATCCCCCCTTAATGACAAGTTCCTGAACTTCTAACATAGATTGAAGTTTAGAAAACTTCGCTTCTGTAAGAGACTTGGTGAAGATGTCTGCAACTTGATCATCGGTAGGGAAAAAGAGCACTTCAAGAACACGATCATGCACAAGATTTCTGATGAAGTGCATGTGTAGCTCAATGTGTTTGCTGCGTTGATGTAGAACAGGATCTTTGGCGAGCTTGATGGCACTTTGATTGTCGCACCAAAGTGAAGTAGGCTGTTGCTGCTCGAATCCAAACTCTAAAAGGATATGTCGAAGCCATAAAGCTTCATGACTAGCATTAACTGCGGCTCGATATTCTGCCTCTGCTGAAGAAAGAGCAAGAGCTTGTTGTTTCTTACAAGCCCAAGTGACAGGTCCAGATCCTAGACTGAAAACATAACCTGCAGTAGACTTTCGATCATCGGGATCGCCGGCCCAATCTGAATCAGTGAAACCAACCAACAAAGGTTCCCCCCCTGTACTATAATGAATCCCAAACTGAATTGTACCTCGAATATATCGAAGTATTCTTTTAGCTTCTTTCCAGTGACTTTCATGAGGTGTTTGCATATAACAGGCAACACGACCAATGGAAAAGGAAAGGTTAGGACAAGAATGAGTCAAGTACAAGAGACTACCAACAAGCTGACGATACAAGGTGGCATCTACTTCAGGTGAAGTACAAGTGGCAGAAAGTTTGACTCCAGACTAGAAGAGAGAAGGGGTTGGTTTACAATCTTCCATGTGAAAGCAACGAAGGTCACAAGCATACTTAGACTGAGAAAGAAAGATTCCTTCTTTGGTTTGCAAGACTTGGAGACCAAGAAAATAATGCAAATGTCCTAAGTCTGACATTTCAAAATTTTGCTTAAGACTGGATTTCATATGGGTTAAAAGCTTAGGGTCACTACCAGTAAGAATAAGGTCATCAACATATAGAACAAGTATGATGAGATGGTTTCCTACTTTCTTGGTATAGACATTGGGGTCAGAATGGCATCTAGAAAAACCAGTGTCAAGTAGAAAGCTATCCATTTTGGCATACCAAGCTCTAGGAGCTTGCTTAAGGCCATATAAGGATTTCTTAAGGCGACAGACAAGGCTAGAGTTATTCTGAACATATCCAGGAGGTTGTTCCATGTAAATTTCCTCCTGTAAATCACCATGTAAAAATGCAAACTTGACATCCATTTGATGGACTTCCCAGTTATGTAAGGCTACAAGGGAAAGAACAAGGCGGATGGATTTCATTTTTGCGACAAGAGCAAAGGTTTCATTGTAGTCAATCTCTTCAACTTGTGAAAAACCTTTGGCAACTAATCTTGCCTTAAGTCGTTCAACACTTCCATCTGATGCATACTTAGTTCTATAGACCCATTTACATCTGACAAGTTTTCTTCCTTTTGGAAGAGGTACAAGATCCCAAGTATCGTTCTTCATCCATAGCTGCATCCCAATCTGGATTTCCTGAAGCTTCTGCAAAAAATTTTGGATCATGATTCTCGGAAACTTGACACAAAAGAGAAGAGGCTCGCTGAAACTAAGAATGTGTCTAACGTTGATCTCTAGGATCACCGACAAGATCACCAACTGCTTCACATGTTGAATGGACCCATCGAGGAAGCACTTGTGCTAGTGCAACTGGAGGAACATGAGCATGCGGAGGTGGATTTTCATCCTCACTGTCATCATCAGAAACTGGAGTTGGAAATCTATCAAAGAAGTTGGAAGTAGAAGAAGGAACAATCATCGAATCAGGCTCGCAAGCCAAAGATGGCACAACCGCCGAGTTAGGCTCGCAGGCCAAGAGATTTTCATCAAATTTAACATCTCTTCTAATGATTATATCATGAGAATGTGGTTGAAGAAGTATATAACCTTTTACATCTTCATAATATCCAACGAATATGCACTTTTCACTTTTAGGCTGCAATGCTTTTCGTTTTTCATCCAGAATGTGAGCCCATGCTTCACTGCCAAACACACGGAAGTGACTTACATTGGGTTTAGTTTTACTCCATGTTTCTTCCGGTGTGATACCTTGTAAAGCTTTAGTGGGGGTGCGATTAACTATGTAATTTGCACAATTTATAGCTTCGGCCCAAAATTGAAGACTTAGTCCCTTAGATTGGATCATATAATTAGCCATTTCTTTTAAAATGCGATTCTTCCGTTCAGCTACACCATTTTTTTGTGGTGTATATGAAACATTGTGTTGTTGTTGGATTCCTTGTTCAGTGAAGAAAGTAGTGAAATTTTTGTTAACATATTCTCCTCCATTGTCTGATCTTAACTGAATAATTTGATGACCAAATTATTTTTCAACAAGGGCCTTGTAGGCCAAGAACATGTTAAATACTTCGCTCTTAAGTTTTAGGAAATAAACCCAAGCGCGTCTGGAGTAATCATCAATGAAAGTTAAGAAATATTTGAAACCAGAAAAGGAAGCAGATGGAAGAGGACCACACAAGTCACTATGCACAAGCTCCAAGGGAACCGAGGCGTGCCAAGAGACACATTTGTCAAAACTGTCCCGATGATGTTTTTCGAGTACACAATCGGAACAAACACCATCCCTGAAAGATACCATCGGAAGACCTGTCACCATATTATATTTACATAGTTGTTGCAATGAGTGATAATTTAAGTGACCAAGTCGCTCATGCCAAAGTTTGCTCAAGTTATCACTATGAGCAACAAAAAATGAAGGAAAAGGTGATGACCCAAAGTTGTTAAATTTCTACAACCTGGTAATATCATCAACAATTATGGTAGCTAGGACATGTTGAGGATCTTTAAAATCCTTGATTACAACTTGGTGAGGTGTAAACGTCACAGTTTTACCTTCACCAGAATGAGTGATTTGATAGATTGATAACAAATTGCAGAAAATTCTTGGAACACATAGTACATCACTAAAATGACCATTATCTACTGGAACTGTTCCAGATCTTACAACACTTAGAGATCTATCATCACCAACAAATATTTGTTTGGTGTTACATTCATGCATAGTTTAAAAGATGGCTTGATCCTTAGCCATATGATAAAATGCTCCAGAATCAATGAGCCATTCATTTGAAGTAGAAGAAGAAGATGCAGTATAAGAATAACCAGAAGCACAAAGTGCATGTCCATGAGAGGTAGATTCTGAAGGCGAATCTAGGTTGATGTGGTGCTTCTTCATTGCTGCTTCCAAGGCTGCCATCTTCTTGAAACACTAAGATTCATCATGATTATATTTCCCGCAATAGTTGCAATGACGCTCAGTCTTCTTTCATTTTGGCTTGGATCCTTTGTCATTTTTTAAAGAAGGAGTTGACTGAGAGGGTTTGGGACCCTTGTTTGATTTATTATTGTGAAAATTTTGTTTCTTGGGAGGCTTGGACTTTTCTTTCTATTGGGAAAATAAGGCTTTCCCAGATGTATCTGCATTGCTAATCATTCCAAGATGGATGATCTTATCTTGCTCTCTAATCAAGGAATCACAAAAGGATTCAAAACTAGGCTCTTGATAGCTAGCTGCATTCAAGGATTCTTTCATGGAGTAAAATGTAGATACAAAAACAGAATATGCAGGTCCAAGTTTTGAAAGAATATGATAAATACATTGTTTGTCTTCCCTCTTAATCTTGCATTCTTCACATAAGTTTTAAGAGGTTTGTACTTAGATAGATAATCTTGAATGCATGTGAAAATCACTTGGATTTAAAGAAATCAACTCATTTTCGAGTTGATGACCTCGAATTTCATTGTGTTTACCAAACACAACTTCCAACTTTTCCCAAGCTGTATCAAGTTCATCAATTCCAGATATGTGGAATCGCAAATCAGTAGAGATTGACATCCCAATCAATCCACGAGCTTCATCACATCTATTTTCCCATTTTATTTTCTTATCATCATTAGTGGGTTATGTTTCTTTCCCTGAGTTAATTCTGAAAAATCCCCTACTTCGTAGAACATCCTCCATACAAGATTTCCATGAGAAATAGTTGGAACTGGTAAGTAGAATATCACAAGGGGTGGCCATATTATAAATTAATGGCTGTAAAAATAGGAACCAATAGTCTGGATGCAAAGAGCTAGAAAAAACAGGTGGTTTAAAAAAAAACAGCACTGAAAAATGACTCTGTATGATGAAGTTATGTTTGATCAAAGAAAATGTTGAAGATGTCCCCAATAGTGACGTAGCAGATAGAGAATGACCAACTAAAAAAATCAACCCCCCTCTTCCCAAGATGAACCTTTGAAAATCACTTTATAATAAGTTGCTTTAAGTGAATCTCTTTTGTAAAATAAGTGATTTTCACTTTTACAATGATGTTACTTTAAATAGTGCAGTAAAAAAAAGGAACTTAAGTGACTCATTTTTTATTTTTTATTTAAGTGAAATGTAGTTTTACAATAAAGTAACTTAAAATTAGAAATTGCGTGCACCTTTGTTTAAAAGTAACTTAATAAGACTTGGACTGAAGACATATTAAGGAATAAAGCAACTTTGAACCAAGTGAGCTAATATTAAAAGGTACGTAAAAGAAGGGAAGGTTCTCTCTCTGTTTCCGTGCTTGCCTTTTTATTTTTTATTTTTTACTCTCCTCTCTCGGTTTCCGTGCTTGCCTCTTTTCTTGCAAATCACACCACAAACCAAAAAAAAACAAAAATTTTCACACTTTTGGGGTTAGATCTCGTTAGCTATCCCATAAATTCTATGTTTTCTCTCTGTTTTTGATTCGCCGCGATCGCACAAGGTGCACGGCAAAGAGCATACGCAGCTGAGAAAAACCCTTTCCCTTTTTGTTTATGATTCACCGAGATCGCACAAGGTGCACGGAAAAGAGCATACGTAGACAGGGAAAACAACAATCTGAAACTAAAAAAGTCTAATAATAAAAACTGATAAAATATGAGATATTTTTTAAAATAAAAAAAAACGTCACTGTAACATTATACCTTCAGATCTAATGAAATACGCGTTTCTGAAGCAACCGGAAACTATTTTCAATCAAACAAAAACTATTTCCCAATGGAAACGACGCTCCGGATGCAAAGGAACACCTCCCACGGCCCATAAATGCACAAAAATTCCATAACCAGAAACCCTTTCAAGTTTCGGCAACACCAGTTCAAGATCTAGATCATAACCGGAAGTGGTTATTCATAAACACTCTGATACCATGTTCGAGTACAAAGGGTACTCCCAAAAGACTGAACACCTAGAGAAACCACTTCACACAAACAGATCATAGATCGATACACCGATGTTTGACATGGTTAAAACCCCCTAGAGGGAAACAGTCCACGGCCCCGGCCAAATAGCTTCTACGGAGCAGTTTATTATGCAAAAGAAAGAAAGTTACAAATGAACTTCTCATAATCGATCAACTTTCTAATGACCCTCCATGCTCTTTAAATAGATATCATGGACCAATAAGGTGTTAACCCATGGATCAAGGGTAGATATGATCTAAGAGAAGTTGAACCGTCGGATCACTCTATGTCTAGAACATATCATGACCATTGGATTAAATATTTACAAATGCATACTAATGCATACTAAGGAAACACACTTTACCTAATGGATATATTATACAAGTTGATCTTAACTAAATCCTAAGTGTCTAAATATCCTAACATATGCAACCTTCATTGGATCATGTGTTGAAGATCTATGCTAGTCACCTATGACATGAGAATTCACCTCACCCTCCTGGGTATCCTCTAGTTTCATCTCATACAAATTTGGTTTCCTGATTGAACTAGATGAATTATCATGCCCAACTATCTCAGTTACTGCTACTGAACTTGAGATCCACCCTGACTCACCATCTATAGGTTGTCCCAGTAACATGTACATCATTCCATATCAAATTCCAAGCCCTCGTTCTACATCCGGGATATCTCCCTTCAGATAGATAATCACATGTACATTACAAAATAGAACTGCATATCCATCATCCTCCAGAGTTGACACTAAGAGTAAGTGCTTCCTCAACTCCAGTACTAGGAACACTCTGGTCACCTATAGATATCCCCCTAACTATATATGGAATCTAACACATTCAACCTACTTCACTGCATGCATGGTGTCGACACCATTATCCTTGATATCTGTAATACTTAGGAACATTTCTATTGTCACTTTCATGTGACACAATGCCCCACTATCCAACAACCATGCACCTGTGTGGTGTCCACACATTCTACAATACTGCTACTCAAAAGAACTAATACTAATGAGAACTTGTTCTCAAACTTCTTAGTGTACTCCTCTACCTCAGCTTATGCTACAACTTCTCACTCTTCCTCTTTCTTCTTGTTGAGAAACTGGCCTACATAGTGGCCAAAGTTTTGACGTGAAAAACATTTAACTTTGTTCATATCTTTCTCGAAAGTGGATCCCCCACTCCCATTCTTCCTATTTTTTCTCTTTGCAGCAAGAGCCACATTATCTTTATCAACACCATCCTCTGCTTTCTTCTCGTATCTACTTTGAGAACTCTCTCGGATCTCCTCCTATATAAAATCATCCCACAATCTATCCCAAGATGGAAAGTTCTCTCTTCCCACCACACACTTCACAAACACATCCCACTCTTTGGTGAAGCCCTTCATGGCTATGCACACCGACTCTGAGTCTGCATTGATCTCACCAACAAAACTCAACTCATCCTTCACCTTCCTAAGTCGGATGAGATAAGAGGCCACATTCTCTCCCTTGTCCATCCTAGTGCTATGGAGCTTGTCATTCAAGGCCATATTCTTGTTCTCATACAATACCTTTAGTGTATCCCACATTTCCTCGGCGGTCTTCTTCTCAGCCAAATGTGGAATCAGTAGGTCCCTCACTCCATCTACGAGTATCATCTATTTCCTTTCCTCCTCCACCTCATGGATTTCTAAAGCACCGGGATCTACCAACGGTAGTACCACTGTGGTATTAACGAACAACCATAACTTGTTCTCTCTCAGAATAGTTGTAATCAGTGCCTTCCACTGCAGGTAGTTGGATATCCCCTCCAACCTATCCCCTTACCTGATAATGGAATTCATCCCTTCCCTTATTCTTCCAAGCAAATCCCACTCCCGCAATTCACTTTCAACCCAAGTGACAAAATATGAACCAAGTTATACCAACCAACAAAACATTTGCTCAACAATTATACACACACTGCCCACTGAACCTCAAAAACCTAGCTCTGATACCATGTTGAAAATATGTCTAAAATCAGCTACAGATTTCGTCAAACACTTAGCAATACACTAGTTCCAGTCTTCTACTATCTTTCACCATTAATGAAAAATACAACTAAGCATTCTAATGAAACATGTAAGTTGGAACACACATGCCAAGTAGCATGCAACGAAAAATAAATATACAGTAGACAACATTCACCACATTAGACACTTTATATTTTGGGAAATGCCCATGGAAAAATCCACAAGGGAAAAAATAGTCACAAGAGAGATTTTATTATGAGCAAAATCATAAAATTTATGAAATTACAACTTCTACAACCAGCATTAAAACTCATGTACTTATCTCAACCATTAGCTACCACCTCAAAATGTGTTCCAAACTTTCACTGTTCAATAGTATGGCCTGTTTGACTAGAAAACCACCTCGTAATATGTTCCAGACCTTGGTAATTGTTCCCAGAAATAAATGCAATGTACAATACAATTATATGATCACACTAATAGTAGAAATCACTTAGAAATTGTGTCAATCTTCAAAATCGTTTTATGTTCCCCTTTCTCATTGTACGACCAACATTTAATATGTTGTACATCCCTCCAGAAATACAACTGTACTGACTACTTGTTGGCTGTCACCTTCTTAGTTTGTGTGCCTCCTCAAAATCTTGGGATTTGTTCCCTTCTCAAAATGTCTTCAAATCCTCTCTTCTTTTCTTCTTGCTCAAACTCTCTTTCTCTCTTGGAAATCATGCCTCCTCACACAATGTGTGTCCCACTCTCCATCAAAATGTCTTTTATAAACTCATTAAAGAAAAAAACCCTAACCCTTCATATTCTACGGTCAAGATTGAATCTTGGACCACAAGATCAATAGACATGAATTAATCTCAAGTTGACATGACTTAAGTCACTTAAGACCTAAAACTATATAAAAATCACTTTACTTCCAAAAAGGTTACTTCTGTCTTTAAATAATAAAAAGACCCACTTTAACTTTAAAAAAATTACTTTTATAAAGTCAAGTCATTTTAGTAGAGACTTGATCGGTATCTTCTGCATGTTAGGAAAATGTAGAAGTACTCCCAAGCTACAAAGAGATAACACATTTAATTATGGCCAAGGAAACCATTTTTGAGTCTTCAAACCAAAACTATCAACAATATATTTGATGCCTTTTCTAGAAAAGGTGGATGGTTGAGAAACAATCATTCTTTCCCAACACCTTGCCATTGTGGATAAAAAATAAGGACCACTGACGGGCTTTTTAATTGCCTTCTAATTACTTAGAAAACAACTAAGAAGTGTACATTAATTGTCAACCACAGGTTCGTTGAGAACTTGAGAGTTACCGTGCACTGTATGTGCAAACCCGAATCTCCTCTTATATTGGTTTATTTACTTGAAGTTGTAGTTCAATAACCTTACTTACAAACAATGGTATGAGTAGGTACATTGTCTTGGCAAGGAACTAGCCATCTAAACAACTATTGAAACTAAATTGCAAGGAAAGTAAATCACACGACAGGAAAGTAAATGCTAAAACTAAATTCACACTTGAAAGTAAATTCTAAAACTACATTCACACTCTACAGAAAAGTAAATCCTAGAACTGTGTCACACTTTGTGGGAAAAGTAAATTCTAATACTACGTTCACACTGTGCAAGAAAGTAAATTCTAAATCTAAGTTCACAACAGACTTGACAGAAAGGTAAATTGCAGAAATAAAATCTAAAAGCTATCCTTTCCAAATACAAGTTACTATTTATGATCCAATGGAGTAAATAACATTATTGCATTAAGCTCAATGATTGTAAAATAAACATTTAAATCTCTATTTATGCATTGAAATCAAATTGTAGAAATAAAATTCACACTTCATAAGAATCACAACTAAGCAATGAAGTACAACTACATCAACATAAAATAAATAAAATCATATTGCAAAATAAATTATAAAACTAAGATCTAATTGAATCAAAATGAAAGTATAGCTTTATTCCATCATCATTTGGACTATTGCTCTAAGAGACCTCCCATAGAATGGAGAATGAACTCTTATTTATACATGATTTCTCCATAACAAATAATAAATGAGGATCCAAAATATCATCAACAAATTCCTAAAAGTTTGGATCTCAAAACTAATTCAAAACTAATCCAATATCCTTGCCAAATAATCAAATATAATCTTTATCCAAGATTCTTTTCATATCCAAGAGGTTAATGATGCTCCTTGATCCATAGAATGACAAGTGGTTGAGGAGAAATTTGAATTATTGACTGTTCTGTAATATCTGCAGGAGTTTCCGCAATTCTGTGGAGTTTCCATAATGTTGCAGATTCCTGTAGAGTTTCCGTAGTTCTGTAATTCTGCAGATGCCTGTAGAGTTTTTGTAGTCCCGCGACTGCCTGCAGAGTTTCTGTAGTTCTGCAGTAGAGTTTCTGTAGTTCTGCAACAAAGGTTCCACAACTGCTATAGAACTCCCTCAAATATGTTGTAACTGCTTTCAATAATTGATTCAATATTCAAAACAAATACATAGTACACTAATTCCCTCAATGTTAGTCAAAAATCAAATGAAATACTAAGACATGTAATGGAAAAATTACTTGAGCATAAAAACCCGGATATGAGTGTAAGAAGGGATCAACGCATGAATATGGATAGGCAAAAGGGATTATAGATAAGGTGAAATGGTGGTAAAAAGATGATAAATCCAAGGCCCGTCAACCACAACAATGAATGTTTGTAGAAAGAAGATAATGATTTGAATGAATCCCCTTTCTAAATAATCTTAGATTTCACAACCTCCCGAGAATTCCACACACTATTACATATGGACCAAAATACGATGGACATTCGTCAGATTTTTGATATAATGCCAACGACTATCCGATGAAAACAACATCCAACAATGATTGGTGTAATTTAATCGGCTATCCGACACTTTACATATCGTCGGATATCCGAAATATTTGACGTCCGATAACCAACACATTTAAGCATTTACTCAAAAGCATATTTTTTATTATTTTCAGTGGTAATCATCGGATATTTGATGCATATCCGTCGGATATCCAATGAACATTTCTTATTTGGTCATCGATATCCGATGACTGTTCACCGGATATTTGATGAATATCCTTTATTCCTTCATCAGCTAACCGTTGACTTTTCACTGGATATCCTATGAATATCCTTTATTAGTTTGTTGGCTAACCGATGACTATTCGTCAGATAGTTGTCGGTTAACCGATGAATGTTTGTTGGATAGCCAATGCAGTCCCTTTATTGTTTCGTTGGAAAACCGATAATATTTTGTCAGATAGCCGATGCACTTCCCTTATTGTTCGTTGGCAAATCGATAATCCTTCGTCGAATATCCGATGCACTTCCATTATTGGTTAGTTGGAAAACCAATAATATTTCATCGGATAGCCGATAATCTTTGGTTCATCATCAAACGACCGTGTTGTATTTCCGATGCTTGTATGTGTCAGATATCCGACGATGAAATGACATGAAAACATATATATATGCAATTTTGGGGTTCTATTCCTTTTCCTAGTCCCCGAGGTAAATTCATATCCCAACTTTTTCATGAAACTCATTGCCTTGTCTTTACAAGAAAATGCCAAAACTTGGTTATTGTCTCTTCTTAATGGGGGTATTAAGACTTATAGGAATTTTTTCATGAAGCATTCATAAAGAAATGGGGAACAAGAATAAATGTAAGTATGATCTTGAATCATGTCCATGAATTTAAGAAAAGCGAGAATGAAAACATTTATGAATTTGAAAATAGATTTACATATTTGTTAAAACAAATCCCTAATACAACTAAGCCTAGAGATGAATCCCTTATCATCCATTACCTCAATCCTTTTCAAGGGAAATTTGGACTTCACCTAAGACAGAGATTCCCTACAACCTTAGCAAGTGCACAAGAATGGGCTACCGAGCTTGAAGGATTATTTCTTTCTTCTAAGGCTAATATGGGATCAATTCGAGCCTCCACTTCAAAGGCTTAAACCAAGCCCATAACCTTGAATAATGTTGAAACTACCTTAGATCCTATTGTTACTTTGAATCAGAAGTTTGAGAAAGTGTTTGTTGAGTTAATCCAAAGTGTTTGCTGAGTTAATCCAATCCCAAGCTACCTTGTTAAACAAAATAATAAATCTAGAAAAGGAGAAAGAACAACAAAGGAACTTTACTCCTAGATTTCAGCAAAACACCCAACCAAGGGGAAACCAAATGTGTAATCCTAGGCCTAATCAACAACAAAAAATTCCCAATACACTTGCACCAAAAAAAATTAGTGAACAAAGATGATTATCCCTGGTATATAACATGTAATCAACCTCATCATAAATGGGAATGTTCTAATTTTGGAAATGAGGTTGAAGAATCACGTACTACTCTTGACAATATTAACTTCTTGAAAGATGATGTGGAATGTGTTTACAATATTCAAAAGACCCCTCCTGTTACTAAAGAGCAATTGAGACAAATAAAAGAAAGGAGTATAGATGCTTCTAGGGAAACAAGGATGGGCTTACTTAATTCAATGGATGAGGAATCCAAGAATAAGCTAAGGAAGGAAAAGTACATGGAATACATGATAAAGAACAAAGCACAAGGAACTTCTTACTCTCCTCCCCAACCTCAAAGGAGATGGACCAAAATCCATTTACCTTTGAACACTTACCCTTTTCCTTCATCCAATGAAAAGATGCACACTAAAGATTTAGACTTGAAAGTGGATGTAGTCAATGCCTTGATCAAACTCACATTTTTTGTTCCCTTTCTAGAATTGGTTAAGATTCCCTCACAAATGGAGAAGGTACAAAAATTATTCAAGATAGAGGAACCTTTAGTGGAATCCATGGAAGACCCTATATAAGACTCTCCTGCAGTATTACAAGCTATGAACCATGATAGGAGAAATGGGAGCCATTCACCTTATTACATCACCTTGATTATCAATGATATTCTTTTGCACAATTTCATGCTTCATGCAGGAGCATCAACCAATGTTATAGCTTTGAAATTCATGCAACAATTAGGCCTAACCACCACAACACCTTATTATAGAAATGTGTTTGGCATAGATTCAAAACCTGTTCAGGTTCACAGTCTTATCAAGGACTTAAAAGTTAGTCTTGTTGCATATCCAAATATCTCTGTATTGATGGACGTTGCAGTTATTGATGTACCTGACGTGTGGGGAATGATTTTATCTAGGATATGGGATGCAAGTTTGGTTGGTAGTCTACAAATGGACTTATCATATGCCAAAATCCCAACTTGTGATGGATATGTCACACTCCATAGGGGACCAACCATGATATATAAAGTAGAATATCCCAGGGAACCCATGAATGAAGTGTTGTACATTGATTAAGAGTGTGGGAACCTTAGTGTTTATACAAATTCCTTAGCACATGAAATATTAGAAACCAATAACAAAGAATCATACTACCACCTACCAAGACATACCATGCTGCAAGATACCAAGACAACAACTTCCAAGGGGAATCATCCTACCGTCTACCTAGTTGGAAGAAAAGAAAGCTTGCCTTCACAAGCTAAGCCAATCTCTCAGTCCACGTTTTGGCCATCATTGCCCCATTTTAAATGGAAACTAGGGAAAACTTCCACCTAAGCAAAAAGGAACTAATATGTACTCTTATGTTTGTATCCTAATTCAACCATGCTCATAATGTGTACACTGCTATTGTATTATATGATAATATTGTGTTCGCGTAAGAAACACTTCTTGCTAGCAATTACTGTTAAGGAGAGTTATATAGTCTTAAATTCAGTTATTTAAATAGCTTATATGTGCTATTAAATCTTGTATGTTGTATGTTACAAGATCCCTTTTCAGTTTTACAGAGGAGGGATAATATCTTCAGATAATTGTAGCTAAGAAAAGTACCTAGAAGGCAAGCCTCGCAGTCATAAAAAACCCTCACAGGCTACAATGAGTGTAAATCTATTCAAAGTCAACGATGGGGGCGAATAAAGTGCATTGATAAGGGATGATGTAAATTTTTTGTCACTTCTATAATAAAATCTCTCCTTGAGGAAAATGAAATATGAATTTTCAACATCTTAGAATGCCACTAGAATCTTCATTAATGTAATAAAAAGGAATTGCTTTGTTCCAAACAAACAACTTATTCACTAAAGGGAAAATACCTAGAATTTTATCTCCATCTGAGCATTCTAGCACTTCCAGATAATGTACAAAAGAAGGAACCACTATTTCTAATTTACCATCACTGCAAAACCCAATAGAAATTTGAGAATTGATAAAGTTATAGTGTTAGGAATAAAATTACACAAGATCTGCAACTTCTTTAGGTACAATTTATTAACTATCACCTATATACAACTATATAACACCAATGTGAAGAACACAAGAAATATGATTTTGATGAATAACAACACACTGCAAATAATATCATACAACATGGAAAGTTCATCTCTTTTCCCATAAATGAGACAAGGAAAACAATGCTGATAAAGAAAGAGAGAGAAGGAAAGAGAAATACGACATCAGTATCAACGTATGATGAAAAAGGTGTCACTGAAACAATCAAATGTATCATGCACAATATCTCAATGGGGAAGCTAAGGTGTCTCCAAAATTATTCAGAAAGAGAAACAAAAGTAAAGCATAATTTTTTTACAAAATATGATAAAAAGTAAAAACAATGAAGATAAGATAAAATAATTTTATTAATGTCCAATGGGTGACCAAAATATAGGTCAATGGGACTGCTGAGTATAGTGATGTCAAATACCATGCGGGCACTAAAGTGGCTCCCATAAAGCAATAAAACGAAAATCAATAAAGATTTTGAATTGTATTGGGAATAAATTGGGAAAAACTCAAAAGATCTCAACACATACAAAATTATAAAGATATATACATATTTTGACATGTTCCCAACAAAGGTTAAATTGAGTGAGTCTAGCTCGGGAAAACTAGGATTAAATTTTCATTAATCATGAGTCAATTTTGACTTGTGATCAGTCACCAGTCAAACCAAGTCTGATTCGAGAAGGTCCTAAAAATCATTTGGGGTCCAATCAGAGTCAAATCCAGTGAATTGCAAGTTTGAATTGAGATATGAGTGGTAACTATGTTGTACAGTATTATGGGCTTCATAACCAGCATGCCAAAGTATCCCTCAAACATTCAAAGACAGTCAATGCGGCAAAATCATAGAAGAAATGTGATAAAATCATATCTGATGACTTACCTGATGGAAAGAACATTCCTTGTACTCAGATTTTAACTTTCAGATCAAATATTGCCTCTCAGATAACTGGAACAAACTGGCCCTGACTTAAGGGCATAAACATACCTGAGAGAGAGAGACCATAAATGTTGATAAAAAGGATAGACAAGTACAACAAAAGAACTAGCCACTCAAAGAGGTACGACACAGTCAAGATCAGCCCCAAAAAATCAACCAGCATGCCAAAGTATCCCTCCAATAGTCTAAGACGGTCAACGCAGAAAAATCAAAACCACAATAAGCATCAGTATGGACTCGCACATGTGAAGGAGGGAGAACGGAAATTGCTATAGAAACCCTCATAAAGGATAGCGCTAAGTAAGGAAAATTTTGGTGTTGCAAGTAGAACCAAAAATCAAATAATGCTCAAGCAGAAACAACCTTCAAACACTTGACATCATAAACAAATGTGCCTGCAAACCCTAGATCAGTCGTGCCAAAACAAAGCTCAAAGTGCCATAAAGACATCACTCTCAACAAAGGCTATATCAGTTCTTATAGTCTCTCAAAGGCCTTCTAGAAGGTCCTTCTAAGTGACATTAGGGATTCCCTTAAAATTAGTCCAAGCAGATCATCACTTTATAAGTCAAATCAAAGTGGTAAGTAACTGACTTAAGGAGGGCGTGTAGATAAAAGAAGGGTAAATGAAAAAGATAACCATGAGAGGGATAACCAGAAGTCAACACGCAAAAAGGGCTAACCACAAACATAACATAACAAGTGGGCTATCCACAAATTCAACATAAAATAACAAGTGGGATAACCACAAACATAACATAACAAGTGGGCTAACCAAAAAGTCAACATAACATAACAAGTGGGCTAACCACAACTTCAACATAACATAACAAGACTCTCTCTTAAAGATATGTGGTCCACATATGTCCCATGCAACAACTGAAAGTTTATCATCACTGTATATGAAGGGTTCAACCTGGAAAATGTGATCCTCTCATCCTCATTTAGGTTATGTTGGAATCTGACTATAAAAAATCAGAGCACCTTCCAGACATAAACCAGTGTTCCTTTCATGTCTGAGTCTATAGGAAAAATTGAAATGTTTTCCTAGATCGAATCTTATACATAATTATTTTATAAATTGTAACTTTGGGAATGGAGACAAGGATTCTATATCATGACTGAATCAAAGAGAAACAAGATGCATTCAATGCAAATTTTTCAATTAAAAGACAAGGGAAGAATAGAAAAATCAAGTACCTGATTAACAACTCCAACTGAACATTTTTTTGAAATTCTAACCATAGGTGGAACATTTTTCCAACCACATGCAACAGGATTTAGGAGCCTACAAATGCAGAAATTTACCAACCATTTTTTTGTCTCATATATTCATGACTTCATGCCTAAATTTTTATCCATAAAGAATGTTTTAGGTGTTGGGAATTGTATGGTGCACGAAGGTTTTTATGACAAAAATTTATAATCACCTATTTCTTGGAATGTACATTTTTCTAGATGTATTTAAGCAATCTTATCTACATTTTTGGAATATTTTGTGGCAAAAATTTCATAGTAATTTCCATTCATGCTTGATGCGTTTTAATTTTAATTTTTCCAGCCACATGCAAAAGGATTTCAAAACCTAAAAATGCATAAATTTACCAGCCCTTTTTTGTCTCATATATTGATGACTTCATGCCTAAGGTTTTAGCCATAAAGAATGTTTTAGGTGTTGGGAATTGTATGTTGCAACAAGGTTTTTATGACAGAAATTTATAACGTGGAATGTAACGGCCCTTACTTAAGGGCATAAACTTATATTGTAGAATCAAAATGCAAGAAAACATACTCAGTAACTCAAGCAATGGTAATTCAAACAAAAAATCAACCAATTACTTAATCCAATGTTTAATATCACTACAAAGCTCTCGTGAGGTATATACATTTAAATAAGAATAATATGTATGACCTTGACAAGAAAAAGTCCCTAACAGTTCCATAATCCCAAGTCTAAGATAAATGTTATGTATCATTTGTTGCTTAAGATCCATTTTAACAACCCTAATTATATTGGTTCTAAGTCTTCTAACTGATGTCTATTATTGTTAGAACTAGATATGTCCCCTTATTATTTACCATTTGTTATTGTAGCTGGAGAAACGATAAAAATATTTGTTTCCTGTTACCGTACAATCCACTCGACCGGAGGCGAGCCGGATCTCCCTAGCTCAATGCGAGTCTAGAACAAATAGAACAGACTACAAACACGTTTCCTAGATCTACTTAAGGATCAAGTACTAGATGTCTTACCTCTTTGATTTCGCTATCCTTTCTCCCGAATGTTGCTCCACGTCCCGAGGTCGTCAGATCCAAGCTGCAAGACCTGTTAAGACACAGAAAAGAGAAACGAGTAAAGAGCATCTATACAATAAGAGATCTATGTAAACAGTTAAGCAGGTAAACAACACAACATCATTACACATTAAGAACGATATTGGTGGAAAGCATTTGTATTACTGCAAATAGAGGAGTACATGATAGAGATATAGAACTACAACCAATGACATAACGTAGCATCCCTTCTCCACACAAGCCAATTGCCAAGCCCTTCCAAGGAAGCATGAATTCTCCAAGAGGTGAGTGAAGGTGTCCTAAGAGAGATTTCACCAGCATGTAGATACCATAGTCTTCCTCCCTTTGGTATGGGAATGAGCCTCGTATATATAGGACTAAGTGGATGAGGTTATGGATAAGATAGAATGAGAGATGGTAGGAGAGAGATAGGGGATCTTCCCAACAGGCTAGGGGTCGAGTACCAGCTCTCCAAGAGATCAGGGATAAGCCCCCAAATGGGAAAGCTTCGAGAAAGATCTCGAAATGGCTATTTTTGCCATCAACAGACCTCGTCGCACCTTGCTATAGAGCAACCTGCGACATCGCATGTTGCTAGTGTGCAACCTGCGACGACCTCTCAAAAGGGTGTACAAAATGAGTACAAATCCTCCAAATGAGCACTTGGTCCAGATGACTTCAGGGATGTGTACACTAAATCATGATGATGGGTAGATTTTAGGTGTAAGATTTCCCTAGACTATATATATGAAAGATGGCTTCACTTTTTCTGGTACTGAGGAAAATACACATTAAAAAAATAGATTAATTTTTACAGGGATAAACAGTAGGTGTAACACCCCATATTTTGATTAGACATAATTAAGAGTAAGACATACTGCACTTTATTTGCTTATTCTCTTTGGACTCATCTAGACTAAGTAAACTATATTTTCGGTACGTTAGACCTGATTATATGTTTCTAATATGTTTATGATGTTACTATGCTTATGCTGATACTATGGTTATGATGTTGGGATTTTAATATTCTCATGGTGTTATTATTATGGTATGCGGTGATGTTGTTGTAGTTATCATGAGATTCCTTTCTTTCATATCGATAATGTATGTTTAATTGTTGCCTTTGATGAAATATGATATATAGGAGGTGGTACGTGGATACCAACCTATGATGTGATCAATTTAATGATTTTTTTGTTGTACAAACACAAAAGGCTATCCAAAACCATTATATTATACTCAGTTAGTCCTGTATAGTATAGTTGTAGAGTTAATTAGTACTATATAGTATAGTCAAGACTATTAGCTTCCGTCGTCTCTACCAGATCTGTTTTTATAGAAATAGGTTTAAGAACATATTCCCATTCTAAATACGATAACTCGCTTTCCTTAATTACGAGCCGATAATACGAGATCATTGTATCATGTCTATTCAGTGTGCCATTATGATGATCAAATAAAGCATATTAACAAAATATGAAGTAATCCAACAGCTTGTAGTGACAGGTATAAAGCGTCTATTTTAACTAAGGAAATGAGACTACTCAGAAATATTATAACTCTGATGCTTTATTGGTTGTTTTTACTAAACTTCTGGGGCAAAATATTAGTTTCGAAACAGGCTATTCATCACATACAATTACGTTGGAATTGACTGGTTGCATCACTTCCTTGACTTGAATACATGGTTGGTCATTTAACTAGCTTAATTACAGTATTTTTAATTAATCGACAGTGTTGTTAAATTTACAAATGAGAAATTTTCCCTACCTCTATTGAAGTAAGGTGAGATCATACATTCCATGAATTGGTTAGTACTAAATGTGTTCCAATATACCTGAGCCTTCCACTTATCGGAACCTATATGGAGGTGGGTTTTATCCCTCAATTGTTCGGGTGAGTTCCTACATCCCTCGATGCAGGGTCTTCACCGAGCAAAGGAAGGCATAAGGAGAGACCACGGATCAGGTGGTCTAGGGGGTTCGATTCCCCTAATGCTTCCTCCTATTACCTGTTTCAATTTATACGCTTGTTTTTATTACCTTTCTTTACTATAACCTATATGTTGGTTTTATTATTTTAAGTATATAAAACTATAAAAGACCGAAAACCCGTATTAGTTTTTACCATACTACTTTCCATTCAGTATTCTTACTTTCCAGGCTAATTATATCTATTAAAGGAGATCTGGAAGTGAGCAGTAACGAGAATCTATCATTTTTAGATAAACTATTACATAGTGGAGGGGAGATATCGGCTGATTATGTACAATGTTGTAGTACAAGTCTCAAATTATCACTATACACTCACATGTAAAACATCACAAATGTAAAATTTCATATTTAGGATGTTTTACATTTGAGTGTACGAATTCTGTAAAATAATGATGATATAATTGATGACTTTGTCCTCTTCCTCGGGTGACCACAAATATTTCCGGATTTTTGATTTGGAGGGAAGAGGGGTCGCCTTGTCCAAGACCAAACAAACCGAGCCTTACATCAAACCAACAGATGTATACCAGTGCTCTACACATCTGGAGGGAGAATTTTGGGTCCTGGAGCATGATCCAGGTAGGTTCTTCTGCGTGATACTAATGTTTCCATACTCGGAAGCTCTCGTTTCAACCCTTTCCCATCAAGGCACTTGCGAAAGATATAAAATCGCAAACCAACTCAGGAGGCCGAGCCACCCTCCAATATGTCCAGTTCATGGAACATATGCGCATGGAAGGAACAATGCCAATGTTTCCCTACTCGAGAGATCTTCCAACAAGCACCTAAAGGGAGCACCACTGAGGTCGGCCTGGTATCCATGACTATTCTGGTTGCTACCTCGTCAAGTCAGAAAATGTGGCTTTTGTACCATTCTCAATCTAATACCAATGTCAAGCCCCCCATTAAGTCAATTTTTTTTTAAAAGGGTGGAAGTCCATTAATAAGCTTGCAAAGTCAATTTTCAAGCTTGCAAGGGAGGAAGTCAGTTGATAAGAAGCCTTGCAAATAAATCCAAGAAAATAGGGAGAGCTAGAAGCACACTTCTAGCTAGCACTCAATCTTTATTTGGAGTGCAATTCCTTTGGGGAAGAACCTACAAATAGGGAGATGGTTGCGCCCTTAGGAAGTCGTGGAGCCACAAAACCCTACAAAGAGGGAAACGACATCATGAGGCATCATGTATGAGACACCCTTTGTGTGAGGGACATAAAAGATACCAATGTTTCCATACTTGGCCACTCTTGCACCTTTACGAGAGGCAGTGACATCACTGGTGGGAAGGATGTGGGCCTGGTTGCATGGCCATGGCCACGCAGATAGAAAAATTCCCAACACTTGATGAGCCATGGTGGGGTATAGAAAGGGAGGTGTGTTCCTAACAATGTCCAAACCAAAACAAAAATAGACTTATATACACTTACACTACAGGAAAGCTGAGGAACCATAAAACTCACGAAAACCCTCAATAAACTTAAGGAGGAATTGGAGAAAATTTAAAACTCTGAAGAGGAACATATAAAATTATGAGTAAGAACAGACCTTGGCTCCATTGCGCTCCTTGAGTAGATTCTATGGAAAAGCAGGTGAGGTTGGAGCCGGCCAAAATAGAGCCAAGTTGCAGAGCTTAGCTGAGTGATGGGAATGAAAAATAATGGAACAGAAATGAGCGAAGATGGTTTACCCCCTTGATTTTACCTTCAAGCTACATTCAAGCATGGGATGATCCAAAACCAACGCGTGGATACATGCACCGAGCAGGCATAGAATAGGGTTAAATTTTGTAGGTTTTAATTATTATTAGTCCATAATGATGTTAAAACCCTATCTAATAGTTTAATGTTTTGGTTAGGATAGGGTTAATCATCATATATATATATAGATAGATAGATATTAGCAATAGTTTAATGTTTTGATTAGGATAGGGTTAATCAACATATATATATATTGGTTTGGCTTTTACGTCAAGATTTTAAAATATAAAATATGCAATACTAAAGTTTATATATAAATTTAAGGTATTTTAAATTGTTTCATAAAGTTTTAAATTTTGATATATATATATATATATATTATCAACTATTTATTATATATGTTAAAATTTTGAATTATGTTGTTACCGGACAATCTACCGAAAGCAGACTTAAGGCGTGATCTCCCTAGTCCAACATGGATCTAGAAAAAGTGAGACAAAATATGAAACTGCTTTCCTAGATCTAGTTAAAGATCGAGTAATTAGATGCCTTACCTCTATCTTGTAGATCTTTCTCCTTGAAGTTGTTCCAAGCTCCACGATCATCAGATCTCAACTGCAAGACCTGTTAAGACATAAAGAACAATAAAAGCAAGTAAAATGCATCTAAAAAGTAATAGATATAAGTAAACGGTTAAGCAAGTAAACTACACAAAACATCATTAACACAACAACATTTGGTGGAAAGAGTTTATATTACTGTATTAAAAGAAGGGAAATACAAAGAGTGATTATTACAACCAAAGCTTAACGTCGCAATCCTCCTTCAACAAGCCAATGCCAAAGCCTCCAAAGGAAGTATAGGTCTCCCAAGAGATGAGTAGAGATATCTTAAGCTAATTTCAACAGCATGCAAGTGATATAGACTTCCTCCCCTTGGAATGGGAATGAGCCTGATATATATAGGACTAAGAAGATAGGCTAGGTTGAGATATAATGGGATAGGGTTAAGGGATCCTCCCAAAGGGCTAGGGAACCGAATGCCAGCTCCCCTATAGGTTAGGGATAGAGATCCACATCACACACCTTCGAGAATGAGCTCAAAGATGCTCTTTTATCCATTTAATTGACATCGTCACAAGCTGCAGTAGGACAACCTATGATGTCGCAGGTTGCACAAAGGTGACCTGCGACGACCTCACTAAACCCAATAGGAATAGTTCAGTATCTCTTCCAAGTTGATAACTTAGTCAAAGGAACTTCATGGATGTTTACACTGAGTATTATGATGGGAATATTTAAGTGTAACAGAATGCCCCCCAAAGCATGAAGCTGTTGGAACTTGACAGGTGAAATGCTTTGACATAAGGATTGGCAAGGACTTGTCGGACGGAGGATGTTGTCGCAGTACAAATGACTCTGAGAACACAATCTTGTGTGACTCACGGCATGGTTGTCGACCAATACATTGCATATCCATGATAGTAATGATCGACTGGACACAATCATGGCTACTAGACACAAGCGCAGATCCATGATGAGATGATAACATAGCTATGACCAATACAAAAGTGGATCTGTGTAATATAACTCAAAACAATCTCCATCGCAACCTGGGTAAAACATGACTCCTCAGGGTCTTCAAGTCGAACCCTCATCGATACGAATCTATCCATGTGATTACAAATGTCTTGGCGTCGAACATGGTAGAAACAACTTGATTACCGGTCATTGATGTATACCGTTAAAAAGCACGAGAGAAATAACCATTTATTTCAATGATCCCCAAGGTATCACAGTACATATCATCAAGCACGAATGAATGAGTTGAATTTGAATGCTTGAAAAAATATTTCGATCAAGAGTTAATGATGTAAACTCATGTCGAAAGCGAGGTAACCTTCCATTGAGGCATGCAGGCCCAAGGTACTTGATTGGTTTCTAGATTCAATCCTCAGATGATGATTTGAAGTCGACAAGGATGAATCCGTCGAAGGAGGGCCATGATGAATCCCCCATCATCGACATGAAACTCGATAACAAATGTTTTAGATTAGATCGGATGGTACAGTAACATGCAAGATTGACTCAGGGTAGACCGACATGATGGAAGGTGTACTGAATGTAGATGGTGAGTGGTGAATACATCTCTCAAACAGGGGCATGGCATGACATGGCAGTATTGACATGATGAGTATGACGCCAAATCCTAATGCAACTGATGGTGGAAGCATTCTTTGGATGATCCAAAGGAGTAACAAGACTCAGGAAGTTAACAAGACTTGAGGACAAGTAATGAATGAAAATGAAAAATGAGTGCCATGTTCAAGAGTGACTAAGTACTGCCACTAGTAAAGGTGTAATACAAAGACTTTCCTTTTTCCCCATCATGACTGATGAGTGCCTCATATGTTTTTTGACGAGCTTGATGAGGGTAACCAGATGCTTGGTATAGCTCATCTCATAGATGAGTCCAATCCCAAACATTTTTTGAACCTAGGAAAGGAGGGGTTCGCCCCATGGCGGGCCCTTCAATGTTGAATTTTATCAAGTCCATAGAAGGAAAACTCGGTGTCATTTCATGTTTAGAGAGTCTGAAAAGAACTAAAGAAGACTCCAAAGGTCCTTTTTTGTACAGTTATCCTCTTCAACCGGAAAAGGGTAAAACAACGCGAGAGAGGATTCTTCCAGTCATGGTTGGCTAGAGTATTCCTTTTTCGTAAATAGTGCCCCCTGGTCCGAAAAAGGGGTAAACTATCACCAGGAAGACGATCATTCAAATCCTTTTACGAGCATGAACAAATCAATTTCGCTTGGCCATCTTTTCCTATTTTAGGAGTCTGAAAAGATGTCCTAGTTGATAACCGAGTACGACAAAGGAAAAAGTAAATTCGGCACAGTTCCTTTTCCGTAAATAGTCTAGCAAGGCCAGATAAAGTGATAAACCTATACTCGTTAAACACACCTTTTTACTCAATTTTTTTAACGAGCATGATAATGGTATCAAAAAGCACTCGAAATATTTTTCATATTTGAACCAGAGCACGAAAAAAATAAAAACTAAGCTCAAACTACTTTTCATGTTTCAACCAGAGCACAAAAAAAGTGAATAGTAAGCTCAAATACCATCTTACTATTTTTAACGAGCTCAAAGATAGGTTGGAAAAATGCTCATGATGTCTGCTTCATTTTTTAACGAGCTTGTAATAGGAAGAACTCGGTATTATTTTCATGGTTTAATGAGCTCGAAAACCAAAAAGGAAAGTATGCTCGAAAATATTCCCATTGGTGGACTCTTCCCAAACATGGTATCCATAGGTTGGTACATGCCCCAGCATGATTGCTAGAAGTATGTGACTTATCTCCAACATGATGTGGAGAGGCGATCGAGTTGAATTCAACATAACATCCAGAGGTTGAAGACATGCCCCCCAAGCTTCATTTCATTTTCCTGAGGCATAGGCGGATGAAAAGAAGGTTCAAGTACTAAGTCTAGGAGAAGACTCAACTCAGAGGGAAAGGATCTATTTCATGTTTTAACAATATTGACACAGGAAAAGAACCGTGCTTGTGGGAACCAATTTCTTTTTTTAACGAGCTTGACATAGAAAGGGAACTATGCTCATAGGATATTGTTTCATTTTTTAACGAGCTTGACATAGGAATAGAACCATGCTCGCAGGGTACTATTTCATTTTTTAACGAGCTTAAAAAAGAAAGAAACTATGCTCAAAGTTAATGGAACTTATCCAACATGATGTCCAGAGGTTAGTAGTGTTCCCCCCAGCATGATGTCCAGAGGCTGGAGATATGCCCCTCATGCTTAAGGGGAAGAAACCACTAATACATGTGGAACATTTAGGGAAGTTTGTTGAATGGTAGTCATGCGATGATTGGGTGTCACAAAGGAAAGATGCTCAATGGTCACAATCCTCCCATCATAGGGAAAATACATCACTCGAAAGAGTGTGGATACTACAACTTTCATATCATAGACATAATCATGTCTAAGCAGCAGATTGAAATCTAAAGGACCTCGGACAACCATGACATCAACATAAACAATTTTACCTATCAAGGTGACAGGTAACTGTGAAAGAATCCCTAAAGGTCTAGTAGGCCTTATGTTAAAAGCCAAAATCTATCCAGTAACCGGCACAAGCTAAGGAGACCCTATAGCATGCCAAGTAGTTGAGGATTAAATACTAACAGAAGCTCCCTCGTCAACTATAGTGCAAAATATTTCTTTCCGAAAACACCTATAGATATCTGGAAAGGAACATCTGAGGGGAGACGAGATTCTACTAGACTATTCCAATCAAATGAAATAGCCTCAGTACTTGGAGGAGATCCCGTGGACGAGACTTCTCCTTGCCTAGAACTGTCTGAACCGACCAGAAAGATATCAACGGTTTCTAATTCACTTTCAGTTGGAAAAGCAGGATACGACGAATATTTTGTGATGGTGACTGCTTTAATCTGGGCATTTTCCAATGAAAGAGTTTGTTGGACCGAGGATAAAACTAGATCTATCGCTTGCGTTTCACTCTTCAAAGGAGGAGTGGGATCAACTGAAGATGATTCTCAATTAATCACTTGGATTTCACTCGTCATAGGAGGAGTGGGGTCATCCAAGAATGAGACTTGATTAACCGCTTGGGTATCATCCCTCAAGGGAGGAATGGGGTCGATCAAGGATGTTGTTGAATCGACCGCTTCATTTTCACTCTTCAATAAAAGAGTGGGGTCAACCGAGGGTAGGGTTGGATTCACCGTCCTATCAACCAATGTAGGATCAAGGGACAACCTAAAATATTCAGTTGGAAGGTGTTTATGGTATATGTTCATGTCTTCCAACAATTGTGAAGCTTCATCCATACGAGGACAAAGGTAAGTACGGTGCATGCCCTTGCATAACCAACAAGGGTCTCCAACTCTACCCTTCTAACCCTTAATTACAATGTCACTAGTTGATGGGGTATCATCAGTGTGATGTCCAGAGACTTATGACATGGGCTGCTAAGAACGTGACCATATTTTTTAAGACCTTGGAGATACCAGGGTATCTCTTAAGAAAATGGGACCCTTTGCAAATTTCGCAAGGGAATTTCAGTTTACGCAAATTCGAAACAGGTGTATCGGTGCTCCCAACATGATTATCAGTGGCTAGTGATTCCCCAACATGATGATAAGTGGCTGGGGTTGTGACCTTCTTGTTAGTATTCTTCTTCTTAGTCTTCCCTTTCTTCTTCTTCTCACCCGCCTTCTTACTAACATCAGAGTTTTCAGTAGGAGAAGAGGAAGAGAGGGAAACCGATTCAACATTCGATGAAGAAGGAGAAGGGTCACCATGAAATTGATGCTCATGAGTCGAGGGACCAGGTTCGACATGATTGGTGCACTTGGTGTAACTGGATTGGAGAATAACCATACTGGTAATCCTATCGTCAATCCAGGAAGACTCAATAGCCATAAAGGGAGGAACAACATTTCCACAAGGGGGAAGAACAAATGGCATACCCTGGAAAGGTTTTTCTTGGTTGGTAGTCCCAGGAGGGTCTTCCATATCTAAACTTCCTAAGAGTCTTTGAAGTACCACACAAATCAAACACTACTCAAGTCTACAGGCAACAAGCAAACTGTGTGAATAGGAGTGGATAAGCAGTCAAGATCCTGACAGGATTTTCAAGGTGCCACAACTCGCTATATACCGCAGGGTCAAACAGTAAAACGCGACAAGGAGGATTGGGACCGTACCCTTTCCTGAATACCCGACTACCTAGATGGCACATGTGTAGTAATCTCCCCGAGTGTTGTTCTCGGTGTTTTGCGATGCCAACACGGCCAAATAGTTAACTCAATTGGTCTCAGGAATCCTAGGAGTGTCTCCCGATATACTCAAGGTATGTGGGAGCTCAAATCCATAGTGGTGTTGTCTAATGCACAACCGTACGGCACGAGACCTTCCGATATACTACCGATTACGTGAAACACCTTTCGATATATGTCAAGTACATGAAGTGCCTTTCGATATACCCTAAGGTACGTGAAAGAGCCTTAGATATACTGGTTGGTACGTGAAAGAGCCTTAGATATACTGGTTGGTACGTGAAAGAGCTTTCATATACCAGTTGGTACGTGGAAGACTACAATACCCCCGAAATGCAGTGCAGGAAAATAATGATAGCTACCACGTTTTACGATGCCAGAACATGTCTCTAACTTACACACAGTTACTAAATGATTTTAACCTAAGCTAGCATTAATTTTATCTTGTGCGGTTAGGTGGATGCATGAGGTGTAGACAGGAAATGTAAAAATAATGCAAATCCTAACTACATGACAATGCACATTTTCCTTTGTCTTTCAATGAAACCTACTTAAGGCAAGGAGATATATTTTTTCTTTTATAATCAAAATGACCTTAAGCAGTAATGTAATTAAGACTTCTTATCTAGAATGCATAAACTCTAACTTTCCGCTATAATGAGCTAAAAAGGCAAGGAAATCAAAGATGCGACAAAACCCTTATATGCAACAAAATATTGTCCTTGAAAACAAACTAATGAAGCACTTTGATTTTCATATGCATGTATCAAGATGAAATTTGATAACTAAGTAATTTTCATATCAACAAGCAGAAAATGAGAGAATGTCTAGTAGCACTCTAATCACCCAGAAATCCCAAAAAAAAAAAAGAGAGCACCCACAAACTTTATGACATTCAAAGATCATTCAAAGCAAGCCAAATGCAACAATTCTAATCTGTTTCCTATCTTTTTACACTTGAAAAAGACACATCTAAGCTATGGAAGAAAGGATTCCAAAAACTTTTCCAATCAAATACAAGACAAAGAAAAGCATTCGATAATCTTATCTAACTCAAATGCACACAAATCTGAAACAAGCCTTTCTTCTTCTTATGAATGTAAGACCAAGAATGTCAAATGATCAAATTAAAGCAAGAAGAATACTTATGTTTTCCAATTTGTGAATCTACCAAAAGAGGGAAAAAATAAAGCTTTTCTTTGAACTAAAGTGGACACAAAGAATCAAACTTTTCCAACAATCATTAGATAACTTAGCATGTAAAGGAAACAAGATGCACAACCCAAGAAAAAGAGGCTCAAAAAGACATGTATATCGCACACTTTTCAAGTCTTTATAACAAGCCAATCACACCAAACCAAGAAAATACCTTAAAACCTTAATATGGGTCAAAACGAATATAGGATACATGATTCATGCCCCCCCCCCCCCAGCCATGAGGGGGAATTTTTTTCAAAAAATAGAACCCATTTCGCTTAAAAATGCAAGCAAAACACTAATTTTTACTCAAAGGGCCAAACATGGATCCAAATATCAAAAAGACCCAAAAACCTAACACAAGCAAACCAAAACAAACAGTCCTGAATAAAAAGGTCTCTGCCTAGAAGATGCAGCACAGAGAAGGTCTGCAAACCAAACCAAACTAAAAAATGGAGAGGGGATGACCCAAGCCCTAGGCCTGACTGCTTGTCACAGTCTGTGGCCAGGCACAGAGCGCCCGTCGCATGTGGCAAACAGGTGATCTGTGACGCTGTCCCGGGATGTGAAACCGAGCTAAGTGTCGATGGCATAGGTTGCAGAGTAGCAAATTGCACCCAGGAGAGGTCGTCACTCTGGTTATATTACCCAGGTGCGACGGGAGAAATCCCAATCCAAAGATGAAAAGATCTCCAAAAATGAGCAATCAAAAGGTTTGGCAATCAAGCATACAAACTCAAAAGAAGTCAACAAATCCTTCAAACAGAAGATCCAGTGGTGAAAGATGCTAAGGAGGCAAATGAAATGGCTCACAAAGAAATCAAAGAAAATGACTTTCAAACTGAAAACTCAAAACAATGTACGTTTCCCCAGTATGGTCTCCAAACTTGTTACCGCACAATCTACAGAAAGCGGACTTAAGGCGTTATCTCCCTAGTCCAATGTGGATCTAGAACAAGTGAGACAGAATATGAAACTGCTTTCCTAGATCTAGTTAAAGATCAAGTAATTAGATGCCTTACCTCTAGGTTGTAGATATTTCTCCTTGATGTTGTTCCAAGCTCCACGGTCGTCAGATCTCAGCTGCAATACCTGTCAAGACATACAGAACAATACAAGCAAGTAAAATGCATCTAAACAGTAACAGATCTAAGTAAACGGTTAAGCAAGTAAACTACACAAAACATCATTAACACAACAACATTTGGTGGAAATAGTTTATATTATTGTATTAAAAGAAGGGAAATACAAAGAGTGATGATTACAACCAAAGCTTAACGTCGCAATCCTCCTCCAACAAGCCAATTCCAAAGCCTCCAAAGGAAGTATAGGTCTCCCAAGAGATGAGTAGAGATATCCTAAGCTAATTTCACCAGCATTCAAGTGCAATAGACTTCCTCCCCTTGGAATGGGAATGAGCCTCATATATATAGGACTAAGAGGATAGGGTAGGTTGAGATATAATGGGAGAGGGTTAAGGGATCCTCCCAAAGGGCTAGGGAACCAAATGCCAACTCCCCTATAGGTTAGGGATAGAGATCCACATCACACACCTTCGAGAATGAGCTCGAAGATGCTCTTTTATCCATTTAACTAACATCGTCACAGGCTTCATTAGGACAACCTGCGACCTTCGAGAATGAGCTCGAAGATGCTCTTTTATCCATTTAACTAACATCGTCGCAAGTTGCAGTAGGACAACCTGCAACGTCGTAGGTTGCACAAAGGTGACCTGCGACGACCTCACTAAACCCAATAGGAATAGGTCAATATCTCTTCCAAGTTGATAACTTAGTCAAAGGAACTTCAGGGATGTTTACATTGAGTATTATGATGGGAATATTTAGGTGTAACAATGTACTTTGTTAAAATTTATAATAAGTTAAAGGAAATATAAGAGATGAATGTGGTGTCATGCATTACAATGATACTTGATGCGTTAGTTAAAGGTTAGGCTCCTATGTTGCAGTTATTTGAGTACGAGAAAGTAGAAGCATGAACATTAAATGAACAAACCTAGTGACGGGTTGTATCCATTGTCCTTGAGAAGTGTTGAGTTCGTAAGTTGCCACCGATTATCATAGGACAATACTTAGTCAATAGAGAAGGATTGGTCGATGATGAAGCACTATTCTTTAGTGACACACAACCAAGACTATGGAATTTTGGTGTGATGTGTTGTTTTCTTTGAGTCCATTGGGAAGAGTAGCTAAGCGGTTGAGCTACCTTGTACTTAGGTATGGGCATAGGTATGAGCCTTGATCTAATAGGGGTATAGTGTCAATCATTATGATTTGTAAGGAATCATATCAAGATGAGATTCCACTACAAGGGGAAATGGTGGAGCCTAATGAAATCAGAGCAAGCTAAGACTTAGAAGATACATTATATATTCTTTAGATGAGTTAATGGATAGAAGTTAATAGAAGGACGGGGTATTCTTTTGAATGACATTATAAAGGACACAAGCAAGGAGATTGTATGTAGAGCTTATTAAAAGGCTATTTTACTAAGGGAAACATGGATTTAATGTAGTCTTGATGTGATAAGACCTTTTGAGAAAATTTTAGTTAATTATACCTAATGTAGTCTTGACCTTGGGTAATAATAAGAGAGTCATAAGAATCTTAACACAATCATCATCCTAACTCGATTAAAGCGATTGTTATGAGTTGATATATATATATAGATATAGATATAGATATAGATATAGATATATATATATATATATATATATATATATATATATATATATATATATATATATATATATATATATATATATATATATCGTTAGGATACAATAGGGATTCAATAATTAAACAATGAACAAGTGATAAAATGAAAAGTGTGAAATTGTTGAGGAAATAATGAGTTAGCATGAGTGATCGTATATGAAATTTTGATGAGGTTAAGTGAAATAAGAATACAAAATAATAAAAATAAAATAAATGAAAAATAAAAATCATTGATTATTTCACACTAAGTTATATTGATATACACTTATGAAGAAAACTTGGTTGGGGGATGAGTAAACATGTAACTTAAAATATATTGTTAAAAGGTGAGTAAGATGCTAAGGTGAATAGCACTTGATATAATTTTTAAGCATTCTAGATGTAATATTGAGATTCGATAAATGGATAAATCTAAATGTTATTTAATTATTAGAACACATATCATAGGATAAAAGAAGTAAAACTATAAGATAGCATCGACATGTTTGGTCAAGTTAAAGCTAAGTAGAACAAGTATAGCCTAGGGTCTACTACCTCGGAGGACGCAAATACTATGTGTCAATATTTTCCCTCACTATTTTTACCATAACTTCGGGACGAAGTTTCCCGAAGGGTGGTTGTATGTAACGACCCATATTTTGACTAGACATAATTAAGAGTAAGACATACTGCACTTTATTTGCTTATTCTCTATTGGACTCAGGTAGACTGAGTAAACTATATTTCTGTTACGTTAGAACGGATTATATGTTTCTGCTATGTTTATGATGTTACTATGCTTATGTTGATACGATGGTTATGATGTTAGGATTTTACTATTCTCATGATGTTACTATGCTTATGTTGATACGATGGTTATGATGTTAGGATTTTACTATTCTCATGATGTTATTATTATGGTATGTGGTGATGATGTTGTAGTTATCATGAGATTCCTTTCTTTCATATCGATAATGTATGTTTAATTGTCGCCTTTGATGAAATATGATATATAGGAGGTGGTACGTGGATACCAACCTATGATGTGATCAATTTAATGATTTTTTTTATGAAATGAAATGATATTGATGATATGGATCAGCCGATGATCGAATGAAAACATTTGTTATAAATGCATGGTTTCAAAGTACTAATCTGCAGGACATGGGGACTATGTAATAGTTGAATACTTGATATGAAGTGTGGCACAATACCTATTTTTGCATAGAGCCTTCTTTACCAAATTTGATGATATGATGACTCAGACCAATAATCTTGATAACAACACAGTACGGTTTGGATTGGGTATATACCCAGGATGTTGATAGGGATGGATGGATGGTCCACCCTATGATTTATGATACCTAAGGTTGTGGGAGGGAAGTGCTGAGTCACTCTCCCCTAGACATGTGATGATGACGGTCGGATGCATGCTAGGGGAGTCTAGGTCTGTTATATAGCCGAATCTATCGCTCTCAGTTTCTATATGTGGGTAGGTTAGTGAAGCCGACACCACATATTTACTAGCAGAGGAAGGATAGGGAGGATGCAGAAGTAGGTTAGGATGGGAGGATGCGATAGTTAGTACTATGTGGGGTTGGGGGAGGTACAACACCACCATCAGTAGTAGTAGGTGTCTATTCCTTGTAAATAATTGATTGATTAACTATTGGGAATCTGAAAATGTAATGATGTTATAACTCAATTGTCTAATGGTTAATGGCTAATAATGTTGAAATGATTATGTGTTTGTATGTTGATCTGGTCAGGTATTTGTGATTGTCATGTCTTGTATGCATGATTTCTATGTCAATGCAAACCATTATTATTTGTTAGTTAATATATATATTTATATATATAGGAGAGATGATGTTTCTTATAGTACGTGTACGATCTATGCATACGTTGGCCACCCATGCACACTTTGCACATGTACGATACTACCAATATACAAATACTTAACATGTTGATAATTGTAGAAGTTTTCATAGGTAAATATGTTAATTATGCATTAATCAAATTGAGATAATGAATGTTAGGTTATTGGATATGTGTGAAACGAGTCAATTAAGGTATTCAATAATGGTATGTGAAAAATGTAAAGAGTAATTGATCAAGTGTCGTCAATTATAATTGTTGTTAGGAAATTGTCATAAGCAAAACATTGTTCATATACATTAGCAGAATTGTTGCGTTTAATATTGGTCAGGATTGTTTAAACCCTTAAGGGTACTTATTTATGGATACAGTGATAACATGTTGATAACTAGGATACTTGTCTTTAAAAACAAATAATTGTAGATGTTGTTATTTATTATTATTATTATTATTATTACTGTGACAAACAATAAAAAAAGTCCATTGTGTGTTTAATCGATTACTAAATTGTGTATATTGTTTTATATACAGGATGTAATGAAATAGTATTATTAAGATTGTTAAACAGTCGACATGGAGTGTACAACTAAATAATATTAGGTTAATAGGTTATGATTATTAAACTTTAAATATTAACCTAACACATAAATGTCGAATATGATTTTAATTTAACAATTAAGACATGTCATCCTCGTTATTTGAACCGAGCTTATCTTATTGTCTTGATACTTTAAAAAAATTTAAAGAACAAAAATTAAATAAATTTTATATTGTCAAAACTTGTATCGGAAGTTAATTGGGATAAGTCATTATTTCTTGTTGAATGGGCATTCAACTAGGTGACTTCCCGAGGGACATGAGGAATTGATAAACATATTTTATTAATAAAATATCTTGGAAAATGTATTGGTATTTATGATTGGAAAGCGGTGGAGTAGGGACGAAAGAAGGAAGGAGGATGAAATGGTATTTAAGAGAGGTCTCACAAAGAATGGGGGGGTGTATTTTTTTTAGTAGACTTAGTTCTGGAACTAAAGACAGAAGGAAATATTGAGGAGGGGGTTAAATCAAAGAAAGTATTGAGGAGGGGGTTAAATCAAAGAAAATATTGAGGGGTTTAACTCAAGGAGATAGAAATTTTGGGAAAAAAAGGCTCATTGACGAAAGGAAGGAAGCTGCCCTCGGGATTATTGGTCTATGGGATCAGGGGCTAGCAAACCCATTGGTTTCCTAGGGCCAGCACGATGGGAGTTAGTCGGTAGGGTGGTTCATCCATTTTGGTAACAAAGGCTTGGACGAGAAGCTGAAGGAACCTATAGGATCTGCATCAAAATACGGTATATACTACAACCATCGATGCCAAGTAATCTACATTATAGAACTCAGTGAAATTATAGAACTCAGTTAAATTATCTTTATTCTAAATATCTTCAGAAAATCATGGGAAATGAATGGATTATTACAAAAGTCTTAAGATTTTATTGCAAAAATGAATATATGTGTATTCTAGGAAACTTTTACATGCATAAACCCCTACAATATTATGATGTAAACACAAACTATGAAGATATATAGAATCGAGATTATAGAATATAGACTTTGAAATTTTCATTAAACTAGCTCAACGAGTTGTAGTACATAGAAAATAAAACCAAGTAAGATTTAGTGCCCTTCCTGTAGGAGGGACCACTACAATAGGTTGAAAAATTCATAATCAAGAAGAAAATATGACCTCTGCAACAACAATGAATTTTAACTATGTATGAGAATGTAACAAATTTTCGAAGGATAACACCCATGCATAGACATATATTAACATTCATTCAATCAATCAATCATTCATTCATAGACACAAAATACTTCATCTCAATAAATTGTATCATAAAAAGTATGTTCACATAAAATGTTTACAAGTACAATCATTTATTTTCTCAATTTATTTTTCTTTTGCAGTATGAAATTCGCAAGGATGTCAAATGTGCCTTCTTCCCCTTCAACTGTTGTGGTCTCTGTATGTCTCACTAAAGACCTGGCGCTACATCAAGGCGGCTACAAGGGGGGCAGAGCAACAACTGCAATAAGAAAGAAATGTTAAATTAGCTTTTTTAGTTATTATTATTACAAGTGTTTTATAAATAAAAAGTGCAGTAGAGTGTTCTTTACCTTCTTCAGTAGTGGAGGCAAGTTGAGTAGTTTCAAATGTGGCAATATGTTCCTCATCTTTTCTAGGCTCATCCACTATATGCTCTGCAGTTGAAGAAGAAAGGTTATAATTCATACACCATTCACAATTAAATATTATTAATTGTAATACATAATACAATTTTTTTTAACACATGAAATACCTCCAGTACCAAGTTGAGCACCACTTTCAAGTGGCACTCTATTGTCACTTGGCTCATTTGTTGATCTAGTACTTGGGGAATTTGTATCTAGATTGATTTCCTGGTTAAATGAAACAAACACATTAATTTATGGCCAAAAATAATAACCAATATTAGATTGTACAAATAATAAATTATAAATCCTCTTCATTTTTTTTTATTTACATGAGTGTTAGGTTGGGTGCCAGAAGGTTGTGTTTTCCCCAAGCTTCTCCTATGTTCAACCAAGGTTTTATAGCCGTGGTAGTAGGCATTCCTGAGGTCTTTCTCTGTAGGAGCCTCTCTGAATTCTGCACCTTGCCACTATGCATAAGGGCATGAATTTTGCTTCTTCTGCGATTTTAAATTAAAATTGCTAACAATTTATAATTTGGATGCAAATTATTTTTTTATACTTACAAATCGAGCAACCACTTTCGAGAAACAACCCGGGCCAAGTTTATGATTACCATGTTTATCTATCCTAACCTTGGTGGCTTTGGATGTATCTAGGATCCTATATTCAAAAGATTCAAATACTTAGTTAGTTCTCGCAATGATGATAAAGCATCATAAATACATTATTAAAAGTGCCTCATACCTTCCTAGTTCGGGTGGTGTCTTTCCTTCTTTTCGAAGCACCTTTTCTTGTGCATCACGCACGAGGGCCTTCCACTCCATCTCTGTTCTCAGTGGAGGGAACTCATAGTTAGGGTCATTTTCAAATGAACCCTATATTGGTCATAAAGATATCTTAAATATAAGCTTTCCTTTGCAGCAACTCCAAATTTGTTGAAGGGCACCGAACAGGCCAACCAACTTGTTCATAAATTCATCCTTTAATTTGGAAATTTGGGAATTCCACCTTGTTCATATGGTGGGCCCAAAGATATCCAAGGTGAGGTCATTCATGGGTCCATAAAATACATCGTTTCCTAGAAAATGATATTATCACTAGTTTGAAATAATTGATAATTATATGTAAATTTCAATTAGATTATACATAATAATATTGAAAATACTTCTTAAATACATGTAAGCTTATTCGTTTTCATGGGGATGAGGTTATCGTCTACAAAAACAAAACCTTTAATATTCCCATGCTAGTAACACGGGTAGCTCCAGGAAATATTTCTTCACAATATTCCATGGCATCACGCTCTGCATCCACTGCATTGTGTGCAGATCCTAGCGTGTGTTGTTTAGGACGTGGTGTACTACTAGTGGCATCAACTCTAGGGAGTGTAGAAGTTAGAGTGACTGGCGTGCCACTCACCGGTGAAGGAACGGTGTTTATACCAGTGCCGACCCACTAGTCCTCGCACCATAAGGATCACCTTGTGCATCCAAAAACACCTATAAAACAAAGAGTTTTGTTATAAAAGATAGTATAATTATAATCATGAATAATCAAATAAATAAATGGGATAATTGAAGATGTTTCTTACCCCAAGCTCACTAATCTCACACATCAGGGTATCCATTCTATCTCTTATCTCTTGTGTCTTTGGCAGACTCAATAATAAAGAATTGAATTCCCTATTGTTTTTATTAAAAGCTTCTTTACTGTGTGCACCAGGTCGGCTGACAAAAAAAATTCTTCTTCACTAGGCACTTCCTCAGTAGCATCTATGGACTTCTTTGATGCTAGTGCCTTCCTCCTATCACCCTATTGATCAACATGGAAGCATACATATTAATTCAAATAATGCATCCACCATTTCACACAAATTGGTTATGAGCACATTCACAAATTGGTTACGAGAATTTAAAATGAACAAGAATCTATGCATTTTGTCAATTATTACTTTTTCTCCTTATATTTTATAAAAAATCAAACAAAAACATAAATTCATATTAATTCAAAATACAAACAACTTTGGATCTATAATGATTGAAAGTAACATTAACTATGTCTCAACTATAACAAAACTAGTGTTTTTCAAGAACCATGAATTATTCAGATGTTGAGTTTACTGACACAATGCATAGCAACATATTACAGTAAATGTTAAATATAAAATACAAGAGTTATTCCTTATAGGTTGGGTAAAATAGTATACGTACTGTCGTATCTATTCAATTCAAATTGTGGTGAATCAACAACTCTTTCCCTGCAGCTATTGATTTTATTGCACATACGAATACATGGTTTCCTTCACACCCCTCAAATATGCAATTGGGTTGCTTATTGTTGTCGCAGGTCGTGTACTGTTTATAAACCCTGCGATATTCCCCGCTACTTTTGGCCTTTCCTCAATATACATTGATTCTCCTTTATTCTAATCCTTGTCTTTTAGTTGTATATAATTTGCAGCTACACCATATATTCACATACTTTTTGTATACTGGACTAGGCGTATCCAATCTGTGTAGTTGTAACAGGGTCCGACATAATCCATCAATTCAATTAATCTGCCATCATGGACCTTTATTCCAACCATGAAAAATAGCCCCAAACCATGTAATGACGATGGAGCAATGCAGTATATCCTTCCATTGACACAAAAACCAGTGTTGATTTGAGGAAGATCCATGGGTACCCATCGTTTCACTAGATGTTTGTACCTCAAGGGAACCTTGATGTCGCCTATGCTCTCATAAACATAAGAACATGACCCCCCTTTACCAAGAAAAAATCTGAATCATCTATTGAATTTTCTTCTGACCTTTTCACCTCTAGTTGATCTCCGCTTGTTAGACGTACTATATGTCCCACTTTCCTCTATTCTACCTGAACTTCCCTCGCTCGATGAGGATAGATCTTACAAATACATGTTTGTTTGTACGTACTATAACAGTCCATCGAGTGATAGAAACAATTAGCGAGTGTCATAACGTCGGTTGTGACGAAACATCTTTATGAAACCACAAGAACATAATTGAAGATATAATTGAACATCATAAAATCCTTTGGCACAATCCTAGAAAGCAAATTTATGTAAAGGATGCAATGGATGATCTATTCAATATCCTCTAAGACCCTAACATAAAATTGGTGTGACATGAAACTTAGCAGCATTACCCATATGATCATCTTATCCCTTGGAACATTGGGAGTTAAAATAATCTAACTAATCCTTGGGAACAAGCTTAGCTTTGTGGAAGAATTAGGAACCACCAAATAATGCAACAACATTATCGATCCTTTGCACTTTTGAAAATGAATGTAAAGAAACTTCATTGAATCAAAGAAATATAAACCTTCTTCTTAATCATTGACACCCATAGAGATTCAAACCATGGAATCAAATTTGATATGTGAGGCTCTTACACAAAAAAAATACACAATCCAATCCTTTTATGTCAGTCCATGTCTCTCTCCACTAAAAATTCAGTAGGGAAAGATAACTTGAGAGAACCCATTTTAAGAAAACAATGCTTGATGTCCTTGTATTTAAATCCTTGAAAACTTGAATCCCCTGCATTTTTTGCCTCCTCCATTGCTTCTCTTTAGGACTTTATATTAACTTTGGGAGTATTCTATTAGAAGAGTATTCGTATAGATTAGAAGATATGAATTTGTATGGAAAATTTGGATAGTACCAACTATATGTGTCAAGTTGGAAGAAGTTTATCATGGGGAACCTCTAGGATATACTTGTATAATTGGGGGAGGAGGTCCTATGTTAGAAGTGAGCTAGAATTGTTAAGGGGAATGCTTGTCTACGTAGTTTAATATGAAACACCATGGTTGTAGCACTTAAATGAGCATTATAATCCATGTTCAATATATTCATTTGGGTGAGGATAATAACTTTATATCCTTCCCTAAGAATACTTTATTAGAAACTAGGTGGAAGGTACTATCAATCGGGAACCTAGGTAAAATGTTCTCCATGACCTAAGAGATGAAATGGATGAGAATGGGGGGCAATAAATGCCTAAATAACTGGTGGATGGAGTTAATTCAAACCTCTTGGAACCAAAATGCAATTGAATATATTTAAATGTTCCATCAACTTTATGAGTTCAAATTTGTACACAATAACATGGGTTTCAAATAAAATCCCACACGATGTCACTTGGGACACATCATTATGGGGTCGTGAACAATTTCTCCTAATCTTATCATAAGTTTAAAGGAAGAAAGAACCTCTTTATTTGGTCTTTGTAAATTTCATGAAATATGATGCTTGTCCATATTATTAAATATCTGTAATGGTTCAAGGAGAAGGAATTAAATTACTCAACAAACGAGAGCAGAAATGAACTAAAAAAAACACTTTCTATGTAGCTCAGTAGATTAAACAAGTTCTAGGAAGAAGTAAAAAGCAGATATACGGATGGGGTTTAGCATCTATGGCACATCTCGAGAATATAGAACTATCAAGGAATCATTGTTAGGTTTATAAAAATCCCCATTGTGCTGGGAGATCAATGCCCACTTGGGGACACCTTGACCAAAGGGGGGGGGGGAATTCATATGTTTTTTTGGCACCATGCCTAGTGGACAGGTTGAGCTTGTAGGTGGTTATGGTATTAGGTTTTTCAACCTATGCATATCAAAATTCCCTTCACCACATGCATAAATGCAAAATCCATACATTCAAATTAACCAATCCTTGGAGCTCAGAGCCATATGTGGATTTATCAAATGGTCATTATAAATTAACCATTTTCATGACGTATTGTCTAAAACTCTGCATATCTGATTTTTTGGGGTTTGTATTGTCTCACTTATTATTTTGGGTTTGTATTGTCTCTTTCTTAGACAACTGACATGGAAAGTGCCAAATAGATATGCTAGGAAGATCAGGCAAGGATTTGAATGACACAAAGGAAGAACAATGCAATTTATTCCATCAACGGGACGAATGTTGTGGAGTTTGAACTGCATCAGTAATCTAGTATTGGAAAAATGTTCATGAGTATCTTGTGAGTGGAGTCATCTACATGATATAAGTAAGAGATGATGATCCTATGGAGCAGGAGAATCTCCCCAAGGCTATTCTATAGAAAAATTAAAGCATCTAGACAAGAAACTAGGTAATACATTTTTGGTCCTCATATTCTAAGAAGGTCCTCTAAAAGCCATGAGAATCTTAGTGCAAGCAATGATAATGAAAATTTATCTCATAATAGATGGGACATCTTAAAATGAAATAGTCTTACAACTTCGGTTACCACCTACATATTTTATAGGTGCAATGTTCCTTTCGAAAATGGTGATCAATATCCATACAGTGTTTACCACAACAACCCTGAAGCTTAACTAGAAAGTATCTCAAGCTACACAGTCACTTAATCCGATATATGTTGTACATGAGGCTATCCTTGAAGCGCATTTTGGTGTGAAAGTAACGTTGAATTTTTAGAGTTGAGTATATTTTTCCTAGTTCTAGAACTCAATTCCAAGTAGATTTCAATTAGTGGGATTTGGGATTTGGGTTTGTAAATGTCAAACATTTTCACAACATGAAAATATCCATGTCCATATGTGATACTTGAGAATAAAATGATGAAAGGAAACTAACTAATTGATGGAGATCAATTGAAAATTGTTGACAATTAAATGTTGAATGAACCTTTCCAACAAAGAAATAAAATGAGAGAGGACAAATAATCAAAATAAATTGGTTTTTACTTATCAAAAATTCATCAAATAAAATAAACAACAATCTAAAATTATAATTTAATGTTGAAATGAAATGTGCCAAACAAGCAAGAGAAACCCTAACATCAGTAAGTACCAGAAATGCATGTGTTTTTTTTTTATTGTTGATCCCTCGACAACACACCCCTACCCGCTCTACCTAGGTTTTTAAACAAGACTCGGGGGAGGGGGTGTTACTCACTATTCTTTATATTAAGAATGTGATTTCTTTTGGATTGTATTGGCCTTGGTTCCTCCATTTTCTTACAACCCTAATCATTATTTTGAAATATTATACGAGTTCAAACAAGCCTTCATGTTTTCCTTGCTTGATTATTTCTTGGTTTCACTTTTTTTTATGACTTCTCAATGATTTTATTTTTTCTTAATTACCTAAATTTCCTTCCCAATTTCCAAATCAAGATTGACTTGAAAATTAGGCCTCTTTGCTTCCTTAACTACTAAATCCCTCTTTCGGTCCCAAAATTGGCCATGATTTTTGAATTGAAGCCCTAATTGTTCAAAATTCAAATTTGATCCATTCTTTTAAAGTTAAATGTTGTGATTGGGTATTTCCCCTTCATTGTTTTACTTTCATTTTGATTTGTCAATTTGGTTCATTCACTTTTGGTACTTGAAATATTTCCCAAATTTGGGATCACTTGATTGTCCAATAGGCCCTCAAATCAACCCACAACTATGTCTTCATCATCAATTTGATTCTCAAATCGAGGCCTTCCTTTAGAAGTTCATCTACTCTATTTTCCCCACATTTGGATATTGCCCAAGCAAATCAACATCTCCCTATGTAAAATTTTCATGAATAAGTTATGATTGTTATAAGATCAAATTCAATGCCTTCCAGTTCAAAGACAAAGTTTGACATTGTGATCGATTTATCAAATGGCCATGACCACTATTAAAAAATGTCAACACTGGGAAAAGCTGGAGCAATTTTAGTCAAGGGTTTGAGCTGGTAACAAGTTTGACATATAACTCAAACAAATCATTTTTGTTCAGGTGATGGGTGGGAAATTATTCACAAAATGTATTATTATTCCTGAGTTGCAAAATCTAAGGAGCTAAGAGCCTGTGTTCTCTCCCATCGGAGACACAGATGTACTGACTGGGACAGGATGGACCCATAGGTTTCAGGTCGGAATAAATAGATTGATCCTTAACACAAAACCCAAGTCCCACTACCATTACATGATCCATTGGAACTCCTATCCTCATTCCTAGAACCTCAGGTACACAATGAAAATGAAGAGTAATACGAATATTACAAAGAGAAATATGAAATTGATATTCAACAATAGGTGAAAAACATGATTTGTAGGAAGAATTGAAAGTCAGGTTAGGGAAATGATGGCCACATACCGAATACATTGCCACTCCTGCTCCTGCTTGTCCAATCGAAACCCCCTACTTTTGCTCTTGCTTGTGCTTGTGCAATGGAAACCCTCTGTGGCATTGTTTCACCGATTCAAAGTTTGGAGTCGGGTCCTGATCCTGCGCCTGCTCCTGCTTGTGCAATGGAAACCCCCTGCAGCACCATTAACATTGTTTCACAGTTTGTATTCAAGTAGGTTTGAGGGTTTTCACGCGACCATTTCAGTACAGTCGAGATTCAGGGGTTTTGGTTTTCAACATCGCCGAGTTTGGGTTGTAATATATATAAATGATTTACAATGTAATTTGTTTATATATATTATATATATTACAATGTAATAAAAAATAATCATAATTTTTAGATTTTAAAAAAAAAAATTGATTTAATTTTTAATTTTTATTATCATGAGAGCCATATTGTTTTTAGGGATTATTAGGACATGGACCATAGGGTTTTGCTTGCTTTGTGTTCTCACAATATTTTTGTCATGAGAAGAACAAATCATGGGCATGAGAATGTCCAATCTGCACTTCTAATGGAATTAAAATAGTTGGGAACCATACCAAACTTTTGACTTCAATGTGTAAGAATATTGAGGAAGACAAAAAGGCAATGAAGGAACACATTGAATCATACCTCCATTGTGGTAATCGACATAAGTAAGGGTGTTATGGGTTTTTTCAAATATAACAAACCAAGATTTAAAAAAATCCAATGTTACAAAATCTACATTACATCTTTGTGGAAGGTAGTTATGAGAAAATATGTCAAATTTGATGAAGATGCATGATCCTCCAATTCTCAAGAACCTCCTAATGTCACCAGAGAGGTAGAGGAGCCTTCTTCCAAAAAGACTGATCCACAAATTTCAAATAATCAGATTTAGATCATCAAGCTTCCACGGGTGTAAGGAATGCATCTTTAACTCTAGTTTAACCAAAAATCCTGCGTGGCTCATCTAAACATTACACAAGGTTGTGGAGCAAGTTGGAGCTTCCAAGAATTCATTTCAAGTAACACATCTCCTAATAAATTAATGAATTATGTATCACCAATTGTCTTCCAACATTTGATGTAGACCCTTGTAATTTTTAGAAGGCAACAAGTAAATAAGATTGGTAGGGTGTCATGGTGAACAAGGACAACATCTTGAGGATTGATGTGTGGGAGACTGTGCCTAAACCAAAGGGGTGAAGTGAGTTATTGACTCCATGTTGTGCAAGGTCAAGCATGCAGCCGATGACAACATAGAAAAATTCAAAGCTCTACAAGTGGCTAGAGGGTTCTGAGAGGGTTGTCCAAAAAAGAGTTGATTATGAATACAAATTGCTCATGTTACCAAGTATACCTCCATCAAATCTTGTCTCTTTAGCATCAATATTTGGTTGGAATATATATCAAATAGATGTGAAAAGAACATTTATTGATGGTGTTATTGAGGAGGTGTACATAAATCAACCAAGAGGCTTTGAGGTTCTTGGGATAAGACATATTTGCAAGCTAAAAAAGACTATGGGTTGAAGTAGGCACCACATGCATGGTACTCTTTTAATCTGCTTATTTTACTCTAGCATGTAGATGATCTTATACATGCATAAGTTTAGAAACTTATAACAAAGTGCAAAGAAAAGTTGGCAATATAATCAGCTATGAAGAACATAGGCTTCATGCACTACTTCTTGGGTCTAGGCCAAGTCCAGCCAAGGTTTTCTTTGGATAACGTAAGCAATTGAAGAGGCTTTGAGGTGCTTTGTAAGTTGAAGAAGGCCATTTATGGGTTGAAGCAAGCACCCCATCCATGGTAATCTAAGATGTTTGTTTTATTCTTGTATGTAGATGATCTTACACTTAGAGAAGATATAGAGAAACTGATAGCGTGGTGCAAAGAAAATTTGGCAAGAGAACTTGATATGAAGGACCTATGCTTGATGCACTATTGGCAACTTTGTTAAACTATTAGTATGAATTTTAACAAGAAATATATGGGTACTAAGGGAGTATGTTGAAAAATAAAAGCACGAACTCTTTGATTTATAGGTGTTTTTTCCTAGTTGGTTAGATGGAATGTCACATAGAGGGCCACAATTTAGCCTATTTCTTGAACCCCAGATGCTCTTTCTCTATCATCAAGAGAAACTCATGCTTTCTCTCAACCTAAGAATATTTATATACAACTATTTATTGGACATCAAATCCCTATTGATCTCGAACTCCTCATAAATCTCAATTTATGGGATATAGTCTTTATGATCCATTTTTCAACATGGGATAAAATTACTCCCTCCTCTACATTAAACAACAACAACAATTACTCCCTAATCGTAAAGTTGCTTTGTAAGATCATTATAATAGTGGAAAGAAAACAATATAGATGGTTTTCACTATGTAATTCCATCAAGTACATGGGTGCTTCAAGCTTCCCAATAGGAAAAACATGTTGCCTCCTACTCTGAACTGACATGGCTACCAAGAATGTACCATTAACCATCCTTACCAAGAATGCACCATTAACCATCAGCTGGATCGAGAAGGAGGGTGTGCTATTATACTGGGTCATATATCAATCTTGGATAATCAAACCCTCTAGGGGAAAATTTCCACAAGATGAACTGCTCAACTTTGTAAACTCAAGCATGTATATCAGTCATCTTTAAGAGAAAACAGATTTATATTAGTTGTTATTCATGATGTATTTGGGCATACAATATTGTATGTGAATTGATGTGCACTCTTATTTAATACATATAAATTATATTGGTAAAATTCCTATATATTTCATGACAAAAAACTTGTGAGAACACAAAACAAGCAAACCCAAACTGTACTGCAAGGACTACACATGGAAAACAATGACCTGTGAATGGGGCCAACGTTGAAAATTTTTCAAATTGTTTCTGAATGCACTGAAATTTGGCATGGACTTGTGGTTCACATGCCTCCATGATATGGGAGGGTTTCCAAACTCAAATATGATGGAAACGCCTAGTACTCGGCATCTCTGATCTCATCCTACTTTCATTTGAACTTTCTCGGATTATCATGCCTGGAATTCTCGACATACCCATCCACGCCATGGTCGTGCTGATATTTATACTCATCGCCTATGTCGTTCAAAATCAACATCATGCATGCCAATTAGGCACATAATATTGGTGGCAATAAGAAGGCGTCAGACGACATTTCATCAATGATTTCTAGCCACTGTAGTGAATGGAGCGCAAAAAACTTAAATGAGAGCAAAAAACAAAGACAAGAAATATATGACGAAGCTTGTGTAATTTATCAAGTAATTGTTTATCGACAGTATCACCCTTGCATTAGATGAATCAACGTGCATGTCGAAATAATTTTAAAAGAAACACCTAAAAGACATAATACTGCAGTGACTAGACTCTGGGCAACAATGACCTGTGAATGGGGCCAACGTTGAAAAAATTTCAAATTGTTTTTGAATGCACTGAAATTTGACATGGATTGGTAGTTCGCATGCCTCGACGATATGAGAGCAGGGTTTCCAAACTCAAAGATGACAGAAACACCTAGTACTCGACATCTTCGATCTCATCCTACTTTCATTTGAACCTTCTCGGATTGTTGTGCCTAGAATTCTCAACATACCCATCCACGTCATGGTCGTGTTGATCTTTATACTCATTTCCTATGTCATTCACAATGAACATCATGCATGCCAATTAGGCCCATGAGATTGGTGGCAAGAAGAAGGTGTTAACTGACATTTCATCAATGAATTCGAGCTACTCTAGTGAATGGAGTGCCAAAAAATTAGATAAGAGAAAAAATCAAAGACAAGAAATATCTGATGAAACTTGTGCAATTTATCAAGTACTTGTGTATCGATGTTATCACCCTTGCACTAGATGCATCAACGTGCATGTCGAAATAATTTTAAAAGAAACACCTAAAATACATAGTACTGCAGTGACTAGACATGGGCAACGATGACGTGTAAATGTGGCCAACGTTGATATTTTTTCAAACTGTTTCTAAATGCACTAAAATTTGGCATGGGTTGGCAGTTTGCATGCCTCCGCGATATGGGAGGGTTTCCAGACTCAAAGATGACATAAACGCCTAGTACTCAGCATCTCCGATCTCATCCTACTTTCATTTGAAATTTCTCGGATTGTCGTGCCTGGAATTCCCGACATACCCATCCACGTCATGGTCATGCTAATCTTTATACTCATTGCCTATGTCGTTCAAAATGAACATCAGGTGTGCCAATTAGGCCCATGATATTGGTGGAAATAAGAAGGCTCCAACCAACATTTCATCAATGATTTCGAGCTACTCTAGTGAGTGGAGCACAAAAAACTTAGATGAGAGCAAAAAACAAAGACAAGAAATATCTGATGAAGATTGTGCAATTTACCAATGTTGACATGGGAGTTGTGCATTTGCGTCAACAAGGAGGAGTTGATCCAATGCGAGGATATTTAACAACCCTAAGTCGTTGCAAATGATCAATCCTCACAGATTTTACGGCTCTGTTAGTCGAGATTATTCGTAATTAAATAACTAAACTAAGAAAAACAAAATCTATGGAAAAATTGATTATAAATAACATATACAAAATAAGAAAATCAAGTCTTGTCCATATACAAATGTACAATTTAATTGAAGATCCAAAGGTAATTTTAATTTTCTCTATAGAGTGTTTTCATAAATATGACATCACAGCTGTGATAAACAAACTAAAAATTTCTAATTAAAATTAGCAACTAATAAAAAAATATTTCAGATGCATTAAAGAAGATGGCATCTCATGCGTATCAACTACATAAGATAACACTCGTAAGATAATTTAAACCAACATTGATCCGAATTTTCGAAGAATAAACAAGTTTACACCCGAAAATATAAAAAAAATAATTAAATATACGCAAATCTAACAGATAGGAAAGGAAAATTTTCTCCTCGCCTGAGATCAAATAAATGGATATGATAAAATTTAGTGGTGGTTTGTCAACCAAAATTTGACAGTCTTCTCTTTATCTTGGCAGTTTTGAATTGACGTGAATCTAACCTCTTTCATCGAGAACTAATGACGTGATGATATATGGAGAAGAGATAGTATTTTGACTTGAACGTTGGTAGCCAAGTGCGGCCTAACAATCCTACAATCCAAAATAATTTATTAAGTAACGAAATAAATAAAGCACACTCTTCTATTCTCCAAAATTTTCCATAAGTATGAGCTCAATAATAAATCCACGTTTGCATTATCATGTGTGTCAAGATAAATAATGTTTTTTTTAAAGAATGATAAGCACTTTATTTGCTATAAGACAAATGTCATGCACATGTTTTCCCTTAAAGCATTCAAAATATGATCACAAATTCTTATGATATGAATTTATTCAATTAAATGAACATGCACGTTGAACTTTTAGCCTTAGACTTAATAATACTTAAAGGAAAATTATTTTAATTTAGTATGAAAGCAATTTGTATCCCTAAGTTCCCTTTTTTAAATATAAATTTTGCTTAAAGGAAATTTTTATTTTTAATAATAATAATGTTTTCATTTCCTTTTATTTTATTGAGACTAAAAGTTTCATAAAATTTGACATTTTTTCTCAATTCAAAAATAATTGCATTGTCTTGAAACTTGGATTGTTATGAGATGTAAATCCAAATTATTTAATTTAAACATTCCCATAATTTATTTGGATTTGTCCATATGCTCATTTATTCGTAGATGAATTGGAGATATGAAACTAATTTCAAGAATAACATGCAAGCATTTAGGAACTACCAAGAAGTCAAAAAAATCCTATTAGCAATGATTAGTCAAATCACCAAATCTTCTTCCCATGAAAGCTAATCAACAAAATCAATTAGGAGGAGATCAAGCGTATGAAAAAAAAAGGAATCATTCAAGTCAAGCAAACCAAAAGATTGAAAACACACAAACGAAATCAAAAGCAACCAAAAACAATATTTACAAAATCTTGAATGGGGAGCCCTAAAATTTAATTGAAAATTTAAAAGGGGGGTTTTTGGGGTGCTAACAATCAAGTACTTGTTTATCGACGTTATCGCCCTTACACTAGATGCGTTAGTGTGCATGTCGAAAGAATTTTAAAAGAAAGACCTAAACAACATAGTACTACAGTGACTAAACATGGGAAAAAGTGATCGGTGAATGGGGCCAATGTTGAAATATTTTCAAACTGTTTCTTAATGCACTGAAATTTGACATGGAATGAAGATGACAAATACGACGATGGTATAAAATTGAATGAGATTCTCTTGGTTTCAAGGATAATATATTCTCTATTGAACAAGGCCAACCACATGAAGGTGGAATCTCATATGTTCCCTCGGGCCCCACCCCCCTCACTTCACTCTCAATTCCTCAATACCCAATCTATCTACTATAAAATATTTGAAAGAAACATAATAACAATCAAACATAGAAACTAAGAAAACAAATATTTAAGGTAAATGAAAGAGAACAAACCAACTGAAAACGTATGAATACATACCTCGTACATTTCAATATTTTGATATAATTAATCTTCTTCTTCATCCAATTCATCATCTATATCATCTGGTTTGGATTTCATGTTCAAAAGATTGGCCATATCAGCATCATCATTGTCGATGTCGTCAATTCCAAACATATCATCATCCGGAACATGGTCTCCTACATTTGGTTCGAATTCTTCAAGTTCTTCATTTGACACATCGTCAATAGCATCTTCATTCAGAACATAGTCTTCCACATCTCCTTGAACTTCCTCAACATCTTCGTCTGATTCATGAACTAACTTCTCCTCTACGTCATCTTTTTCTTCAATGTCATCTTCTTTCGCTACAATATACTTTACCGGCCTTCCTCTTGGATCATAGCTAACAACATATGACCAATCCAATCTACCTGGAACCTCTGATTAAAATACTTGTTCGCATTGGCTTGGAAGAACATAGGGCTATGAACCTGGCTCAATATTACTAGTCCTTGTATTAACCATGGTAAAACTGTTACCATGTTGAATAACAGTTCTCTCAGCATCACGTTCATTTATTCTTAGCCTGTACCATTTGATGTCGAACATAACTAATTTGAATGAATTAAAGTCACACTCAAAGTATATCATGCAAATACCCATAGTATTGATTTTCAGATTCTTGGGGATGTCTGTTACTCCTAGAGTGGACATTAGTAACCTAAAATATTGTTGTTATCCCACTATTAGAATTTTTCCTCTTTTCGTCCAACTTTTTGATGCGAAATTTGCAACCATTGCACCACATAGCCTTGTAGTGTTTCAACTGCAATATGCCAAACACGTAAAAAAACATTGTCAATTCATAAACATATTTATTCTTGGAAATTATGCAAATTATGAAAAAAACACGTCATATGCATCAATATAATATTAAAAAAAACTAAGTAGCATGGGTGGAAATGCTTGCCTGTTTATCTTTTAAACCATGTGCTAAATCAATTTCCCTCTGAGTAAGATTTGTATCTCATCTAATTTCAGCTTCTTTGACCAATGTAGACACACCTTCCCATGTTGACCTACCATTGTTAGAATTCTTACATCATTCAACCCATACTTTCCTCTAATCAAGATTGTTTGCAATGTAGCAATGTATTGCATCCTACTCTGGATCAACTGTATTAAAATAAAACAATTAACATACAGTTAGTTACCATGGTATACCTTCATATTAATAATGGATTATGTAGGATGACTAAAAATCAAATAAGTATGACATACATAAAAAAAAAAAATCAAATGTATTATAAATATCCAATATCTACTTACATCTCACTTTCCTCATTCTACCTTTCCCCAATAGGTGCTCCCCTTCAAATTTGTTGATGGAGTTGACATCCCAAATTCGATCCATGTCATTAATACTTGCAGCTATTTGAGGACTATATTGAGTGATATAATGGCATGGTTTGATATACCATATATCCATCTACCATAGAACCCTATGGATGTGCTCTTTGTCTGACCAAATCCTTGAGCGATTTCCGGTGCCTCTCAACCATCCACATTGACCTTGTGTGTACAAGTCCACACTTCTCAATCTCCTCAAATTGGTGTATGAGGTAGTGTTCTTGTGCATTGAAAAATGACGGAGGTAGATACTTTTTCATTTCACACATTAGACGAGGAATTTGTCTCCTCCAATACTTTATATCTTCTTGATCTATTTCTTTAGATGACAACCATCTACAAATGATGCAAGAAAATCACAGGTTTCAACAAAAAAGTATATAGTACATTACAAGTAAAACACATGCATGTAGTAAAAAATAAGTTGTACAACGAATTAATGAACAAATTACACTTTGCATATAAATCGCCACTTACCTCATGTATTTGCCCAGATCATATATAACTTGTTTCACATCATTGTCAAAGTTTTCTAGGAGAGAAAGAGATAGAACATACTATATCAAATAAATGATCAATCATTATTTATTCCCAAATTAGTAGAGAAAAAAAAAACACTAACAAGATCATGTTTCACCAAAATACAAATATATACACCAAAATAATTACCTTAATGAAGGTATGCCAATCATGAGTTTTTACCCCACCTAATTCACCTTTCTTTGTTAGGATATTCTTCATGTTTGAAGAAAATCCAGTGGGAAATTTAATTGTCTCAATAACCTCTTTAACATCTTTGCTTTGTTGCTCTGTCAATAACCATGGAAGGGCACTAATATTTTGGGTGTCTCCATCACTATTTGAACGAATCACACATTGCATTGCATGATTGGACTTTTTAATTTCATTACAAATCTTGACAATCTTTTCTTTATCTCTCCTACCATCTAACATCGCCATAAGGTCTCTGTTATGTTCTTCCCAATGTGCATTGTATCAAACAAATGAACAATTTCTAGATGCTCATAGTAGGGGAGCCTACTGAATTGCTCGTGATAAATTTTCATTCCTCATGGAAGCACTTCATTATCGATGCATTGATCATGAACTTCAATACGAAGCATAATTAAAGATATTAGAACAACACTTGTCAATTAGTAAATTGATCAAAATGCAATAAAAATATATAATATTCCAAACATAGACAATTTCATCCATACAATTACGATTTGAATATCTTTTATATTGCTTCTTCCATAAACCAGGTGTCATTTTTCATGGTTTTAATCTAGTCTCTTCTTTCCCATTGAAAATATATTTTTCAGTAGTCCAATACCTATGGTTCTTAGAAAGGAAGTGCCTATACTCATCAAACAACGCCTTTCCTAAACTTCTTGAACGATGAGATTTCATCTTAGGACCAAAAACTGGACATGCAAATTTACCCTTTGTTTGAAGACTTGTAAGAGATGTATTAATTTTTATATCAGTTATTTATAATGAAGTATGTATAATTATGCAGGGTAAAGTTATAACATACCACATAAATGTGTTAGCCCTGGGGCATTGTGAATTGTCCATAAAAGCATTGCATGGAATTGAAATTCCTTTTGTGCATTTGTTGGTCTAGAGATATCATACATAGTGATGCACTTCCATAACTCTAGTAGCTCATCGATAAGAGGCTCGATATATACATTCATAACTTTGACCTAGTATTTACCTATTTGATTTAACATATAGTACATAATTACGACATATATGAGTAAATAAAGATATATAAGACATTATTTTAAAACATAATTGAACATATATTAATAAACAAACAAAAAAAGAAGACATAAGTATGAAACAAACAAGACAAATGAGATGTTACAGTGTTAAAAAAATATTCTAAACAAATTAATACTTGGAAAAATTATTGCCAGCAGTATGTGCTCCCTCTTTATTGAAATCCATGGAGGAATGTTATTGTTAATAACAAAAACAGGCCACAACGAGTAACTAGGTCTGAGCTCTCCAAATGGATTGACATCATCATCTGCCAATGAAAGCCTAAGATTACAAGGTTCTTCTTTAAACTTTGGCCATATTTCTTCTATCTTCGTAAATATAGATCCATCCACAGGCATTCGAAAAACACCATATTCACTTTTGTTCTTTTCATGGTAATCCATTAACTATGCTATGCTTTTGCACCTGAACAATTGCCGCAAACGTGGAATTATGGGAATATAACGAAGAACCTTGTGAGGCACCTTTTTTGTTACTTTATCGACTCGATATCTACTCTCTTCACATTCTAGGCATTTTTCTTTTGACGCATGTTATTTATAGTAGAGAATATCATCATTAGGACATGCATGAATAGCTTGATACTCCATTCCAATATCTTTCATTATGGCATGTAAATCTCGGTATGTGCGAGGTAAAACATTTGACGATGGTGATAAAAATTCACCTATCAATCTACAACATAAAAAAACAGTACTACTTGTTAATGTAAAGAATATTAGTCATACATATTGCATCCAAATGTTATAGATGATGATCAACTAACATTAAAAACAGGGGAAAAAATAAAAATTGTCATCATGTACTAAATGTGACAAAATTAATATATTACATACCTTAGGAGTTGTGTCACACATGTGTTTGACATACCATTTACAACCTTTAAGTTCACCAACAACAATATAGCAGAGAGGAGACTTATTTTCGACACTTCGTAAATAGGTTCACTTGCCCTCTAAAGTATAGGTATATCATAAGTAGCATCAAACTAATTGCCATCGTCATCGATTCCAACATTATTAAATGTCTCCTGGATAAATCTATTTGTCCCATCTTCTTCATCTTCTTCAAGTGTGTTATTAGCATCATTATCTTCTTCCATAGGATCATTAGCTCGATCCTCACTATTTTCTCCATGCAATTCTTGATCAACAAGCGCTTGTACAAACTGCACCTCTTCCTCCTCGAGCAATTCCCTAGGACGATTTCTCTTTATAATTACAAAAAATAAAGTAAGATTAGTGTATATAACAAATATTTAATAATACAAACATTTACAAATATAATATAGGAAAACAAAGACAACAGAGACAACGACAAAGACAACTTAAGTGAGAGTGAGAAACAAAGACAACAAATCAATGATGAAGCTTGTGCAATGTATCAAGATAATTAAGGATACATTAAAAAGATGCACCGGCGTGCATGTTGAAAGAATTTTAAAAGAAACAACTAAAAGACATTGTACTAGGACTAGACATGGTCAACAATGACCTCTAAATGGGACCAATGTTGAAATTTTATCAAATTGTTTCGGTATGCAGTGGAATTTGACAGGGACATACCGTTCGCATGCCTTGATGATATGGGAGGGTTTCTAGACTCAACCATGACTCAAATCATTATCAATTTTTTTATATTTAATTTATTGTTATAAAAAAATTATCAACTAACATTATTGTTTATGAAAAAATATGAATAGATAATTGGACTATAAACACTTTTTAACCAAAAATATATATATAATTAGATTTAGAATTAAAAATTAAAAAAAAAATATTAACTAAGAATAAAGTAAATTATGAATATAACCCCTAACTCTTTAATCCCCTAAAATATATACAAAAAATAATAATAATACATTAGTTTTATTCTACATTTAACATATAAGCATTTACAAAAACAATCTACAATACAAAGACATATAATGAATAACTTACTAATGGATGATATTCATGTCCGCCTTCAACGTGTCCATACAATCTACAATGTTTGACAACCGTTGTTATTAGAATTCTCCTTCATTTCAAGCCCTTGCATATTTTACAGGGGCAATAACATTTTGCATCCATCGAAGCCCCCGATGCATATCCCACATTTTGTTGGCCTCCTTGAGGAATGTTCTGTGACATGTTTCCTCACCAATTGAAACATTCAGTGATGATTATCTTCAATAACATTGTATTATGAACAGTACAAAATAGGCCCTACAACATTCGAAAACCATCGGAATCACAACAACAATGTTGAAGCTATTAGAATATATAGACAACCAAGTACCTAATTATAGACGTTATCAAATGGATAGTGCATTTAATGCGCTCTTCGTCGGATAGCCGATATTCTTGAATTTCCATCGAATAGTCGACAGTTCTTGAATGTTTTCGGATATCCGACGATATCAGGCATTATAAAAATAAAAAATAAAAAAATACAGTTACCATCTAACATTTTTCTCTAATTTTCATATACTGTCGGATTCCACCGTCGGATTTTTTGCCTATATGTATTAGTGACACACTTTTAGCCACAAAATTTCCTTTTATCTTCATTTTTTTGGGGGTTCCCATTAATGTCTAAAGGTTAATCTCTTTCCAAGAGTATTTTCCAAGTGATTCTCCAAATGTTATGTAGTTCTCAAGCAATATTTTCCAATCCTCCTTTCGCACAAGTGCCCAAATGACCCATTTGGCATAGAAACCCCGGGCCTAAGTATGAGTCTTAATTATTCCCATGCCCTCCAATATTCAATATGAAGAGTAATACATATGCATAATAGGAAAAAAATTGATGTAGATATGGGTGTCATGGGATTAATGGTCAATTTATCAATCATTATTTACTCTCTGGATGACTACAGCCTAAATCTATTTCAAGAAATCTTAGAAGGAAAAAGGAATTCCAAAATCTCTTTTGATAAGGCATTAAAGGCAAAAGGATTTCTCAAAAACTTAAAAATCTAGGTAGGTGGGACGTAGGATCACCCTTGATTGGCTCACATTCACTTCGTCTATCACACTAATTTATACTCCATTGAATCCTTTTAAGCATGAGGCATCACATAAAATTTGGAGAATGACCATCATAGTCTACATGACATATAGCCCTAGAGTAAGGGGACACCCTTGGCATATTGAATTGAAGAGTCCAATTTGTTAAGATTTTCATCGATTGAGAGACATGTCAAAACTAACAAATTTATACCACCTTCAGGAAGGTTAATGAATCGAAGAGCCTTCGGCATAGCCAAGATGAAGGGTCACTCCATCCCATCATAAGCATTTTCAAAATCGATTTTAATGAACAAGTCATAAGGGTAAGGATTTTACTCACATTATCTAGGGTGGACCACTCTATAATGAAGCTTGTTTAATATTTATTCTAGTTTAATGATTTTAGGTTGGATATGCTTGATATGCAAATCCAATGCCTTATACCAAAATTTTATATGAAACATTTAGTAATGAAATAGATCTCCAATTAGTGATTAGCCTTTAGTCCCTAGGATTGGGAATAATGTGTTCTCCAATGCTTTATTTTTTATATCCTCTCTATAAATCTATAAAGGCAAGGCCTAAAAAATCATATACAGCCTTGTAGAACTCACACAAGGTGTAGTTATAGTAATTTGTCATTTGCAATATCCATTAGGGAAATTGTCAACTCATCCAAGGCCAACTCCTATTCCCACAATATTTCACATTCAATAGACAAACAACTTAAGACCATGTCCAAACAAGTTTGCATGGCCACCTTATGCTCATCTATGATACCTTAGTACCAGAGTAGATGTATATAGTGCCTCACAAACTCTTTTTCAACGTCCTGTTGTTTTGTTAAGTGTTGAGTTTTGAGCACAACAATCTTCTTAGTTACTTCCTTGATACAATCTCATGGATAGCCAAATTAAGACAACCACAACAATAGCTATGATCATTCAATACATACAATAACTATATTAAGACAAGGGTTATAGTTCGGATGTAGCAAGTCCCTGCTTTTGTTCTTTTGTTATTTCTTGAGTCATTAACATCAATTTGTTTCCTTGAAAATGACTAAACTAAAACAAACAATGAACGAATTGAATGCCTATTTTTGCTCTATATAGAAACAATGATTACAACAAGAGTTTGAATTTATTATTTTGTTAACGTTGAAAAAAACATGCTTCCATTATCATATCATCCAAATTTGTGATTAACTTTAAATAAGATGTGAGAGTTCAATTTTATGCAACATTACAACAAAAACCTACTTAATCAATTACTCCGTTAACTTTGAAGTTAACTATTTCAAAGATTGATGTAATTCCACAAAGCAACTACCTACAATGATAGTGATAAGACATATTTAGTATCATCTATAATTTAATATTCATATTTTCCACAAGTTGTATGTTCTTATCCAAAGTTCCACGTTTGTAAAAAACTATTTTTTTAGTATGTATTGACATTTGTCTGAATATAATGATGATGATTAACGTCCACCGAGACCCTCTTTGGTATATCGGACCTTGAGAAGGGTATTATTTGGATTGCTTTAAAATTTTATTCATATCCTCAAAAATCTTGGCAAGAAGCTTTCCTAGCTCACTATAGTTTTGTCAAGTTAGGAGGTTAGAAAGGTTTGTATTGTAGCAAATACTATGAAACTCATATCTAATGTGGGTGTAAGCAAGGCACTCTAAGTGAAAGTGATTTTCATTCTCAACACTCATAGAATCACAAAGATGGAAAACCCTTTCTACCATGGAGATTTACGAATAGACCAATGCCCTATTTCACTATGGAGCGCATGGGAATTTATTCTTATTTTGACTATAATAAGTTTCTTCTTTGAACTAGTTAATATCCAGAGATACTTTTGATCTTCCAAATTAGTGTTAATGACCTCCTTGTAGTATCTTAATTTTCTTTAAACTTATAAATTTTTCCCACACCACAGTTTCTCTTTAAACATAGATATAATGATATTTTTTACATTATTGATATTCTGCAAAGTGTCATTTTTGTCAATGCCCCAATGGTTTAACCAAGCCATGGTATCTTAAATACACCAACCTCACTTGAGGCGTAATTGGATTTGCTTTGATTTTAAAGCCATTTTTGGAAGTCTCTTGTCTCCCATGTTATTTAACTTGTGCTTGTACATTAGGTACCTAGTCACAACCATGCTCTCGATTGGGGAAAGACCCACTTCTATGAGGATAATATGATAAGGTGTATTGAATTTAATTTTGAGGTTATAAGTTATAAAATGCTTTTGGATTTGCTCAATATTTCTCCAAGATTCTCTAGAAATAATGCAACCCCAAACTTCACAACTGTATAAAATAATAAGAATAACAAGAATTTCAAAAAGAAACTTAGACTAAACTCATAAATTTAAATACAAATTTAGTTGTAGTATAAAGCCAAAATGCATAACTTGGAAGGCTAAATGCATAAAAGCTTTTGTTCCAATGTCAGAAAATAGTTTAATGTTAGATAAGTAAAACCATGTAAGACTTGATTTTTGAACTAAATGTGCCGTCATAGAATAATTTAATGTTAGATAAGTAAAAGCATGCCAGCCTTTCGATTGTTGTTAATATTATAGTATTGCTATTTCAAATATAGCTTAATTGAGTGAGTATAGCATTAGATATGGTATGCTATTTTGACGTGTTCCCCATATACATACATTATAAGCAAGCTAGGCACCATTATTAAGATTTAAAATGTGCAATAGATGGTCATTAAATATTTATTATGGTGACGGGCCTCAATAGTGACATCTTTAAACAACCTTTAGCTTAATTAAAAGGTTCTATTGAGGGCATATCGCACCCTAGTGAGTGGACCTGGTTCTATTTCTTGTGCCTAAATAGTGATGCTTGTGCTTAATTAAATGAGTGGATCTGGTTCTATTTCTTGTCATGAATGTTTGAGCTGATTCATTTATTATGGTAGGCTACCTTCAACACCCTATTCAATGATTCATTTATTATGGTAGGCTATCTTCAACACCCTATCCAAGGAGGCAGGGTCACTACTAGTAGTAGTGTTGTATTTTTATTCAGTAGGTTGAGCATGTGAGTGATTCCATTTATTTACATCATTGAGCAATTATATAATGGTTCATGTTTAATTTTTTATGCATGTACTTTAAATAGAGTTCACTTATGATAATGTATATAGCTATTATTTATTTTTTGTGATTATTATTTTAATCTGTATTATGCATCTTTCTCACTTCTAACTTGTTAGGTTGGCAAGGTTTAGTTGTGCTCTGCAAGTTATCTTTCATATTAGGATACGTTGATGTGGAAACAAGCAGTTTCGCACAACTACCTTAAGTTGTTAGTGTAAGGTAGGTAAGATTGATCACCCTTGATTTATAGCCACATAAAACAAGACAATGATTTAATAAAATGACAACACAAGTCAAAATAAATATGAATTATCTAATCAATTTTTAACTTATTACCTAATGCTTTTTTTATTTATTTATTTTTAACATTATTTGATTTTTTATTTATTTTTTAAATAAAAATAAAAATAAAAACACCTAAATTTTTATAAAATGAAATAAATAATAAAATATAATATAAAGAAAACTATGTTAAATTTATTTACAACTAAATTAAATAAATATAGCATTTAAAACACATAACACTTATTCAAATGTTAGTTTTAGTTTCTTTTATTTATATAAAGAGATAATGATAAAATACTAAATAATTAAAATGTTAAGTTAATATATTAACAAATCCTAAACTAAAAATTAATTAAATTATTTACATTAATTTAAAAGGAGATATTTTAGAGAAATGTGATTGAAATAAAACTAAAAAGTAAATATTTTTATGTTTTATTTATATTTATTTTGTTTATAATGATTTGAAATATTTGTATGGTTTTATATATAAAGTGAATTAATATAAAATAATAAAAGAAATGAACGATTATACAAAAGAAATATAAATATTTAATAAGTATATACAAATTAAGAATGAGAAGCACAATCATAATCAAATTTACAAATAAGATAAGGATGAGGTGTTTGAACTAAGAAATATTATTAAAGAGTTATGTAATGTCTCTATCCTAACCAAACCTTGACCGACTAAAGCTTCCACCTATTAAGATAATCTAAAGAATTCTAATAAAATAATGCATCTTTTAATTTTTTGACTAATTGGGCCGAGAGGACCTTTCTACCGCCCAAAGTGAATGAGATGTGTTGAGTTTAAATAATTTTTTTATAAATAGTTACAAGAATAACTATTTTACTTTATAATCAACGAATGAATGCAATTTTTGTATATTTGTAAAGTTTTTGTGTTATTGTTTAGGATCCCAAATTGAAATAGTTACACTAGCTGAATATATTGGATTATATATTGTTGAGTTGATAATATATTAAATTATGACTGAATATATTGGATCCCAAATTCGAATTGCACAGGCTGAATACATAATTTTGCTGAGCAATATTACACTCAAACCTTTTCCCTGAAGTTGACATAGGTTTAGACTCTAGAGTCCATTCAATACACCAATTAATGCGAAGAGTTGCTCACTCATCGGATTCATAACACACGATGGTGATGGTTTTGCATCATGGATGACACCAGGTACACTTGAAATCAAATCGATGTGTTCTTTCTGCTCTAACTTCTTCTTGGAGTAGTCTTTCATCCTTATCTTAATTTTCCATCAAACTTTTTCCACATTTTTTATATTTGGAATCAAGACATTATAGGGATATACTAATAGTAGTTGCTGAGTCAAAGTTTATTGACTTGTATTAATTTGTTTTTACATATCTAAAGTGTTTCTAAGTTTTGCAAAATTTAATTATTAAATATAATTTTTTTTAAAATAAAATAAATATTGTAATTTTTAAAATGTAATTTTTAAAATGTAATTTTGATTTTTTAATTGGTGCAGAATACTTTTGATGGAACATTAATCCCTGCAGGAGTGTTCTTAATTATCATAAATTATAAATAAATATAATTAATTTACAAAACTAAATTCTGTAAAAATACCATGTTTTGTATTGCTACTATTGCTTCATATCATGTCAAATAACTAAAAGTTGATCATCTGATGGATAGCAAAGCATTAGACGGCTCTAGGAAGAGCATATCGAAACTACATATGACAGGCAACAAAGCATTTGATGGCTCTAGATAGAGCATATCGAAACTACATCTGACGGACAACAAAGCATTTGACGACTCTACACAAAGCATATCGAAACTACATCATATGCAGAATAAAATCAATCATAAGAAACGCCAACATATAGATTTTATAAATGAAGACAAACTGTCTAAAAAGTAGTGGTCCTTACCTATTACATGCCTCCGCCTCCACCTAGAAACCCTTAATATTTGAAGCCTTATGAAGAGCGTCCCTCCATTCTTTAACGGTCTCGGGGTCGTATCTCTGTTTTTGTAGGGAACTTTCAAATTTCATTGCTTTCTTCTTTTCTAGAAGGTCCAGATGTCGATCATACTCTCTGCGCGCCAAGGATAATTTTAAAAACCCATACTTATTTAAAAGTGTATAAACCTTGGCGAATCTTACCAATTCTTAAAATGTCAACTATAAAATATTTGGCGATATTTTTCTAAAATTATTTCAATTTATAAGGATTTTATATAGTTTATATAATAATTTGGCGTTTTTTAGAGTGAAAAAAAGTTGACCCCCGTCAAAATTGGGTGAAATGGGGCTTTAAAAAATGCAAATTGGCGAATGTTTTTTTGGAAAAAAACATGGAAAAATAGCCCATGGGATAAATTTCACCCCTAAAATTATCCTTGCCGCATGCATACCGAATATCTGATGGCTTCACACAGTAGATAGGAATAATAGGTTTCCCTGACTCGATCAACAACCAGAGTTCATTTAAACATCAAGTTGATCATGTATAATTGGTGGAGAAAATTGGTATATGGACAACGACAGAGTGAATGGCGCCTTTCAATTGAGAAGGTATTTTGTCTCCCTCGAGCAGTTCCTCCTTGTCAAGAAAGACTCGCATACCACGGACAGTAAGGCGTTGGTAGAGATGGGTTGGTAAATTTTCCTTAACATCGCTACCACAATGATTTATAAAAGCATCATAGTACAGTCGCTGGTGTTGGTTGCAGATGCAGCAATGGAGTTGGAAGAAGAAGCAACCATTCGAGAAACAAAGAAGATGACTGAAAAAACGAATAATCAATGTGTATTGGGTAGTATGAGTTAGAAGAGTTCCCAAGTATGGAGACATTGAGATCTTTGGAGGAGTTGAAGCTTTCTCACGAACTCCAACCCCTGTATGTTGTTCACCTTCACACACTCGTCTGCCTTCACCTTCACACACTCGTCTGCCTTCACCTTCACACACTCATCTTCCAATAGCCCCTTCAATGCCATTAGAATTCAACAAGCTTATTATTTCATCACAAGTCAGTCGAGTCATAGTATTTGAAACTACACAGAACATGCGCATAGATTATGGGTTTTCTCTTGAATGGGTATATTTGAGAAAAGGAAATAAAATGCACGTCTGATAACACTGGTCAGATCCATGTCATGAGTCTTGGACTGGTTGTACCAACTAGCATATATGCATCTTAACTCTAGCTATATCAAGGGCTGATAAGGATCAAATCTCTTGAGGAAGTTAAGAACTCTAAAAATGGGTTTGCATCTTAAGGGATTTGATCCTTGGTCTCGACAATTGATAGAGCATTAAGATGTTCTATGTTGGTTTATTAATATGCAATTATTACAAAACTAATATTCAACTCATTGTTATATTATCAACTTAAAAATACATTTAATCTAATATATTTTAAGTTATAATCATTCAAGCACCAACTATTCTAGTGTAGATATCTTACAAACAGGTAAAAATCCATTTACTGGAACTTCTCGAACTTCCACTTTCGAAAATACAAATAATCCATGAATATATATAAAAGTTGATAAAATAGATATAGTCTTTTACAAGATAGACTTTCCCGTATTTATAATTGTTTAAAGGGTGTCTAATGTAACTCTTCATAAAGAGTTACACCATTTCACTAATTAATTATATTATTATATTATTCTTGTTTGTTGTTGTTATTATTATTATTATATATATATGTGTGTGTTGATGTTTATTTTATTATTATTTTATTCATAACATTGCCTCTCTCTTAGAAAGGCTTTGTCCTCAAATCCTTATAACGTTGTCACACCGTTCCTTGTGACGTCGTAGCTGACGAAACATGTCGGTACAAACTTCTAAGTGTAGAACATAACTTCCGATATGTTGATGGATCAATCCAGCCAAAATTGATTTGCTGATGACTGTTGGGATTCTCTATTGATCTGTCGTCAGCAGCTTTGAGCACGTTAGTACCATTATCTTTCAACAATTCCCACTTTTTAGGATACTGGTTTATATGGTTGGGGTGTCGATAGGGAGTAACTTATTGTTGTTTGTTTTTCTGTTGGTTTGAATTGCGGCGAAGACTGAATTTGAATTTATTTCTTCTTCCTCAACTTGATTTTGTTTTCTGGAGAGTCTGGATGCTTCTTTCTGGATTTGTGCTACTTTGTTCTCCAATAGATTGTTACTACTCTGAATTTTCTCGAACCTTTCGTCTTGTGACTTTTTGTCCTCTTTTAACTTCTTGACTTGTTCCTCTAGTTCTTGTTTAAACTTTCTGAGGTGTTGGTTTTCTTCTTGCTTTTCTAGTATTCTTCCTTCAAGGTCTTCATTTGAATGCTCCGTCTTTCGACTATGTTTCAGCTTCTTGATTTTCGTAAGTAATGTCTTGTTATGACTTCTTAGTCGAAATAGTTCTTCGGCATTGCTTGCTAATATGTCATTGAATTTCTTAAATTCCACTTTGTGCGTCTTTTTAGTAGTGTCATATGTCTGTTGGAGTTCTTTATTCTTTTGTTGTTGTTGACCTATGTCTGATTCTTGACTTTGTAGCTTCCTCTGGACTTGCATCAATTCCTCATCTTTGTCCCTGACAAGCTGGTTTAAATGCTTTATTTCTTCTTCTAAATCATTATCGCTTCCATCATATAACATTTTCTTGTTATCTCTTATGGTTTGTTCGAGCTGTCAATTTTGATTCCATAAGTGACGATTCTCATCGTCTCTCCACTCCTTCAAGAACTTCTATGTCTCAATCTCAACTTGTAGACGTTTACTGATCGCTTTATATTGCTCTAATTCATCCAGTGTTGCTTGTAGCTTTGACTTCATTACTGAATATGTGTTTGCCATTGTTCCTGACTTCTTCGATGATAGTTGGTTTCCTTTGACTTGATTTCTTGACGATAAGGGTCTTCTTCTGACTTGATATTGCTCTTCGATGATAACTGATCTTCAACTTCTTTGACAATAATATTTTTTTTTTTAATAACAATGTTCAATATGATTCTTCTTGTAAAAAATTATTTGTGTTGGTGCTCTTCTAATTTAATTTCCCCTTAATTTTTGTAAAATGGTGTAGAATGGTTGGTTGGAAGGAATGATTGTAACCTTCCCCACCCAAGTTCAAATATCACTTTTGGTTTGTTGTTAGGGAATAAAACCAAACTCACTTCTCACAAAACCACGTGCACTTTCATAAAACCATGTGCGGTTTTACTTCTTCTTTGAAGCGTAAAAGCTTCTTTTTACTTCTTTTTTACGTCTTCTTTTTTTTGTTGTTTTTACTTTTTCAAATAATCCATGAATATATATAAAAGTTGATAAAATAGATATGGTCTTTTACAAGATAGACTTTCCCATATTTCTAATTGTTTAAAGGGTGTCTAATGCAACTCTTCATAAAGAGTTACACCATTTCACTGATTAATTATATTATTATATTATTCTTGTTTGTTGTTATTATATATATATATATATATATATATATATATGTTGATGTTTATTTTATTCATAACACTTGGTCTCGGCAATTGATAGAGCATTAAGATGTTCTATGCTAGTTTATTAATATGCAATTATTACAAAACTAATATTCAACTCATTGTTATATTATCAACTTAAAAATACATTTAATCTAATATATTTTAGGTTATAATCATTCAAGCACCAACTATTCCAATGTAGATATCTTACAAACATGCCAAAGTTACATTAATTAATTGATTATAAAGTAAAATAGATATTCACCCAAAACTATTATCTAACCACCAACTATTCCAATTTGGAATCATGTTCTAAATGCCAACACATAAATACTACAAATAAACAAATTTTTCATTAATTAATCAATTGAAGTAAAATAGTTATTTACCCAAATCTAATTGTCTAAGTGCCAACTATTACATGTTCTAAATAACACATCAATCATACAAATAGGCAAAAATTGCATTCATTCATTGGTTAGGAAGTAAAATAGTTATTTACCCAAATTTAATTGTCCAAGTGCCAACTATTTCATGTTGTAAATTATAACATATAAATCCCAAAAATACACAAAAGTTGCATTAATTAATTAATTGTGAAGTAAAATGCTTTCAATTTACTCAATTATTGGTTAGCTTACAATTATCACAAAACTAATATCATACTTATTGTTCTATTATTATTAACATTACATAATCCAATATATTTATCCACGTGCCAACTATTACTATTTGGGATCCTAAACAATCACACATAAACCGTACAAATATGCAAAATTTGTCTGCATTCATTGATTATGAAGTAAAATAGTTATTCTTGTAACTATTTATGAAAAAACTATTTTAAATGTAGGGATGCATGAATGGAAATTGAAATTGAAATTCAATGTATATTTATATAAATGTATTTTACAATCTAGCCAATTTAAATTTTGAACCGACATGTGACAGACGTGACACATCTCATCCACATTGGGCTGTAGAAAGGGCCTCTCCACCCAATAAATAAAAAAGACAAAAGTACACCATGAACCATTGGCTTTCTAATCACCTTGAATCTTAGTGGCCCCATGTAAACATTTTACTATTGTTTCAAGTTTCAATAATGCTATTACTTCACAACGTGTAATTATTTATTTTTATATTCATTACCCAAGTTTAGAATCTAGTTTTTCATTTCTAATGTTATGTTAAATATGAAACTAATATTTAATGTAAATGAACATAAGATTAATTAAAATTTAATATAAACTAGCAGATGTTATTTATGTTATATTTTATTATATTATACCTGATCTAAATTAATATTAATTAAATTAAAATTTCGCTTTAACTAGCATAAGTTATTTACGTTACATTTTATTTGAAGGTTCGTAGGTATATCCTTTTGCACACATAGGAGAGGGCATTTCAAGGCAACGAAGGAGTGTTGACTCAAACCCAGTCGACAGGGGTTCCCATCGTTGTCGACACCAACCCACCGCGATCTCCCTGAGCACCAGCCTAGACAAGTTTTACCCCGTCCGGCAACACCTGTGGAGCAGATGAGGTCTCACCCGAGGCGTTCAAGGGAGAGTGGACAGAACCATGTTTCCACCTAATGAAGGAGGATGTTTGCGGCACCGATTACTTAACTTATTGCGACATTCAAAGATAGATCTATTCGTTTAACTTTGGCATCATTGTATCCATAGCATCATTCAATAGAAACATTCATCGCGACAAGTATAACAGTAAAGAATTAAGTGCAGCAAGGAAACATAGCATTATTCATGAATCACAACATGCATTATTATAAAAGATACACACAGGGAATTTCACCAAAATAGTTATGTCATGTCATATTTCGTTAGCAAAACCCTGATACAATATCTCCGAAAAAACACAGATTTCACCAGTAACTCTTGATCTCAGATACAGACTCACAGACGCACACATCTGACATCTGTATTAAGATTCCTCACCACTTACAACTTATGTCTATATATAGGCTTCCGCCTTTACAATGCTTGTCCACTTACTAACAACTTCCTAACCGACACTTTGGACAAATGACCCAACATCTAACTGACATAGTCCAAAATGACCCAAAACCCGCCTACTACGGAACAAATGACTCAAAAATACATAATATACGGTCAAAATGACCCAAAACCCGCAAATTGCGGTACAATTGACCCAAAAATGCATAAAATAATCTTCTTTACGCCCAGCTCTCTGCTTTCCGTGGTATCATCTGACTCGTCTTAGCATCAGTGATGCTCCGACTCTACCTTACCAAACTGCCTGCCAACAGGCCCCCAACACAATCTTGTGGCTTGCCCTCGAGCCACGTCAACTGGACATGGTGTATTCTTTACTCGGCTATGGCTGAACTTTGGTTCTGCAACTATTCTTGCTATCTGAATCGCGTTGTTTTGTCCTGCTCCTTCTGCTATGCGGATCATCAACTTGCTGTCATGTACCTCTCACCCGAAAGTGGTCATTCCTCGGCTCGTCATTATGTACCGTGCAAACTCATCCTCCAGTCTCGAGGGATCGATTGCAGACGGAGGAGAAGTTTGTGAATAGCACCGAGGTGCGAAAAACAGGCCAGCGGTTCTGGCACATCTGTTTCGCACCGGTAAGCACATGCTACCGGGACCCGGGGGCTGCCACCCCCATCCTTTTTGTGGTCACAGGACCATGAGACTTCGAACTATCACCAACTGCCTAGACATCTCGGAAGAGACTTCATGCTTGTAACCTCCAAGTGTCCGCGGCGCGGCTTGCTCCAGGCGCTCATGCACACTCGTCGTTCGGCCCCTCAGCGCGCCTGGTGTGCTACCACACGAAATGAAGTGAATCATTTCCACAAACTCCTTGGAATTCCTAACTTAGCTAGATGCCTAATCCTCTCGCAGCATAACACCTCTCGAGCGGAAAGACTCTGTGCTCTACGGTCCTCTGGTTCCTATATTTATACATAGCATTTGGTCGTTCGTCTGCCTCAACAATCATTTACACCACCTGTTCACGTTAGATGCAAATCATATCCTTCTGTTATTCGGTGTGAGTATGAACCAGACTTCTGAAGGGCGACGTGGTAGCCATACTTCTGTTGGTCGCCTTTCGTGCCAAAGTGTGTGAATCATCACCCCCAGGTGCCTTCGGCCATGTTGCCATGGTGTATTCCATATGCCAACCGTGCAAACCATCACCCCAAGTGTTGTCGGCCATGCTGCCTCGGTATACTCCTCGTGCCAAACGTGTGTGCTTCTGGCACAATCCGAGTCTACTAACGATCATACCTGCCCAAAGGGAAAAAGTTCCGTCAGTGAATGATTCGTAATGATTTTTGATTTGACCTAGTCGCGACCCTGCTGCTGTTGCGGACCACTCCTAACTTACGGCACAAGCCTCCCTGCCTACGCATTCTCGTCTATGTTGATGCGCCATCCTGCCACCGATCAACCTGTAAAATTTATTTTTTTTTATTTTTTCCACCGATGTGACTCAGGCATCGCACTGCTCCAAGCCCGACCAATAGGGATTCAATCTACTGTCGTTAATCAACTTTGGGAGCATCGCTCCGTCCAACTATTGTAACTGTACTACACCTCCTGACGTGATGCTACTGATGCGATACGGACCAAGCCAATGCATTTGCAATTTTCTTGGATGTTTCATAAACTTGTTGTCATACAACAGCACCAAGTCACTTTGCTGAAACTATTTGTTTTTTATGTGGCGATCGTGCCAAGCCTTCTGACGATCCTTCTCCACCCCCTGGTGGAATCATGCGAGAAAGCGATCTTCCTCCAGCTGTACTAGCTGCGCTAGACGTTCTTCTAGTGCCACTGCATCATCCAGGCCTGTCGCTGCTGCTATGCGTAGACTCGAAACGATGTACTCCATTGGCATAATCGCTTCTTGTCCATACACTAACTTGAATGGTGTCTGACCCGTCAAGCTTTTACATGTGGTGCGATATGCCCACAACATTGCTGGGATTTTCAAATCCTAGTCATCGCGGTTCGCATTGCACACCTTTGTCAGCGCATGCTCCAATATCTTGTTAAGAGCTTCCACTGTTCCATTTGCCTGCGGATGATATGGTGTACTCTTCTTATGCTGTATCTGCAGTTCCTCTATCAATGCGTTGATGGTGTGATTGAGAAAGTGGCTGCCTTGATCACTCAGCAATATCTTGGGGCAGCCGAAGCGAGTGATAATGTTGTCAAACAAAAACCGCGCAGCCGTGACTGCAGAACAATCAATGACTGGTGCTGCCTCTGCCCATCTTGTCAAATAATCAGTCATTGTGATGATGTATCTTGCACCAGTGCACTTCCCTGGGGGATTGATTGGTCCCACAAAATCCACTGCCCATTTGTCAAACGGCTACAGTGTTAGCTAAGGCATCAGCAGCATCTCATCTCTCCTAGAGGGCTTCCCGGTTCTCTGACAAACATCGTAGGACCACGCATAGTTGGTCGCATCATTGTGTAGTGTGGGCCACCAAAGCCCTGCGCGAAGCACCTTCCTGGATGTCACCCAACCACCGTAGTGCCCTCCATCCACTCTGGCATGTGCTTCTGACAAGATCTGCACCTGCTCATGTGGCAAGACACACCGTCGCAATATCTCATCTACACCCATCTTGTATAACTCTCCTACGATTAACTAGAAATCTGCAGCCTTGACTACCAACTGCTTCTTCTGATTAGTGGTGAATTCTTCTGGTGCAGTACCTGTCGCCAGAAACTGGAGGATTTCTTCAAAATAGCCATCAACTACTTCAACCTTAAACAGTTGCGCATCAGGCAACCCGTCTTCAATGTTAGTTGGCTCTTCTCCTGTTTCAATCCGCGATAGATGATCAGGGCCAACATTCAACCGCCCTGGCTTCACAATTACTTCAAAATCAAACTCCTGAAAAAGAAGTAACCATCGGCAGATCTTCCCCCCCAACACAGGCTTATTGACCAGGTATTTTAATGCGGAGTGGTCTGTGAACATCTTAAAATGTCCTCCCAACAAGTAATGTCGAAACTTCTGCAACGCATAGACCATCGCCAGACCTTCCCTCTCGGTAGTGGCGTAGTTCCTTTTTGTAGATGACAGCTTCCGACTGGCGAAAGCAATAGGGTGATCGAGATCCCCCTCTCCTGGTTGCGCCAGCACCACACCGAGTGAAATCGATGATGCATCGACATGGACATGGAACTCCTTACTCCAATATGGAAAGACCAGTATTGGTGTCGAAGCCATCTTCGCCTTCAGCGTCTCGAAGCTATCCTAACATTCAAGGCTCCATTGAAATACCGCATCTTTCTTCAATAGCTTCTCCATAGGGGCGGTGATCGCTGCATATCCCCTGATGAAGTTGCGATAGCACCCAGTATGCCCCAAAGTCGCCCTCAACTGCTTAACATTAGTCGACGGTGTTAAGCTCAAAATGAGTGCAATCTTTGTTGGATCGACTAACAACCCTTGTTTGCACACAATGTGACCCAGCAATATCCCAAACGGTGCACAAAAGATGCACTTCTTCAAATTCAGCGATATCTGATGCTATCGGCATCGCTCAAGCATCAACCGCAGATTGGCCAGATGATCACGGATCAAACCATAGACTGTCCAATCATCCATTATACTTGCAAAAACTTCTGAATAAAATCCCGCAACGTAGCAACAACAACCCGCGAGAAGATCACAGGTGCATTCTTCAACCCAAACGGCATCACGGTATACTGAAAACATCCCCATTCTGTCACAAAAGTCGTCTTGTGGCGGTCTTCCTTCGCAATGCGGATCTGATGATAACCCGAGAACCTGTCCGTGAAAGAATACATCTCCTGGACGCCCACACCTTCGAGTACTTCATCAGTAAATGGGGTCGAAAAGGGATCATGCACGCAGGCATCATTCAACTTCCGCAAATCGACACAAATGCACACCTCGCTAGTCTTCTTGTCCTGCACCACCATAGGACTAATCCATTCTGACTCTTCAACCGATTCAATGATACCAGCATCCAACATGCGATCAAGTTCGACCTTGACCCTCTCCTTATGTCGCGGGTTCAGCCGGTAGGGTCGTTGCCTGATCGGTTTTGCATCTGGCTTCAAGGGGATCTTCATCTCACCTAAATCACCCAAGATACCTTTCATCTCTGAAAACTGCGTAGGAAAGAGGTCTTGGAATTCATGCAACAAATCAGTGACCCTTCCCATCATCTCATCATCCCAATAATCTCCAACATTCGCGAACTTGGGAGTGGCCTCCATCCTCATATTGATCTTACGAAGCTTCAATGGTTGGCTGATCAGATCACTTGGCGCATTAGGTGCTATCACAACGCGACTCCCTTCGAACTCAAGAATATTGACATTCCACGGATCGTCACCATCTTCGGGCCCACCGGTGATATTGTAACATTTCATCATGGATTGCATTTGGCAGTGCGCATGCGGATCCGCGGGATATGCTATCGGAACAACCTTCAGAACCACATCGCGGATGACCTGCAAAGCATTATTGACATCAGGGTTAGCATCCGCGAAAGTGAACGTGTGAGTGAAGCATATCGTCAACTCCACCCAAGTGGTAATTTCCCCTCGCAACTCAGCTGTAGTATACCATGAGTGTGGCATCTCATCTAAAGTATGGATAAAGGCATGGACCCTCTCATCTCGCAGTCGCGATGCCCACAATGTCTGACACTCCCTCAAATGACTTCCAGGGTTATTCCAACCATCAGATTTCCCTGTGTGGTAGACCTCGGTATCCCCGAAGCAAACCGTCATCAATCTCCTGCACTGCAACCATTCATTAATTGATTTCTTGTGTGTCACCCACCAGCGTGCTAGAGCAGCCTTCAGTGCTTCCTCCAATGCCACCAATCACTGTGGTTTTGAAACTCGTTCCTCAAACTCTGTAAAAAATTTGGACAAGCCATGAAATCCTTCATATGCTGGTAAGGTGATTGTCTCAGTCGCGATGCGGCATAGCGACTGAGTGATTAACCCACACTTGCGGAGCAATACCTCATGCAAGAGGTTCTGCCAGTGTTCTAATGCATCATCAGAGTCGGAAGACGCAGAGCTCTCACTGCCGCCATCCCAGCTCACCGTTGGCAGTCCGATGAATATAGTCTTCAGAAATATTGAATGCATGGTCCCATCCACTGGGATCTCCGTCCTTTACTGGCTCAATGTATCATCGTCCTTCAGCCGGATCCAACGGGGCTATGACTCTGAGATTGCGGTTTTCAAAAGTTATCATCCGTCGCTTGAAGTTGATTACCGCTCCATTGTCATTAGCCCATCTGATCCCCAGCAATGCGGGATACGAGCTTCCTCCTTCAACCACTTCGATGACATCGAAGTCTGCATAGGTCTTCATGCCCTCAATGTCCACCATCAGACATGGGACTCTCCCAATCGGTGTCACCTTAGCGTGATTAGCTAACCGAAGCTGTACAGGAGACCAACTCAATGGGGGACTCCCCATTTTCTTCCATGCCTGCTTAGTTAAAATGTTGACATTCAAACTAAGATTCAGAATAACTAAATCAACATCATAGTCCCCAATTTGTATTTTCATGCACATCTCCTTACCTGTCCTCCGCCGTTGTAAGGAGTTTACCGCTGACTCCTGCTGTCCCCTAGATGGACGCTGCAGCAACCCCTCAATCTCAGCAAGGGCCGCGGGATCTCGTGCCAACAATAAACAACTCTCAAGAAACTTCTGCAAGGTTCCAGACTGCGCTAATGGTCCTGCCTCGGAAGTAGCATAAAAAACAGGGGGCATGTCACAAATGACAGCTTTACCGCGATCCTGGTCCATCGCATGACATGCCTGAAAGAATGTATTGCGCTCGAACTCAACGTCGAATGATACCTTCTTCTGCCCGGCCAATCGAATGAGTGGTTGTGGGCTATCTCCTCCTGTTACTGCACCTCCCCGCAGGATAACTGCGACAGCCGCATCCTGTGGTCTTGGCTCCACAGAAATTGTTGCAACACTCGCACCTTTATTATGGTTCAACGGTGGATTCCCTGGCTGGTTCACATTCTGATTAGCGTTCTGGTTCAAGCATTGATTCTGGTTTTGCGTCGGCTCTTGCACCTGATTTTGTACTGGTTGTTGCACCTAATTCTGATTCTGCAATTGTGGAACATACCCTGCTTGCCATCGCGCAATCAACTACAGGCAGTTCTCTACTGTATGGTCTATAACAAAGCAAAATGTACACTGTGTCTACAATAGTGGGAAATCACGCTGGTAATGTCCCCATACCACACAGTGATAGCATTGCACCGGTCCTCGACCTCCTCATCCTCCTCTGCGACCAAATCCTCCACCCCAGAATACTCCACGGAATCCACCCTGTTGTTGGTATTGCGGTTGGTTGTACTGTTGCTACATGAGCTGGTTGCATGCCCTGCCCTTGCTGCACATACTACGGTTGTTGAACGTATTGTGGCTGCAGTGGAGCCATTTGCATCGGAACATATTGTGGTACAAACTGTTGTGGTTGCTGCTACAGTACAAACTGTACCTACGGTTGAGGTAGCGACTGGGCTACCTGCGACTGCAGTTACGATTGTTGTACGACATGTTGATCGTCCTTTACATAGAATGCATCGTACGTTCTCTCATGAAGAAACCCATATACCCAGCAATCTTTATCGTCATGTCCCACAAATTTACAGAATGTGCAATACAAATTCATCGGTTTGGTGACCATCTTCTGCATATATGGACATTCCTCATGGCGGTGCCCATATACCTGACAAACGCGACACCATGGCATGCCACCATTCAACGCGTTCGATGCTCCTGAAACCAGATAATTGCAGAAGTCAGGGCAATTATCCTTAGTATGCCCTTCTCCTCGACATCGCGTACACCAGACTTCTTTGCGTTGCTCCTTGACCTTCTTCAGATCTTGTAGCTGTATGGTCAAGTTAGCCAGCTGTGTCTGTATCTGTGACATCCCAGCTATAGTTTCACCAATCGACGATGCCTCCAACCGCATCGCAATCTCCAGAGCTTCACTGGGCATCGAGATGTTCTATTGCATCAATGGTAGTTGAATATGCGGTAGCAGTGTCGCGATGAACCACTCTTTGTGTTGGATAGTGCTCATATCAAAACTAACCCTTTCCATCAACGTCTTAAACTGCTGGTCAAAATCCCACACCGTCTCATTGGGATACTGCTTAATTTCTTTCAATTCGGTAATATATTGTGCTTCAGACTTGGGTTTTCTGAATTCTACAATCAATTCGTTCCTGATATCATCCAGCGTCTTCTCTTGAGCTCCTATAGGGACTAGAACAAATTTCATAAACCAGTCTAGTGCACGACCTCGTAGAGTTGTCGCTAACTGGCCTTTCTTAGCGTCATCATCAATAATCTGTTTTATGGTCCATACTGCCTCACATAAGAACCAGTATTGTTCAGGATTGTCTTTTCCATCTCCATGGAACAATGGCAACTTCGCATCTTCGCCTGCCATCCTGGGATTTCTTCTTGCAGTCGCTAAACTACTAACAATCAAGTTTTGTTGACCTGGTGGGGTCGAAGTTGTGTTTCTTACCGGTTGACAGATAGTGAGCGAAGGTGTGGGTAGGTTGCCGCTAGGGTTTGGTCCTACCTCTATCCTGGGCGTAGCCTAGTTGTCCTTGTCCGGACTGTGAAGTCACTTCGTCACGTGTGGTCTTCCTTCGGGAACTTGCGTTTCGATCGCAGCAGGACCTTCTCCTATCCTCTGCCTCTTTTCCTGTCGAAACCTCGCTCCTCCCCTTGTAAGACCACTCTCTTCCTCAGCTTCGCTCACAGTCTCGTCATGAACTGCACCCATCTACCCCTTATCATTCCATGTGCCGCCCCCCTGCCGTCGCGATACCCACAGCCTCCGCCCACCAGGCTGTTTACTGATCTAGATGCATCTTCAATATACCCTTCTTGCAAATAAGCATCTTAATGGATAGTTGAAGCGACAATAGTAACCTTCCCTGGGGTTCGCGGAAAAAATATCTTTCAGTTTCACTATAGGACTTTTGTGTATCAACCGCGAATTCAATGATATACCCTTCCAAGATGCTATCAAGCCACACTTCGACAGCTCGCGACGCTTTGTTGTCGACTTCCTTCAGTTCTTGGTTCAGCTCCGGGGTCCAAGTCGTCGGTTCACCGCCTTGGTGGTTCCTCTTCTGGAAGGTCAACTTTGCCAACCACTTGAACAAAAGGACCGGGAATTCACAGAAAAACCATTTGTGCGGATCGTTGTGAATATATCTGTCCACCCACTGATCTATTGTCAGTCGAGTGTTCCGGCTTTCTTCTTCAGCAAACTCCTGCAACTTCTGATCAAACCAGTTTGTATCTCCGGTTGCGTCGGATGCCACAACATATCCTCCTTTCACTTCGCTTACGGTCCTGGAAACGGAACCATTTGTTGACTCAAACCCAGTCGACAGGGGTCCCCATCGCTGTCGACACCAACCCACCACGATCTCCCTGAGCACTGGCCCAGACAGGTTTTACCCCGTCCGACAACACCTGTGGAGAAGATGAGGTCTCACCCAAGGCGTTCAAGGGAGAGTGGACGGAACCATGTTTCCCCCAAATGAAGGAGGATGTTTGCAGCACCGATTACTTAACTTATTTCAACATTCAAAGATAGATCTATGCGTTTAACATTGGCACCATTATATCCATAGCATCATTCAATAGAAACATTCATCACAACAAGTATAACGGTAAAGCATTGCGACAAGTATAACAGTAAAGCATTAAGTGCAGCAAGGAAACATAGCATTATTCATGAATCGCAACATGCATTATCATAAAAGACACACACAGGGAGTTTCACCAAAATAGTTCCGTCATGTCATATTTCGTCAGCAATCCGAAATCCGTACTAAGATGCCTCACCACTTACAACTCATGTCTATATATAGGCTTCCGCCTTTACAATGCTTGTCCACTTACTAACAACTTCCTAACCAACACTTTGGACAAATGACCCAACATCTAACTGACATAGTCCAAAATGACCCAAAACCCGTCTACTACAGTACAAATGACTCAAAAATACATAATATACGGTCCAAATGACCCAAAACTCACAAACTGCGGTACAATTGACCCAAAAATGCACAAAATAATCTTCTTTACGCCCAGCTCTCTGCTTTCCGCGGTATGGTCTGACTTGTCGCAGCATCATCGATGCTGCGACTCTACCTTACCAAATCGCCTGCCAACAAGGAGCCATTCGATGAGCGTAGGGGTCGACTTTTGTCTCAGAGCATCATGACATTGATCTAATTGCAATCATCATGGGGTTGGCATGGTTAAGACGACATTCATTCATGTGCTTAGATTTTTTTCGCATTTTTGGATGGTTGAAAAAAGGAAGGGATTGACTAAGGAAAATGTTTTTGGTTTTAATCTTCATGAAGTCAATCAAAAAGTAGAGATTGGCATGCCTTCCTTATAAAAAAATTGAACTTGAACTGGATTGAACTGGATTTAGTTGGAGAAAATTATTTTTCAAATTAAAGGAATGGATTTTCCTAAACAGAAGTTGTTTATATTTCATTGCTTAACTAATTGTTTTGGCATTACTGTCACATAATTGACTTGTCTCTAGAAGAATCGATTGAGCATGACCTTCGTATGAAAATCAACACGACCAAAGAAAAATATGATTATGGAAATTAATCAAATGGTCAATAAAATACTAGTAGCTGGAGGAGTGACCCAAATGATGGATGATAGTTTCACTTAGGGAATTCTTTCCATGGAATTTGAAAGTCTAGCACATACTAGTTAGATAGACTTCATGGCTCTTTATACTTCAAACAATAGAGTTGGAAAGAAACAATTACTCCATCCTACTTGCAGAGTACTATTTTGGGAGCCTATATCTTCCAGAAGCAATGTTATTGGCCCATTTTCTAGTTTACTAAGTTAATATTCTACATTTTGTAATGGGAAAGTAGGGTTTGGGAGGCCTAGATCTTAGTTTTTGTGGAAAAAATACCCACATTCTAGATTAAATCTTGGTTTGTTAGGCCGACTTCTTCACATTTTTTTATTCCCAACTAGATTATTCTAGGGAATTAATGGATTAAATGAGGATTGATCTTGTTGACAAAATGAGTGAAAACACCAAGGGTGATGCGGAAGCAAATAGATCGGCCATTGTCGTAAAGGAGCAGAGTGAATTACAGGGACTGCAAGCAACTGATATTCCATGTCATTTGTGGGAGAATATATTGGATAGACTGTCGATTTTGAATCTGTTCAAGATGTTGAGCATTTGCAAATCTTGGAATTCAATGGTGCAATCGGACTCGTTTCTGATTTCCTACAAGAGGATACCCCCACATGACCTTTTCTTCATTTGTTTGTAATAGAAATGTTATTGCTACCTATAATCCTATAGATGACAAGTGGGTTGTTCTTCCTATGTCCCATATGCAGTCTTCATGCCATTGTTCTATAACATGTTCAAGGCTTCGTTAGTATTATCAGGCAGGGGTCTGTTGGTAGGAGAGAACAAAAAAGGATTCCTTGTTGTCTGTAATTTATTCACCAAAACCCACAAGACTTTGCCTCCCATGATACTCATGAATTATCCCTATGTGGTAGCAATGGTTGTGTATCCAGAGAGAGACAAGGAGTATCAAACTTTGGTTGTTAGTACTGATGATGTGATTACTTCTTAGGTGTATGATTCTAGGAGCAATTCATGGAAGGTTTGTGGTAATTTTGATGGGAGGTTTTCCCTGGTAGTAAATGTTGCCCATTTAGATGGCTTGTCGTTCTTCCTCACCCATGGTCATCATCACTTATTGGTCTTTGATGTTGATATTGGAACTTGGGATTTGGTTGAGGTTACCATGCCCCCTGTTGTTTGCGCCCATATACTGGAGAACGAGGGGTCCTTGATTCTTATTTTTAGTGGAAGCATTCCTCATATTTTTAGGTTTACAATTTTCAGTCATCTACTACTTGATTAACCTTAATCAAGTTTTAAATGATATGATGTTGTTGTATAAAAGGTTATTTTTTATTAAAAAGGGATCTTATACAGCAATTTCCAATTTGATGTTTAACTTTGATGTATAACTTAGATATAATTTTATTATTGTTGTGGTTATTATTATTATTGGGGTAATCGAGGAGCTTGGAGTTTTGAAGAATATTAGTATATGGGGGCTCGATGACCATGTCAAGCAATGGCAGAAAGTGTGTAGTATTCCCGATCACCTCTTTAGTAAATTCAGTCATGATAGTCTTAATTACTTTCTCATTGTTGGGCTCTGGGGGGATTTGATTTTATGTTCAAACTACTCTTCTATCATTTTCATGTATGATATTTTGGAAAATAGACGGACTTGAAAGTCGCTTGTGTAGGCCAAGCTGGTTTGGGCTTGCATCGGAGCCCGGCTTGACGCAATGGTATAATGTAGGCATCTGAGTTAACCTATTCCTGATATTGTCATAAGTTGTAGCTTATATGTTGTGAATCGTTTTAATTGTAGTGATGTAGAACCACTGGATTTGACCACACTATTAGATAGCGATATAAGTATTCAGTAGAGTTGAGAGACATCATATTACCATGTATTTTTGGATGATTATGAAGAACAAAGTTAATTACAATCTAATACGATATTTGCTACATTGGCCATTGCTCCTTTCGCTTATGTTCTTGAATGGTATGTGTACTTAGAATGACAAGCCAAAAGTAGCTCATGGTGATCATTTCCTCACACTGTTTAATGCATACTGAGCCCATTCTCTCCATAGCGAGGAGTTAATATGTTTTTTTGTTCTGTCAATATTTTTGGAGTGTTCACGAGTGACTGAAGAGGCATTTCTGGCACTAGGCAGAGCTGAATTTGAAATACCATATTGTTTTTCCCTTTACATTAAATCCTCGTAGAACCTGGTATTGGCTTTCCCCCATCCTCAGTTTGAACTGTCGGTGTAACGATATATTTTCTCTTCATTATATTTATTGGAGGAACACGTAAATTTTAGTGATAAAAGGCATAAAAACATTATGTATATTTGATTGTTGCAGGGAGGTACTGGTGTGAATGAACATTGTTGCAAGGGAGGTACTGGTGTGAACGAACATTGCTGCAGGGGCAGTACTAGTGTGAATGATCGCAGCACAAAATCTCTCTGACATGCCTCCAAACATTGTTGCAGGGGCGGTACAGGTGTGAACGATCGCAGCAAAAAAATCTCTCTGACATGCCTCCGAGTCTTATTACATTTTTCTATACCGACTCATGAGAGAGCAAAGTACAAACAGTATGGCCAAATTAGATTCATCATCCTATTTAACTTTCCTTTGCTCTCATCTCATGGCTGGTCACTTACCCTCAATGAGTGAAGAACATCCCACACTGTTGGGTTGCCGGTTTGATTTTGACATGAAGTATTTTTTCTTCATTTTCAGTGGATGATTTGCGAGAACAATACGAATTTCCAAACCTACATATGTGTAACATGTTTCCTCTCCAAAGCCATGATCTGAAACAAGAAATGGGGCATCTTCCGGATTAACAAATTACAAAAGCATTTAATCTATAATGAACCTAACATTTCACATAGACATGAAAATTTGAAGGAAAAGAACAGTCAAGATGTCTTACGAAGCTCCAAGATGGGACTAATCCAATTTATGCAGCCAAAGAATATGAGATATGAAACGAAGATTATGCAGCCAATGAACCTTCGATCTAGAATAAATGTTATTAATCTAGGCAAGGCAATTCAATCTTGCAGCTATGGATTTTTATATTTTTTTCCTCTTTTTCAAGATGGGTATTGTGGATATCGATTCTTTCAAACTTATATTTAAATTCTGTTCAAAACACTGAAAAGTGAGGTCGAAGAGCACTGTTATTTGTTGTGAAGAACTTGATAAAGATCCCGATGGAACCTTGTGTAGGTGAGGAATGTGTATGGGATTATGTATAGGTGTATACTTGCACAGTCAAAGGATGTGCAGACCCTCTCAGCAATTCATCAGAGGCCTTATCAATTTTTTCTCCGACTGCAGTTGGTCTTAGCACTTCGTTGGAGGCCTTCTGAATATTCTTATCAGATGTTTATTTGATAACAGCTAGCGTGGGAGGCCTTTTCAATGGTGCTCCACTTCTCATCAGTTGTTCCACCGATGACAGTTGGGGTCGGAGGCCTTTTGAATAGTACTCTGCTTTTTATTAGTTATTCCTCCTCTTCTTATCAATAATGTTCCAAACCGAATAATTTTGTTAAAATATATGTTTTAATTAATTAATAATAACTTTGGCCAGAAACCTAATATTTTTGTTAAAATATATGTTTTAATTAATTAATAATAACTTTGGCCAGAAATTAGAGAGTATTTGAAATTGTTGAATTCGAAAACTTTGACCAGAAACTAGCTAAAGACATAGGCTAGTTTTCGAATTCAACAATTTGAGGCGGTTTAACTTGGTAGGCATTAGGAATTTTGGCAGAAATTTTATAGGAATGAGATCCTGGAAACTCTTTGCTGGCTAAGTATGGTTGATGACAAAAATCATCATCAACAGGATAGAGTGTGACTTTCAATTCCTATGCAGTGTGAATTTCATTTCCAGCCTAGACTGATTTCAGTTTCTGCAATTTCTTCCAAAAGTACAGTGTGAACTTAGCATAGCATTCCCTTCTAGTATTGAGTGTGTTATTTCCATTCTAGCATAGATTTACATTTCTGCAGTTTACAATTCTGTTGATTGATTTAATTTCCTGCAAATTAAGCTTTAGTTACAGAACTCCTTTCCAAAATACCTATCCATTTCCATTGCCACTATCATGAGTGAAAATCTTAAAAACTACAACTTCATAGTATGCAAATTGGTGTGAAGGAGTTGTGACTGGCATATATATTGTATAGTAACTCGCAAGTTCCCATAGAACCCCACGTTGACAATTTAATGTACAGACTTCTTACTTTCCTTATTGAGAAATTAGAAGGAAATAAAAATCCTTTCATTTTGGCACCATGGTTGGGGATTTACCACATCCAATGTAGGATCTTGCACTGGTTTGCATATTAAACAGAATCATTTAAAGTTTAGCATATTGAAATTTTAATTTTTCGCATTTTGCATTTTCTACAATCACTGCATTTTCCATTTCTTTGCATAATACCTCTACATTTTTTTTTTGCATATTTCCTGCCTAAAGTTCCCTTTTCCACATAGGAAACATTTTGAATTCAGGGACACTAAGCCAAGAGGTAACACATGCGCATTCATTACGGGAAATCCTGTAGTGAGACCATGCTCCCTGGATTTAAAATCATGCTAGCTTTCTCGATTCATGGATAGGTATAGAGACTCCAAAGGTATATTTAGTAACCTTGTCAAAAACACCCAAGATACTAACCGTGCAGAAAAATCAACAAAAGGAGGAGATTTGGGGAACACCATCTCTCAAAAGAAGACACCACCAGCTAATACTTCAATAAACGGAAAACCAATAGTGCCAATGGAAGAGTCAGTGCACTATGTTGATCCTTTATCTAATGCTACTTCATCGGTCCAAGTAGAGATTTTAATTCCCACTGCAGATTCTACTGACACGGGGGAACTCCTTAGTGGGTAGCCTGACACTGAATCTCAATCAAACCCAGTCCAAGAGCCAGCAAAATCCCCATCCTCATAATCAGTGGCACTACAAGGGTTCAAATACTTTTGGAGAAACATGGACGGAGAAGAAGGAATAGGACCTACTAGAGAGGAAACTATCACATTCAAATTCCCGATAAGGAATCCTGCAGCTGGGACTATGGCACAAACCTCAAAGCTCTCCGTGGCAGCAAGGCTGGTGGAATCCTGCCTTTGGGAACTAACCACAATTTCCCCAGCAATTCCCTCAACAACCTCAAATTGATCCTATGTAGTTACCCCCATAACCACCCATTTCATTAAATACAAATAATCCACCTCCATGGCCAAACATTCCTGCACAAACTGCACCTAACCCAAACAATAAGGTAACACAAGACACATTCATTGTTGAGCCACTAAATTACCCCACCTACTCTTTCGAGTCCATGGAATGTCACAATATTCAATTATGTTCATGGAGGACCCTCAATAAAATAGCCTCTCCTATGATTACAAAAGAAGGTACAAAAGAAACCCATGAAATCAAACTAAACCACTCTGATGATCAATTACCAGCTTCTCCCATAACTTCAAGCCCACTGCAACCTTCAGAAAGGGAACAACCCCCTCCATATCCGGAAAGACTAAACCTGGGCGGACCTCCCACTCAAATTGAATTTTATATTGTAGGGGAATTGTAAAATGTGTGTGTGGATCCTGTTGTTTCAAGCAACGAAGGATGTCCCCATGTATTCCAAGGTTGTCAGGGAACTATGCCTAAGGAAACCAGGTAGAAAAAGGAAAGACACTTAGATTGTCCATGTAATTGGAAATTTGGTAGACTCAATGCTTAGGAAAAATTTTACTGGAAAATATTCATATCCGGGTAACCACATAGTAAATGTACATATCAATAATGTCCTCATTCCCAACATTCTAATTGATCTAGGGGTTTCCATCAATGTGATGAAAAAAGAGAATATGGAAATGATGAGACTATATAACCTCAGAGAAACTCCCACAGTACTTCACCTGGAAGACCGATACACAATCAAACCTGAGGGCACTATAGAGGATGTTGTGATCTCCATATATTCTTGGGAGTAGCCTACAGATTTCAATTTTCTACATACCACGTCCAATTTAGGACGCTACCCATTGATTTTGAGGAGACCATGGTTAGCCACCATCGATGCTTACATTGGCTACAGATCCAGGAATATAACCATCTCTAACAGCACTCCTACCAAGAAACTCACAGTGTACCCCCCTGCCAAACCAAGCATAGAATAGGAATTGCCAATGTGGGTAGAAGGGAAATATATTGATGATGAAGAAAACACCCAACTATTGTTTTCAATAGATCAATATCTCTCTGGAAAAGAGTAGACTGAGGATGATATGATTAATAATTTCCTAGCTAATTCCAACACATCGTCACGATTAGTATCTCAATTCCTCGATCACATTCTGGATCCAGCTACTCAAGAAAACTATTCACTGGCTAGCCCCTCTACAGCTGCAACAGAATTTTTTCCTAAACCTACCTGCAACATAACCAAATGCACTAGTATGCTAATAGAGTTTGATCTCGGGAAAGAATTAAATGTTAATTATAAATTGTTAGCCCCAGGTCTTCTACATATGCTTGGTGTTTACGCATGTAGAAAGGACCTAAGTGACTTTCCTAGACATTAATTTTAATGTTATAAAGTTAATGTGACTTTTTATTAATTTGTGAGTGAAAATTATATTCATTAAGTGAAATATGACTCATCCTTTGACCTGGAGAAGAAGAGACAAAGTCACTTGGAAGATGAAGTGACAAACTCATTTTCTCAATTAATAAAAGGAGAAATCTAGGAGAGTTTAGACACATTAGAGAGAGAGAAAGAGAGAGAGCCAAGAGGTGAAGAAAGGGAGAAGAGATCAGTTGAAAGAGAAGGGCAGCACAATTGCCAAGGAGACTAGGCACGAATCCCAATGAAAATTCATCATTTAATGCAGGTTGTACAAAGAATTTATGATTGAACCATACAGTTGATTCTTGGCATGAATTCTAAGGAGATCCGTACAATTGAGCAGAGGCATGGAATTCCAAGAAGTCCATAAAGCAGAACTATGGCACAAAAATCGAGGCCATATAGCTAACATAGGCATGAAATTCAAGGTTGAGCCTGAGGCACAAATTTCGATTAGTTAAGCTGTGTAATTTTCTGAGCACAAAAATCGAGGAGCGGGTTGTAGAAGTTGTATGTACAGGTTGTACAGACTAGGCACAAATTCCAAGGTGGACTGGCACGAATTTCTAGGAAAGTGAATTGTATTTAATGTTGATTTTTTCTCCACTGTAGCACTCAGAAATTTTTGTGGGCTCACATCAATAAAAATATCTCTTGGACTGGTTTTCCCTTCAGGGTTTTTCCAGTGGCATTGCCCAAAAAATCCCATTCAAATGATTGGTTAAATGTGTGTTTATGTTTAGTTTTCTACTGCATTTTCCAGATTAAATCTCAATGTGTTTCCATCCATAAATTTTCAAATTTGGAATATTTAGTTTTATGTGCAATAAATCTGATTGCAAATAATTTATTGGAACTGGTAATCATTTGTGGGTTTTAACGAAATTTCAACACGGTATCAGAGTTGGGGCTATGATTTTGAACAGTGATAACCAGCAAATAACACGCAGAGAGAAGCAAGGGATTTGTTGAGATTTTTGTCACCTAGCAGATTTGGGCTTATTTTTGGTTGGTTTGTTAAAATGTATGTAAATTTTGGCTTACAATTTGAGGACAAGCTTGAGGGTGCATGGACTTTCATCCCATGGAAGGAGAGGGTCACTTTGTTGTTAGAGGAAATTTGAGTTATGGGATATAACCAAGGAAGTTGTCACGATTCCCGAGGTCCTGATCCATTGGTTGAATATAAAAGAAGAATGTGAAGGCTAAACATATTCTTCTTGATGCAATGAAATACCACCTGATACCTCATGTGATTGGTAAGAAGAATCCCTTTGACATGGGGGAAGCCTTGATAAAGTTGTTTCAGAGTGATGATCAAAACCAGAAAATGGTTGAGGGAGAAGTTACGGAACACTAAGATGACCAAGGCCAAAAATGTCACATCATTCTTGAACCACATTTCATAAGTACATGATAAGTTGGGTGTTGTTGGTGAGAAAGTGGAAGAAGCTGAGTTGATTAGAACTACCTTGAATGGTTTCTCACAACCATGGCAGGACTTTGTGCATGTAGTTGTTTCCAAAGAGATCATTTCTACATGGACTAGACTTTGGGACGACTTCATACAAGATGAGTTGAGAGTTAGCTCCAGACACACAGGTCAAGAACATGTGGATGATAAGGAGAATGTTGCTCTCGCGTGAAATAGCAAGTAGAGGCCCAAGAAAGGCCCAGTTGGTGGGTCGAGCTTGAAAGGTGATCAGAAGAAGGAAATGAGCAAAATGAAATGATTGCTTGTCACAAGACTGGCCACTATGCAAGTCAATGTCCAAACAAGAAGAAGAAGAAGGGAATGGATGAGACAGAGAACAACATCAGCTAACATTGAGGACTTTGTGAAGAAGTTTGAGAAGGAATTTTCTCCAGTCTCTTCAGGAAGTGGTAGTGCAAGTTTGAGGACATTGGAGCATGGGGTGTGGGTAGTGGTTCATCTCGCCATATGACGGGATTGAGGAAGATATTGAAAGGATATCCTATGGTTGGGTCCAAGGGGATCTTGGATTCAAGGACTGTGCCAGTACCTGAGATAGTTAGTTGTCAGGCTTATTCTAGAACTGTCAAGAGACTTAGTTGGTACGAGATGAATTAGTTGGATGTTTAGGAGTTTGAGGAAAATCCTCAGAGCATGTTTTGCAGGAACGGGTCTTCAGCATAAGATCTAATGCAGGGGGAAAAGAGGATTTATGGTTCAAAGGGAGCATCTACAACATCGGATGAAGTGATGGGGTTGGAGATAGATCCAGGTGGAGGTTCTAGAAGTGCATCCCTCGCTAATAGGGAGTATTATATTTTATAGCTCTAGAGGTCTTCTACATAGGCTTGGTGTCTAGGCATGTAGAAAGGACCTAAGTTACTATCCTATACATTAATTTTAGTGTTATAAATGTAATGTGACTTTTTATTAATTTGTGAGTGAAAATGATTTTTAATTCATTAAGTGAAATTTGACTCATCCTTTGACTTGGAGATGAAGTGACAAAGTCATTCTCGCAATTAATAAAAGGAGAATTCTAGGAAAGTTTAAACATATTCAAGAGAGAGAGTTGAGAGATGAAGAAGGGAGAAGAGAGAAGCTAAAAGAGAAGGGATGCGCATTTCCCAAGGAGACTGGGCACAAATCCCAATGCAAATTCTACAGTCAATACAAGTTGTATAGAGAATTTATGAATGAACCGTACAGTTGATTCCTGACATGAATTTTGAGGAGTTCCGTACAGCTGAGCAAAGGCACGAAATTCCAAGCAGTCTGTACAATAGAACTATGACACAAAAATTGAGGTTGTATAGCTGACAGAGGCATGAAATTAGAGGCTGAGTCGGAGGTACAAATTTCGAAGGGCTGAGTTATGTGATCTTCTAAGCATGAAAATCGAGGAGTAGATTGTAGAAGTTGTCCGTACAAGTTGTACAGACTGGGCATGAATTTCAAGGTGGATTGGCACGAATTTCCAGGAAAGTGAATTGTATTTAATGTTGATTTTGTCTCTGTTGTAACACGCATAAATTTATGTGGGCTCACATCAATAAAAATCTCTCTTGGACTAGTTTTCCCTTAGGGGTTTTTCTAGGGGCATTGCCCAGAAAATCTCTATGTCAAATGACAGGTTGAATGTGTGTTTATTGTTCAATTTTATGCTGTGTTTTCCACATTAAATATCAGTGTTTCCATTCATAAATTTTCAGATTTGGAATATTAAGTTTTCCGTGCAATAAATCTAAGTGCAAATAATTTATTTTAATTGGAAATCATTTATGGCTTCTAACAAAATTTCAACATTCTGCAGGCATTAAGGTGGACCCAACAAAAAATTGAGGTAACAATCAATCTACCAATTCCACCAACACAAAAAGAGGTACACAGTTTCTTAGGGTATGGTGTTGGTTAATCGGCGATTTTTTCAAAATTTTACAAAAGTTGTCTATCCTTTATTTTCTTTATTTTCCAAAAATGCAGAATTTACCTGGACTAACTAATGTTAGTATACGTTTGAAGCGCTAAAATAAAATTGTCCACATAACTAGTATTGAGAGGACCTAATTAGCCCCTTCCCTTTGATATACCTACAAATGCGTCGGACACTACCATTGGAGCAATACTTGGACAGCGAGAAGAACAAAAGCATTACATTATATTTTTCATTAGCAATAATTTGGATAGGCCTGGAAGGGACAACCTTGTTGCATATTTCCTCTCTAGGCTTACCAACGATGGAGAAGCACATCTTGTTGAAGTTACTTTCCCCGACAAGCATATTTTTGCATTATCTACTAACACCCCATGGTTTGTAGATATTACTAACTATTTGGTTGCAGGAAAACTTCCAGCACATCTTCCACCAAAAGAGTGACAAAGAATTATCAAGCAGAGTAGCAGGTATTCCTAAACGAAGGGTACCTCTTTTACACTGGGCGAGATATAATAATACACCAATGTGTTAGGGAGAATGAAATCCATAATATTTTAAGGGCTTGTCACAATAGACCCTATGGGGGGCACTTTGTCGAAAAAAGAACTACTTGCAAAGTGTTGCATTTGGGGTACTATTAGCCCACTATCTTCTGAGATGCATGAGAATATGTGAAAAGCTGTGACAGTTTCCAGAGAACAAGATGACATATCCAGTCAGATGAAATTTTGCTCCAAACCTAGGTCACGGTAGAACCCTTCAAGAACTGGGATCTAGATTTTCTAGGGCACATTAACCCACCATCTAGACAAAAGGCCTATATTCTGGTTTGCACAGATTATGTTACTAAATGGGTAGAATCCAAGGAACTCCCAAGAGACACAAACTTAGAAGGCAGTTTTAGAGTTCCTTTGTGGGTAAATCTTGGCCTGATTTGGCGTTCCATGGGAGACAGATACAAATAGAGGAGCACAGTTCACTTCCGAGCTTGTTGAGTCCATCACGAAGAAATATTATATCAAGCATAGGGTTGTGAAATCATAAATCATAGCAGATCTAAGAGATGAGTATACCTCACAGAGAAAGAATGAGCAGAAAAGATGAATTAGAGTGAAAACTACAGTAAAAATGAGCAGACAATTAATCATGCATGAGAAATCAGATGAGAGCAGAATAATGTCACATGATCCAATAATCAGTATAATGAACAATGATGTTACAATGGAGAGAATTCGAATCACAGAGGAGAATTCGAGTCTCAGTTGATCTAGCATAGGAATTGTCAATATTGGAGTGCTCTAGAAGACTCAAACTCAACCAAATTGATCCTAAACTCAGTTAACTGAAGACAAAATCAGTTAACTGACCAAGGAGGGTGCATTAGTGAGTTTTCCATGCAAAACAGTCAGAAAAGGGCGCATGAGGCCACAATCAATAGCATTCGGAGCTCTAACCCCCCACAAGAGTCAACTAACTCAGGTGGATTGACCTGGAACACTGAGTAGGTTCCTAAAAAATAGGAAACTGACTAAAGTGGTCCTAAAATGATGCATGCAGGGCTCAAAAGGTGGTAGATGGATCCTGGATGACATCTACACACCACTAGGGGGCAAATGACATTATCAACTACTAGGAAAATGAAATAATGCTAGGTAGGACAAGGATGGAGTATTAAAATATCCTAACAAGGTATCACCCATAGGCCAATGGGCAGGTCAAAGGTACCAACAAAATCATGGAATCTATATTAACAAAGACAGTCTAGATACATCTCAAAGGTTGGGATGACAAACTTCCAGAGGATCTATGGTCTTACCGTAATGCATAGAGGAACACCACATGTTTTACCCTTTATGAACGTGTATACGGTAAGTAAGTTACCCTCCCCATTGAGATGGAAGTGAAGACATCGAGGACTGCATTACAGCTAGGTATGGACTTATCATAAGCACAACAAAAATTGTTTCAACCAGATCAATGACTTGGATGAGCACTGCCAAGCTACTTTACATCATGTTGTTGTTGTTCAACAACAAAGAGCTAAATGGCACAATTGGTTTATCAAGCGTAAAACGTTCCAGGCAAGGGATTGGGTATTGCTATATGACTCTAGGTTCAAGGACTTTAAGGCAAAGCTCTATACTTGTTGGTTAGGGTCATACAAGATTGAAACAGTATATAACAATGGGTCAGTAAAACTATGTACCATTGATGAAGATCGGATTCCATTGATGACCAATGGTCATGGTATGAGACCATATAAGAGACCCCTATCCAAGGATGAATTTATCCAGAACCTTGTAGCTTGTTGGTGCGTTAAATACATGGAGATTATGGCCACAACATTAGAAATAAAGTGATTTCTTCAATAACAAAAAAAAGGAAAAATAAAAGAGTCTGACTGTGAAGGGGCACAATTGGGCATTAAAAAAAGAGAAAAATAATAAATAAAAATAAGAGTAATTGTGAAAACCAACTCTAAGACACAATTGGACAAGTATATTTATGTTTTGATCTACTACAGTTTTTTCATGTCACTACAGAACATTCATTTGTTGCGGATTTGTTCATACTACACAACTTCTTGTAATACAGATCCTCCCACTACAAAACTTTCTACAGCGCAAAGGTACAGACTACAGAACTTCCTGCAGTACAAATCCTCCCGCTACAGAACTTTCTGCAACACCGAGGTATATTATAGAACTTTCTGCAATGTATATTGTACATACTACAAAACTTCCTGTAGAACAAATTGCTCCACTACAAAACCTCTCTAGAATAGATTGCTATTTTAGAAAACTTTCTGCAATGCAGATTGTGTATACTACAGAACCTATACACAACAGATTGCCACCACTATAGAACCTCCAGAACACGTTGTATTCACTACAAAACTTCTTACAGTGAAGATGGACTCGTTATAGAATCCTCCACAGCACCAATTTCTTTACAACACGATTTCTCCATTATTATGAAATCATTTGCAAGTATGCGGACATCGTCTGTCATCACAATGTTTTCAATGACCACTCCAGTTATTGATAACAACTCCAACGCACCATAAACCGAGACCCCTTGCTCCTTCATATGTGAGCCGAGGTACGTGCATCCCCTTGTCCATCGATAATTAGCAAATGCAATCATACTTACTAAGGTTGCCTTGCCAATTATATTCACCACTATCCTCATCGGCCCGAGGATGGGAAAATACTTTCACTAGGGAGGGAGGCGCTATAATTAATATAGAATGTCCACCATCTTTGGCAGAAATAGATAAAACATGGCAGAACCCAACCCAAATCCTCTGCACAGGTGAAACAATGAGTCGTTAAAAATGTTGCAGACTCTATAGAATGACAGGACACCACCACAATGATAAGAATTCTCTCCCTCATCTCTACAGAAACTTTCAAAGCCATGATTCAAGAACGTCATCGTAATTTTTTTTTAAATAATGATTCCACCACCCAAGCTTACATTCTCTTGATCAACTATCGAAAACAGGGCCACGCCATAATGGTCAAGAAATTCTAGGGCCACGCCATAATGGTCAGGAAATTCCACCCTCTACTTTTGACAAAATACAGGAAATCTTACAAGAAGATAAGGAAGTCCCATTAGAAATTAAAACTTTCATACCATGCACAATCAAAAGAATTGGTGGTCACAAAAGAAAAATTACAATGTGATGAGGCTTGATGAAGCCTAGATGCCCTGGTAAAATCTATTGAAACAAAAAAGGATTGGAAACCACAATAGGAAGGCACTTCCGCATGTGATGTTAAAGAACCTATCGTGATAAAAGCATAGAAGCAGAGGAACTTGAGAAGGGAAAGCTTCATGTAGATCTCTCTAGTGAAGAAGAGGAAGAGACTCCTAGGAGCCACCTAAGTGACTTAATTAGGATTCAAAATCTAGAAATCCATCTATCAATTTAGAAGGTGAAAGAAAAATATTTGGAAGAAGAACTCACTTCCCTACTTGAGCAATAAAAGGGAGATCAGCATAAAATTGAAATAGAAAAATCAAAGGAGCAGGAAGCAGTGATGACTATGCAAAAATTGAATATGGAAATTGAAAGCTTAAAACATGATAAGTTATACCTGAGCCACCTAGCACATATCATGAAGAATTATTGACCTCCCTCACCTTTATATTCTGTTTATAAGAAAAAAAAACTTACTTCTTTTTGGATCCAAGCCATTGCAGTAGAGAATACTAACCAGATTTCAGTACCTGAGCGGTTCATACAGGCCCTTTTAAGAAGTAATGCAGAGAACCAAGATTTATTATGTGAATTCTATTTACACAGCTTAGTAATGGTTGATTTTGACTATAGGGACCCGAATCCCTATGTAGGAGATGTGCAACTACGTGCATTTGCATCATTTATGAGGGGCCAGTTGGGATGGAGTGATGCACTCTCCTTTGTAGAATTCATTGAATGGGACGACATCCTATGTGTCAAAGGATCCCCATCACCAGGAAAATTGTTTGTAGAACAAGCAGAGATCATCAAGGATCGAGCATTTGTAACCTCTTTTAAAGAAGCACAACACTCAATTATTGTTTATAAAGATTGGGTACACATACACAGGTTAGAGCCCCTCTTAAGCCTAAGAAAAAAGATTGAGTCACTGGACCCAAAACTGAAAAAGAAAGAGCCATTTACTTATAGCAAATTTGAGGTGGCATTGGAACGATTTCAGACATACGTGGATTGCCTCAAGATACATGGGTCTGAATGGATCAGGCTGAAGTTCCACTTCCCGCTTTTGTAGAGCCCTGCAACAGGGGAGGATGAGAAGGATGGGTTATGGAACATCGTCACTCAAAAGATGGGGTTTTATATAACAGAAGAAGAGGGTCACCCCTCTTACAAGCAGAGTATTGTTTGTTTACAGTCTGCACCCACTGCCTCTCCTAGCCTAGAAACTAGAAAATGATTGCATGAGGACATGCAATACCTTTGGTCAAGGGGAGATGACGTACATTAATAATGACATCTTTAAATAACCCTTTTTGAAACTATCAACATCCTTGTTTCCAGCTTCCTAAGCCTTTAATATCCTCCTAGTGGATCCAAACAACAGCTTTTGGCATAAGGTACAATTAGTTTGCATTTCATTGTGTTTTGTTCATTATTTAGTATATAAGGATATGCATGCTCACGGTAGCTTGTAGGGACGTGGAAGATTGGTGTATTGCAGGGCTACAAGAAGCAATCGCTCTACAGAAACTACATAAGCTACAAAAGGTACATGAGCCACTATGAGAGCCTTACAAAAACTACCAAACCATTATGGGAGCCCTACATAAGTTATGGATCTGCTATAGGGAAATTACATAAGCTACATATCGGCTACAAGAAAATTACAAAAGCTACAAATCCACTATAGGAAAATTACAGAAGTTACAGAACTGCGACAAGAAATTTACAGAAAGTTTCTATAGAATGATAAGGGTCCCATGCTTAGACTCCTACGTGGAAAAATACAAAGCTCTAGCTGGATGAAGGATCTAATTTTCCAAAAAGAGGATTTGTTAAGATAAGTTGTTCAAGATCATTCTGCTTTGGGTTATAGTTGTAGAAGTTAGAATAGATTAGGCTTTCAATGGTCAACTTGACGAACCATATGAAAGATTTGAGTGACCAATTTCCATTTAAACTTGTCATTAATAATTACTAGGATATGCTGAGAACCATGGGTTTTCAGGCCTATCCAAACTATTTGATAATTATAGATCTACCTCGGATTCCCACCACTAGAGGTTAGACAACAAGTAGAGAGAAATTGCATTAAAATCTATAATGGACTCTTGTGTTGTAGAGAGAAATTGCATTAAAATCTATAATGGACTCTTGTGTTGTAGAGAGATTGCATTAAAATGGTTCTCATGCCTATCCAAACTATTTGATAATTATAGATCTACCTCGGACTCCCAGCACTAGAGGTTAGCCAACCAGTAGAGAAAAATTCCATTAAAATCTATAATGGACTCTTGTGTTGTAGAGAGAAATTGCATTAAAATCTATAATGGACTCTTTTGCTTAATTGAATGCATAGAGTTGCTTCCATTTCTTGTCATGCATGTTTGAGTTGATCCATTTATTACTGTAGGCTACCTTCAACACCCTGTCCAAGGAGGCAAGGCCCACTCTAATTGATAGGTGTTGACAGTTGTCGTATTTTTACTCAGTAGGTTGAGCATGTGAGTGATTCCATTTAAATGCATCTTTGATAAGTTATATAATGGTTCATGTTTAATCTCTTATGCATGTACTTTCAATAAAGTTCACCTATGTTATGTTAATGTACACAGTTATCATTTTTTTTAGTGATTATTATTTTAATGTGTAATATGCATCTTTCTCACTTCTTGAACTTGTTACTTTAATGTTAATGTACACAGTTATCATTTATCATTTTTTTTAGTGATTATTATTTTAATGTGTAATATGCATCTTTCTCACTTCTTGAATTTGTTACGTTAAGAGGTTTTTAAATTGAAGTTGTAACCATTCAGATTAACAATTGCATTGAGTAAAAGCAGTGATCTATAAGTTAGCAAGGATTAGTGGTTTATCTTTCAGATTAGGATAGAGTGTGACTTTCAATTCCTATACAATGTGAATTTCATTTCCAGCATAGAGTGATTTTAGTCTCTGTAATTTCTTTCAGTAGTATAGTGTGAACTTAGCATAGCATTTCCTTCCAGTATTGAATGTGTTATTTCCAACCTAGCATAGATTTTCATTTCTGCAATTTACAAGTCTGATGATTAATTTAATTTCCTGGAAATTAATCTTTAGCTATAGAACTCATTTCCAAAATACCTATCCATTGCCATTGCCATTGTCATGAGTGAAAATCTTAAAAACTAAAACTTCACGGTATACAAATTGGTGTAAAGGAGTTGTGACTAGCATATATCTTATACGGTAACTTGCAAGTTCCCATAGAACCACGGTTTGACAATTTAATGTACAAACCTTTTACTTTCCTTACCTATCCATTGCCATTGCCATTGTCATGAGTGAAAATCTTAAAAACTAAAACTTCACGGTATACAAATTGGTGTAAAGGAGTTGTGACTAGCATATATCTTATACGGTAACTTGCAAGTTCCCATAGAACCACGGTTTGACAATTTAATGTACAAACCTTTTACTTTCCTTGCTGAGAAATTAGAAGGTAAGTAAAAAGCTTGACATATGGTAAAACAAAATTAAGCTTGATGCGTGATAGTGAATGAAAATTACCTAAGAATCCTCTTCCCTCCTCAAGTTGATGGACATTAACATAATTAAAATCCCTAATCAACATCCCCCTATAGACAATTTTTATATTGCATTATTCTTACCATGATTACCATGAAATGGTGAATCTCATGAATGTGTGTGATGCTTGGGATATCATATGCAATGTGTAACTATTCATGCTCAAGTGACTTGCCTTGATTACAACTCATAGCGCACCCTCTTTTCCCTTGCCTAATTTTGAATATTCTTTAATTTGGCATTTTTTTTGGCTTAAATGGAGCCACCTTAAATGTATGAGTAGCCACTCTACAATGTTAGGAGCGGAACCTTGATCATTATCATTTCTTATTAATATTGTAAAATTGATATTGATGTTGATTTCTTATTAATATTGTAAAATTGATATTGATGTTGATTTCTTATTAATATTGTAAAATTGATATTGATGTTGATTTCTTATTAATATTGTAAAATTGATGATGAATTTGACATTTTTTATTCAATTATATCGATGATTCATGATAATGTTGTTAATTGATGAATGATTGATAATGATGTTGACTAATTGATGTTATAGTTAATGAAGTTGATGATATCAAACTGATATTTGATATATGATTTGATAATATTAAAAATATACTATTGATATTGATGATCATAATGATAGTAATGATTTCTTAGTGATTTAGTAATGTGGATAATATTGATATGAATGATGATAACAATGTTGGTAATATAATGTTTGAGTGATGGTGCTTGATTGTGCTGAGAGGTGCTCTTTTTATTATCTTTGATGATTCGTTGACGATTTCAATCTAACATTGAGGATATTAATTTATTTTGATTACAAATGAGGATGATGATTTGATAATATTGAGGTTAGTGTTATTGATAGTATTGTAACTCTAATGATCTAATGAGGATGATGATTTTATATGAGGTTGATGTTATTGATAATTTTGGTAACTCTAATGATTTGATGAAGATGGTGATTTGATAATACTAAGGTTGATGCTTTTGATAACCTTCGTAACTCTGATGATCCAGTAATGCTCTGTTGATGATAGTGATATCCTTTAGATGATATTGATGATTTGATGATGATTGACTTGATTATATTAATCATCTGTTGATTATAATGATACGAATGTTGATTTGAAAATTATTTTTGTTTATTGATGTTGATTTGGTAATATCTTAAGGATTGGATGACGATGTTTTGATATTAATGTTAATATTGACATAATGATGGCAATGTGGATGGCTCAACAATGATCTAGTGAAGTGTATAATGTTATGATATTTTGATTTAATAATATGGACTTTGATTGTATTGATGATCTTGTTGATATTGATGATTCTCATAATGTTGACTTGATGTCAATAAATTAATTTAATGATGTGATTGAAAAGGACGATACATGGGACTTAAAATGGATATAAGAAATTTGTGTTCTTGTTGTTTGATATTGACCTAGATTTGAGGTCGTAGCTCTTTTCTTTTACGAGGGAGGTCGTAACACTCCCCCTAGTGTAGCAATCGTTTCATTGATCTTGATTGTTTGTTGGTTAGTTATTATGCACTTTATGATGTTTGTTGGAGATAATGTTTTAAACTCATTTATCTCCTTGTTGATCTACTATGTTGATGATTACTTATACTGAACAATGAAGCATCTTTCATTACTTAAAGGGTTACTGTGAATATCTTGTAGATGCCATGCAATGAATATTCTTTTGTAATAATTCTCACCTTGATGGCGAGATATATGTATTCATGATGATGTACCTTATGATGCATTTCATTTCATGATGATTATGATGCTTCATGTCTTATATTAGTGTTGTTGGATGAAGCTAACCTTTTACAGATTGAGACATTGATAAAGAGGTTAAGAATTGCATCTAAGGGAAATGGGTTCATGTTCAAGGAAGGTGATCACCTAATCCTAGAGCCTAGGAAGTCTTGGGAACGTGACAAAACTATAAAAATGCTTGTCAAAGTTACCTATCTAGTAAAGAGACTAAGGGAGAAGAGTGTGATTCACATTTTAACCAATTTTTACACTTATTAATCTAGCCCTAAGTCGATTTTCACCCACTATGAGGGAGTGAGAAAGCGGAAGGACAATTTTGGGAGAGAATTGTTATATTAGAGAGATTAGAAAAGATATGCCTACATTGGGAGGGGTTGCCCAAAAGAGGTTGTTTGAGAATTATGGCTAAGTAAGAAATCGTTCTTTCTTTCTTTTTTCCTTTTTTTCTTTTTTTTGGATTGTGATATCGAGGAAGCAAATGGTTCATTGCTCTAGCCTGATATATGTGGATTACTGAGGATGGGAGTGTAATTGCCTAACAAAGGGTACTAATGCTTATTTGTGCATGGAAATTGTTTATTGTTTTACCCATATGACACCCATGTCGAGTATGGTACTTGCCTAGCCAAGGGTACTCATCAAGGGTTAGAGTGGTAGTAAGATCCTTGTAGATTTCACCTATCGTGCATGATAATTATTAGGGGTTTTCATTGGAGTCTCTAGTAGTAACAAGATCCATCCACACCACACCCCAAGAGTTTTGGGGGTCTTGTAATACCAACAATCTCTCCACCACGCTATGGTTGATCAATGGAATACCTTGTCCTTGAATTAATCTATGAGTTTGTGAATCATCTAGTGCTTGAAGTTCCTAACACTCATCTCATTGAGCTTAAGCCTTGCTCAAGGGGTAGTCCCCGAGTTCAAGTCGTTGCCTTAGTTGAGTGGAAATATGCCCTTTGGACATGATTTCCCCCTTCATTGATAAATCCAATGTAGAGAATTGATCTAGAATGGTTAGTCTTCGATGATGTGATGGAGTACAAGTGCCCTATTATTTTTGTTTTTGTTATTTGTTCTTTTTACTGCAATCATGGTTTTACTCTTTATTAGCAAGTTAGTATTGTTAGTTAGATTGTTAAGTAACTTGTTTGAATTCTTAGAGAATATATATATATATATATATATATATATATATATATATATAATCCTAGGTTGAGTTGCACACTCCTGGAAATGAGCATTGTTACAAGTCATCAAATGTAGTATCAAAATTTACATATGAAAATGTAAATCCACACAATAGCAAATTGGAAGAGAGAACAATTCAAACTTTGGTTTTCATTCTAAAAGATTGGTCATTTGCATAGGTTCAATAAGAGAGTTTGGTTGTTTCACATTAACCGGCATAGATCCATCTTAACTAAGATCTAATAAGCATCAAGAGAGATAAAAGAGAAATCAATGCACAAACATCTCAATGCTTAAAAGAGCAAGGTTAAAATAGATTTGCATTGATTTATTTTATTAATTAATATATGTTTTTTTTCTATTTTTACATGTCTCAATTTTTTCATTTTAATTTATTAATGTTGCAAAGCATTCATTGAGTTACACATTCATCTATATGGGGTTGTAGATGCACCTCACTACTCTCAATGCAATGACAATTACATCATAATTTTGTTAATACATAAAGTACTCCTAGATAGATACATAATATGACCATTATAACATATATTCTAATACAAAAATAATGTTGTTGAAAACAATAAGTATAGCTTAAATATAAATATGCATTCAAATACAACCAAATGCATACAAAATGTGGCCAAGCTATGGATGAGATATTATTGAAATACAAAGCATTGCCAAAATACATTGATTGTACTTTTGCATATGTAAGAATTCATTCATCCTCGAATATGGTAACTAATTCTAATATCCTCCTAATGATCATATTAAACATAATTGTGTCCACTCGAATATGGTAACTAATTCTAATATCCTCCTAATGATCATATTAAACATAATTGTGTCCACCAGAATATAACCAACCAATCAAGGGATTGGTTGGTAAAGCAAGGGTATTGCTATTCCCAACACCAAGGTTTGAACCCCCCAAAAGACATGTATGCCCCTTGTGGGTCAGCACGCCCTCCGGCGGTAAATTGTTTATTGCAGTTGGGTCAAGGTGCATGTCTTACATGATTTTCATGGAATAAATACCTACCCATCCATAGTGGTTTAAAGTTGAAGGATAGCTTCTATCAGTTGCGAGGCATATGAGCTGTGAGGCATATCATGTAGAGGATTGCGTCAATTACATTTGTTGATCGAAAATGTCCATCAAAAGAAAAAACATAACCAACTTATAGAGCATAGTTTGAAACTCCACATCCCATTGTCCTCTCAATGCACCATGTGCCAAAGCTAACCACAAAACTTGTATCCAACATGGTCGATATTAGGTCATCAACCATATGATCATCCAATAATTCACTAGCCATATTGGAGTCGATGATGGCTGAATAATTCAACCCTTGGATGCATGTTTTCATACATCTTGGTAGCACAATAAGCCTATGTTAAACACGAAGCCTTTTGAGCATGGCATGAGCTATAAAGAGTACAATTTGTTCATTGCACCTCTTGTAGATGAACTTCATCTCTTTACATCCATTTGATACTCCACCAATGATATTGAATTCCCAAGGTTGGTGTTACCCCGTCTTGCTTCATTGTAGAAACAACTCTCCCTTCACCCTCCCTAGGTGATTTCTTTTGCTCAATTTGTTCATTATGCAGGTTCTCCAACAATCTGGTTTGTATTCCAATAAATGCACCTTTTCTACATCTTGATAGCACAATCAATCTATATTGAAACACCAGGCCTTTTGAGCCTGCCATGACCTATAAAGAGTATAAATTGTTTGTGGCACCTCTTATATTTAGACTTCATCACTATTTACATTATTTTGCTACTCCATGGAAATTGCATTCTCGTGGCTGGAATTATCTTGCCCCACTTCATCATAGAAACAACTCCGCCTTCACCCTCCCTGGGTGATTTATTCTGCTCAAATTTTTCATTATGCAAATTCTCCAAAGACTTCACAAAAAAAAAAAAAAAAAAACCATTTTCCTGGTTCTCATCTTTCCTTTTCGATCTCCCACTAGGCCATTCTTCAGTGAGTTGAGGAAGGCCCTCCAACTGTACTTCCTCCAAACTGTTGTAATACCACGTGGGCTTTTTCTTAGCAATGATGTCCTCCAAATTTGTGTTTCCTTCTCCCTGATTTGGAACATTTTCAGACCACTTGTTGTTCTCTTCAACACACTAACCCCTGATGACTATCACTCAATCTGTTCTTGCCATGCAACTATGCTAAAGTTTCAGACTTAAAAAAGCATTGTCACCAATATTCATATCTTAACCAAGATGAAAAATCCCTACACTTCCATCCACACTGACATCATGGTTGATTGTTACCTTGTTAGTAACCACATCTCAGTTCCAACAACCAACAAGCCTTATGTTGGTCACTTTATTTAGCAAGAGTCAGTCTCCTACACTTAGCAACATCAAGCTTTGTTCCTTCCTTTTCTGAAAATAAAACATATGCAAAAGGCCCAAAAACTTTAAGATCACTGACCTATGGCTTTCTTCCTAACCAAGCTTCTTTTGGGGTGACCACCTATGCTACTTTTGGAGGGCATTTATTCAACGAACACACAGTTATATATACTGTTAGTTTTTGTACCTAGGGAAGTGTTCCCCTAGTGACTTTTGCCTAAGTCACTTAGAAGGGGGAAAAAGTGACCCTCACATTAAATGACTTATGAAAAGCATTTAATGAGACTTTATAAACATAAAGCCACTTTTTGATCAATTTAAGTGGGTAAGTGAAATTAATATTTATGAGAAATAAATGGAGCATTTAATTTCAACCGTTGATCTAAGTCAATCTCACCCATTGGATTTAAAAAACCCTAGGGTTTGAACAAAAAGCATGAGGGAGGCATTCATTCTTCACTTTTGAGAGATTCAAGAGAAGAAAAAGAGCAAGAGAGAGCTAGAGCATTGGCACGAATTTCAAGGCACCTGCTAAGAATTTAATGAACAATACGAACTCCCAAGCAGCATCTTCTTCAGTTAGCATGCATCCCGAGGTGAACCATTGAGCAGTAAAATTGGGCACGAGTGTCAAGGTATTTTTGGGCACAAGTTTCGAGACAACCTGCACATTTCTCGAGAAGTTTCTGGGCACAAATCCCAAGATCATTGGCACTATTTACGAGGAGGTATCTTTGGGCACGAAAATCGAGATTTTCAGCACTATTTTTGAGATAGGTTTTGGGCACATTTCCCAATATAGGCTGCACAGAAATCGAGACCGTATAGTACGGTTTTTCTACCTTGTTGCATAGTTTTCAAGGCACTCATTGGCACAGAAATCGAGGCTTCATTTTTGCACAAATTTCGAGATAAATTTATGCACAGAAATCGAGGTTTATGGATTTCTGTCCTTTCTCTCCGCACGAATTTCGAGGTGATTATTTGCACAATTTTTAAGGTAGCTTAACACATTTTTCGAGGCAATCTTTGAGTGCATTTAGTGGTGGAGATAAGTTGTATTTCTCAATGTAATGTTGTCCTATAATTTTACTGAAGAAATAAAATCTCTCTCTCTCTGACTGGTTTTCCCCGTGGGGGTTTTTCCATAGCTATTGGCCGAAAATTTTGAGTTTGATTTTTTTAATGGTGTGCATGTTTAATTATAATTCTGCCTGTTAAAGTGATTTTTCAGCGTGTTTAATTGTCTAAGAATTTTCTTAAGTAATTTCCAGCCTATGCAAAACTGACTGGGAATGAAAACCACTAAAACATTGACATAAACCAGAAAGCTGCAAAACACAAAAAAATTTACATGGTATCAGAGCTTGGGGGCAGAAAACAGTAATATTTTGCAGACACACAGAAATTTCCAGAACTCAGTAATTTCATAAATTTTCTTATGCTAGTGAACAACACTTTGTTGGGTTGGCTGAATGATGGCTGCAGGACTTAGGTTGGAGGATAGGCTAGATGGGACAGGTAACTTTATGCCATGGAAGGCTAGGATTTTGCTGATATTAGAGGAGAATGAACAGTGGGAGGAAGTGGTTAGAAATACTACAGCAGACGTTGTTCAGATTCCCGCTCCTACAGATGCAGCAACATTATCAACCTTCAACAAGGACTATAAGGCTAGAAGGATAATCCTAGATGCAGTTAAAGACGATATCATCCCAAACATTTCAAGCAAAGCTAGGGCACATTTGATGTGGACTGCTTTGACCAGTTTGTACGAGAGTACCAATGAGAACCAGAAGATGGTTCTCAAGGAGAAACTGAAGAGTATAAAGATAAATGGCGGAGAGGGAGTGACAGCTTACCTTACCAGGATATCTGCAGGGAGAGATGAGCTAGCAATAGTTGGGGAGGTGGTCACTGCTACTGAGCTTGTGCGTACAGTAATGAATGGGGATTCCAAGCCCTGGGGTGCATTTGTGCAGGTTATAGTGGGCAGAGAGAACCTACCTTCATGGGAGAGACTATGGGATGACTTTGTGCAGGAGGAGACCAGGAGAGGTCTCGTACAAGGAAGTTTATCACAGGGTAGGGAAGATGAGGAGAACGTGGCTTTGACAACAAAGGGGAAGAAGAAGAAGAAGGATCCCAAGAAGGGTGGGGCCAAGCAGCAGCAACAGCAGCATGGTGGGCAGAAGGACTTGAGTAAAATCAAGTGTTCTGGTTGTCAGACATTTGGGCACTATGCTTCACAGTGTCAAAACAAGAAGAAGAAGGGACAATAGACTGCAGCTTCAGTGGAGGTTTATGACTTTGGAGACAGATTTTAGAGGGAGTTTTCCCTATGTACTGGACAGATTGAGAGAGAGAGAGCCTCTTTAGTTACCAACACCGATGTGGATGTGGAGATGGAGCATTCCTTGTTAGTTGGCCATCATACGAGTGCATCCACCACTGGTATTTGGTATATTGACAGCGAAGCTTCGAGCCACATGGCAGGTGCTCGAGAGATGTTCTCCGAGCTTTCACAGACAGGTACAGATGTGGAGGTTGTACTAGGCGACGACACCATGGTTAGAGCAGTTGGTCTGGGGACCATTACATTTCAGAGGGAGTCTATGAGTCCCATGACTCTGAGGGATGTGTTATATGTCCCTGGGCTGAAGAAGAACCTTGTATCAGTTTCCAACATTGAGGACAGGGGTCTTGGGGTATGTTTCTCGGATGGGAGAGTGTAGGTATTCCCCGGGACTACAGGAGTATCTACCTCCATGGAAATTGGGGTTAGATGTGGAAAGTTGTACAAGCTCTTGTTTCAGTAACAACATGCTCTAGCACACAACAGCAGAAATGAGCAATGTGAGCTATGGCATCGGAGGATGGCCCACTTACATCACCTAGCTCTGAGATTGTTGAGGAGCATGGTTACAGGTTTACCCGAGTTCAGCACTAAGCAGAGTGATGTGTGCAGGGGGTGTGCTTTGGGAAAGTACACAAAGATTGCTTTTCCAAGCAGTGACACCAAAGCAGCAGGAGTGCTTGACTTGATCCATTCTGATATTTGTGGCCCTATGTCATCAGTCTCTTTGACTGGTTTTGAGTACTATATCATTTTCATTGATGACTACTCCAGGAAGACCTGGATCTACTTCTTGAGGAGCAAGAAGTCACCCTTAGTATTGAGAGTCTTCCAAGGGTTCAAAGCCCTTGTGGAGAAGCAAACAAGGAGGAAGATTCGGATGTTCAGATCGGACAATGGGGGTGAGTATAACTCCAAGGAGTTCGATGGATTTTGCAGACATGAGGGTATACAAAGACAACTGACAGTTCCCTACACTCCTGAGCAGAATGGAGTAATAGAGAGGAAGAATAGGTCGATTGTGGGAGCAGCGAGAGCGATGCTTCATGATCAGGGTTTACCGTTATTTCTATGGGCAGAGGCATGCAGCACTGCAGTTTATCTGCAGAACAGGAGTCCTCACCATGAGCCACTTTCGTATATTTGGTTCTTTGACTTACTCTCACGTCCCTTCTGAGAAGAGGACGAAGTTTGATCCCACTACAGAGAGAGGCATCTTTCTGGGATATGATGAGACTTCAAAGGCTTATCGATTTTATCTTCCTGGCCAGAAGAGAGTTGTAGTGAGGCGGGAAGTGAAGTTTGATGAGGAGAGAGCCTTCAGGAAGTCCAGAGAGTTAGAGCAGAGGGAGCCACCAGCTCCCACACCTCAGTTGACACAGGTTTCTTCGATATAGGTTTCAGGTCCATAGGTTTCCGAAGTAACTGGATCACAAAGTACAAGCACAGCTCGTACAGGTTCAGTGGTTCAGGTGACAGGTACTTCAGGGACAGGTTCAGGTTCCGGTTCTCAGGTTACAGGCTCTTCAAGGATTGGTTCATTAGTCACTGGTCCTCGGGGTGTTGGACCTTTTGCTTCTGGGAGTTCTTCATATGAGGATAGACCAGTATGGGAGGAGCCTTCAAGGAAGAGGAAGCCTAAATGGCTTCAAGACACCTTGAAGGAAGCAAAGGCATTTGGTAGACCCCAGGAGGAGATCAGGGCAATAGTGATGTCGGATAGACTAGGTATGGCTCTTGTTGCGAGTCTTCGTTACTCTGAGCCATCCACATTTGAGGAGGCCTCTCAGCATTAGGTATGGAGAGATGCCATGATGGAAGAGTACCATTCCATCATGAAGAATGATGCTTGGGAGATAGTGCCGAGACCAGAGGGGAAGTCAGTTGTGACTTCCAAGTGGCTTTACAAGATAAAGCATGCTACAGATGGCAGTGTGAAGAATTACAAGGCTCAGTTTGTGGCTCAAGGGTTTTCACAGTTTGAGGTAGTTGACTATGATGAGACTTTTGCGCCAGTTGCTCGGTATTCTTCCATCAGAGCAGTGATTTCTATAGCAACAGAGATGGGTTGGAAGATCCACCAAATAGATGTGAAGACTGCATTTCTCAATGGTCTTCTGCAGGAGGAGGTGTACTTAGAGCAGCCACAGGGATTCGAGATTCATGGGAGAGATTCTCATGTGTGTAGGCTGAGGAAAGACTTGTATGGACTGAAGCAAGCTCCTAGAGCTTGGTACTCTAGGATCGATACGTACTTGACATCGATGGGTTTTCAGAAGAGTGAGGCTCATCCCAACCTATACTACATTGTGGTTGGTGGAGATCCTCTCATTCTTTTGTTATATGTTGATGACTTATCTATCACGGGGGATGAGCGTCTCATTGCACATTGCAAGAGAGACCTTGCTACGGAGTATGAGATAACTAACATTGGGTTGATGCATTACTATTTGCGGATGGAGGTTTGGCAAGAGCCTGGACATATTTTCCTGAGACAGGGGAAGTATGCAGTTGATATTCCGAAGAGATTTCGGATGGAGGATTGCAGGCCGATGTCTACACCTATGATCACCAACTAGAAGCAGCTTCATGCTTCTGAGGGTAATTTGGTGGATCCTACACTTTATCGTCGGCTCATTGTATAGTTTAGTCCCTGGAGCCCATACATAGTTGACTTGTACCCTCACACTAGTGCACTTAAAATTTTGACCAAAATGATGGTGGCCTTGTCCCATTGGAGCTCTTATATTTTTCATGATGCCCTCACACTCTTGCATATGGTAGCTAGATCTTGAATACTTGATGAAGACCTCTTGCACATGATGAAACTTGGTTTGCACTCTTATGAATTGGACATATGACCCACTCACATATGGTAGCTTGGTGTGGTGTTAGCCTTTGAAAACCATGATGAAATCCTTGGACCCACACTTGGTGGTTTAATGGTCCTTGTACCCTTGAAGGAATGGTGAAGATAATGTGGAGTTCTAGATGGTCCAGTGATTTGTATGATCAAAATTTCAAATCCTTAAAACATGGAAATGAATAAAATATCAACAGCCCTAATCTGGTTGGAGAATAAGGGTTACAAAATCTTTTAAGTCTTGAGGAACAAATTCAAAATAAGCAAAAAATATTCTACTTAGTCAGCCTGCTAAAGGGTCATTCAATTTCCTTAAAAAATGATTATTTGTGAAAGGTCGGCTCAGTCAAAAGGGTGCTTTAAAAATAAAAATTAATATTAAAATTATATTTTTAATAAATGCAAGGTCGGCTCAGATTTTAGTTTTTGAATTATGTGTATAAATAAAAGCAATTTCGACCTCATTTAAGAAAAAGGTGAGTGTGAAATGGCTCTGATATTTTCGGATTAGTTTCTAAGGCAGCTACAGTGGAGGTTCCATCTCTGTTTTTTGGGCAGACACACATGAAATACTCTACCTCTGAAATTCAATCACTTCTGAGGCAAAAACTTTGGTGGTTGCTTGGATGATTTTAGCTCTAAAGTCTGAGGAAATTCAGCTATGTTTGAGACATCAATTTTTGGGACAGAATTACAAGTTGGAAGATGAATTTCTGAGACAAAATCTTAAAGGATTTCTTTTGCCCTAGCTGAGGGACTAATTTTTTATAGGATAGAGATATTTTTATGGGGTTAATCCTCAAACTTTTGTGGAATGATGATGCCCTATGAGATCAAGAAGGAGAGATAAGAATTTGTGCTGCAAATCTGATGCTTCTCTAATTCCTTTGGCAGTTTAACTTCTATTGCATGCACTATGATACGATCTCGAGCTACTAAGGCAGAAAGACTCCTTTGCTCTGAAGTGTTGAACATTAGTTTTTCTTCCTGTCCATAGCTCATAAGGAGTTTTATCAGTGTTGCTTCTGAGCAATCCTCTGTTCATAATGTGGACTGCTGTATGGACTGCTTGAGCCCAAAAATTTTCGCTTAGCTTAGCTTCATTCAACATAGTTCTGGCCATTTCTAACACTAATTTGTTCTTCCTTTCTGCTACTCCATTCTGCTGAGGTGTTCTGGCAACTGAAAATTGTCTTTTTATACCATTTTCTTCACAGTACTGATAAAATTCATTTGATGTGAATTCTCCACCATTATCGGATCTGAGACACTTGATTCGTTTAACTATTTCATTTTCAACCTGTTCTTTAAAGATCTTGAAGCATTCAAAGGCTTCCGATTTCCTGTTAAGAAGGCATACCCATGTCATCCTGGAGTACTCATCAATGAGCAGCATGAAGTATTCTTCACCATCCAATCCTTTATTCTTGGTTGGCCCACATAGATCAGTGTGGACAAGCTCTAAGGGTTTTGTAGAAGAGTATTCTTTTGTCTTGAAATTGGCTTTCGTAAGTTTCCCATGCTGACAATGCTTGCAGATAGTGTCAGAAGGCTTTGTAATCTGTGGCATGTTCTTTACGGCTTGCTTCTTGCTGATCTTGACCTGATTATCAAAATGTACGTGTCCCATTCTTCTATGCCATAACCAATTCTCATCTTCTTTTCCTAGGTGACATTTCTCTTCCTTGATCTCGTCCAGAACATATATGTTGTTTGGAGTCCTGGTAGCGGTAGCCACTAACTTTCCTGATCCTTCTTTTCTTATTTTGCAGGACTTTGAGTTGAATGTAAGTTCATGTCCCTGATCACACATCTGGCTGACACTCAACAGATTATGCTTCATACTGTCAACAAACAACACATTTTCTGCTATTGTATCTTTGCCGCCAAGATTTACTGTACCTTTTCCAACAACTTTTGCTGATTTGTTATTTCCAAAAGAGACACATCCTTTATCTTTTTCAAGAAACATGAAAGCACCTATGTTACCTGTCATATGCCTAGAACAACCACTGTCAACATACCATTTGTTGCTACCGGTTTGAGCTTGAGCTTGAAGAGCTATCCCACATTCATGAATATTCAGATTGTTCTTTTGTCTGATCCATACTTTTTGCTGGTCACCCATTTGATTGGTTGATACTTGTTTAATGCCTGTAGGAGGGATTGTCATTCTGCAATTCCTGGATGTATGCCCGAAGTTGTTGCATTTCTGGCATTGGACTTCAGAATCCAAAGGAGAAAAACTGTTGTTGTTTCGTTGCCATCTAGAATTTTCATACCTGTTTCTGTTTTCTGCATATCTTCCTTTTATACAATTCATCGCTTTATGCCCAAATATTCCACAAGAAAAACAATAACCATAAAATGGATATTCATACCTGAGAACAAATGGTCTTCTTGGAGGTGTTGCCCATCTGAAACTTCGATTTTCGATTGGAGTCCATTCTGAGGTTGGTTGTCTAGGTTGAAATGGTCTTCTTAGAGGTGCTGTCAATTTAACATGTTGATTTTCAACTGGAGCCTGTTCTGGTTGTTGTTTTGGCTGATATATGGGTACTTCCTGGATGACGGGGTCTTTGATAACTTTTGGTTTATCATCAGTTGTCTTGGAAATTGAACCTTCATCATTATGCTTCTTATAACCAAGACCTATTCTGTCGAGGTATGGCTTTTGATTATTGATGATCTGATCAAGTATCTTGGAACTGTTGTCATAGCCTTGACTCACATTTTTCTTTTGTAGTTGAGTTCTTAGAGTCACTATCTCCCCCATTAGTCTCTCACTTTCATTCATACTTTCTTCTAGTTGTTTTCTGAGATTGTCTTGAATTCTTTTAGCTTCTTCTAATTGAATAGTTAGAGTTTGAATGAGTTGATCTGCTTCTTCAGATATTTGAGGTCTTTCTCGTAACTCCTGTATCTCCCCTTTAAATAGTTTATTCTTTTTCCTTTCTCTTCTCAGCTCTTTCAAAGCACTTATCAATTCTTCCTCCAGGTCTACTTCACCTTCTGAATCGGATTCTTCTTTGTTTTCAGAGATCTCATCTGAATCTTTTGAATCAACAGCCATGAAGAGTACCCTTTTTGATTCGTTATCACTGTTGCTGTCCGAATCACTATCACTATCCGAGTCATTATCAGAATCTTCATTTGATGAGCTGGTGTTTCTTTTAGAGTAGAGACTTTTCTTCTTTGCAAACCTTCCATTTTTCTTTCCTTTGAAGTTCTTGTATTTCTTATGTTTCTTGAAACTATCATCACTATCAGAGTCTTTTGCATAGGGACATTTTGAAGCAAAGTGACCTATTTTACCACATGAAAAACACTTAATAGGTAACTTACCTTTGTACTTACCTGTGCCTCTTTTGAGCTTTCTTACGAAGTTTGCTATCTCCTCATCATCTGAATCATCACTACAGTTGAAGTGGTATGCTGTCTTTGATTTGGATTTTATTTCTAAATTGTCCTTCTTGGCTTGTTTGTCTTTCATTGCTTGCTTGGAGGAAACTTTAAAGGCTGCTTCTTTTCTAGGTGAGTCTTCATCTTCTAATCTCATTTCATAAGCCACAAGTGTCCCATGTAGCTGGTCTACTGTCATAGTATCCAAGTCAGTCCTTTCTTCCAAGGCTGAGATTTTAGGATTGAATCTGTTGGGAAGCGTTCTTAGTATCTTTTGAACAACAACTGATTCTTCAACCCTTTCACCCAGGCCTCTGATAGTATTTACAAGTTCATCAATTCGAAGAAAATAGGTTGCAATGTTCTCGTCATCCTTCATCTTTAGATGTTCAAATTGTCCTCTGTAGGTTTGGAGTTTGGCTTCTTTGACCTTTTTGTCACCTTCGTAGATGGTCTTGAGTTTGTCCCACATTTCCTTAGCAGAAGTACAATGCATGACTTTGACAAAGACCGATTCATCCAATGCACTCGAAATATGGTTCGTGGCTTTTGAATTCGTATCATAACGAGCTAAGTCAGCTGGATCTGTTGGTGGGGGTGTTGGTACTTTATATCCATTTTCAACTATTTGCCATACTTGTACTCCTTGAGCTAGCAGAAAAGATTTCATTCGTATACTCCAAAAGGTATAGCCGGTCCCATCAAACATGGGTATTCCATTTTTACTGTGCTTGGCAAAGTTGCCCATAATTTCCTTCCAGTGATTAGACTGTTCTTGAAGGAACCCGCTCTGATACCAATTGTTGAAATACTGAGAGGCAGGTGAATCAGTATTTGCCAATCATAAAAAATTTTAATCAAGAGCAAGTTGCTAATCACCAATCATAACAGCATATCATTAACATTCATGAAAAATAACAAGATGCATAGTACACAATATTTTTACGTGGAAACCCAAGTCCTGGGGGTAAAACCACGGAAGCCTTTTATGATAAAATTCGACCCAGCAACAACTGGGGCTACAAATTTAATACAACTTCTCCAGCTACAACTGGAAGGGGCTACAACCCCTAGGCTTCGTCAGCTGCAACTGACGAGTTGCTACAACAGCTCAGCTCACAAAATTGTGAGCCCTAGCACCACCCTACCGCCCTAATGAAGAGGACTGCTGAACCTGTGGACCTGTCAAACATCAAACCCTGAATTTCCTGCTGTTGATAACCTCTGCTCTCTGATCACTGCCAAATCATCACTGTTAAAACAACTGCTATCACTGTCATAATAATTTTGCTTTCACTATCACATCGACCACTGTCACATCATTATCAAGCTGCCACTGTCACTTCACTTCACTGTCATATCATGGTTGTCACTGTCATGTCATGTCAACTGTTACTGTCACTATGATGTTACTGTCAATGCACTTCAAGAAAGGGCTGCCCAAATCACTTCAATGCTAACCAAATCACTGTACTGTTTTTGGCTCAAGTCAAGCTGTCAAACTAGATCAAAAATTCATCTATTGCTGCATTCACTTTCATTTAGTTGTAGCTTGTCATATCAAGGCTTATGTCATATAAAAGGTTGTCACTATTTAAGCCAGCATGTCACTAACAACTTCATTGGTCACTTCAAAAGCCTGTTCATAGGGCATCTAGCATCTCCCTGTATAAGCTTTCTAGGGTACACAAAATTTCTAAGCATACATACCTTCATCATCATAGTGAGTATGCATCAAGTATGCATCATTAACATCATATAGGATACATGATCATACCTTTCACAAGCAGTGCATGTCACTGAAATATATTGTTGTACTTGTTCATTGTACAAATTATTAACCATCATGCTGCTGTACATTGTACTTGTTCAAGATCATTATCCTGTCTACCTTACAATTCATCAAGCCGTTGTTCATTTGCTGACTGCCCTACTTATCATTCAAGTACTACAGTCCACAGTTCATGGATTAAGCATACCACATGTCACTGCTTAACATTTGTTCCAAAATCACTCACTATGCAAGTGCCATTTGTCCACAATCAACTAGGGCTCTGTCATTCAACAAGATTGTTTCTTATCAAATCAAGGATTGTCACTCTACCCAGTCATCTGCTCATCATGGTTATCAAAACTGTCATCAAGTATTTCAGGATCAGACCTCCAAAAACAAAGATCAGATCATTGAAGATTTGTGAGCATACAAAGTTCAAACCACCAAACTGTGCAACTTTGAGGCAGACCACAGAAACTTTCAAAGGAGCAGATCATGGATTTGTTGTAGCGCCAAGTACTGGATCAGTTGAAGAAAGGGAAGACCACCAAAAAGGTGAAGGAACAGACCTTCTGAAGTTGTTGACATACCACCGAAAATATGGAGGGAGACCACTGAATTCTAACAAAATTGCCTCAGACTAGACCGAAAAATTCAGAGCAAAGGAGTCTTTTTGCCTTAGTAGCTCGAGATCGTATCATAGTGCATGCAATAGAAGTTAAACTGCCAAAGGAATTAGAGAAGCATCAGATTTGCAGCACAAATTGTTATCTCTCCTTCTTGATCTCCTAGGGCATCATCATTCCACAAAAGTTTGAGGATTAACCCCATAAAAATAACTCTATCCTATAAAAAATCAGTCCCTTAGCTAGGGCAAAAGAAATCCTTTAAGATTTTGTCTCAGAAATTCATCTTCCAACTTGTAATTCTGTCCCAAAAATTGTTGTCTCAAACATAGCCGAATTTCCTCAGATTTTAGAGCTAAAATCGTCCAAGCAACCACCAAATTTTTTGCCTCAGAAGTGATTGAATTTCAAAGGTAGAGTATTTCATGTGTGTCTGCCAAAACAACAGAGATGGAACCTCCACTGTAGCTGCCTCAGAAACTAATTCGAAAATCTCAGAGCCATTTCACACTCACCTTTTTCTTAAATGAGGTCGAAATTGCTTTTATTTATACACATAATTCAAAAACTAAAATCTGAGCCGACCTTGCATTTATTAAAAATATAATTTTAATATTAATTTTTATTTTTAAGCACCCTTTTGACTGAGCTGACCTTTCACAAATAATCATTTTTTAAGGAAATTGAATGACCCTTTAGCAGGCTGACTAAGTAGAATATTTTTTGCTTATTTTGAATTTGTTCTTCAAGACTTAAAGGACTTTGTAACCCTTATTCTCCAACCAGATTAGGGCTACTGATATTTTATTCATTTCCATGTTTTAAGGATTTGAAATTCTGATCATACAAATCACTGGACCATCTAGAACTCCACATTATCTTCACCATTCCTTCAAGGGTACAAGGACCATTAAACCACCAAGTGTGGGTCCAGGGATTTCATCATAGTTTTCAAAGGCTAACACCACAAGAAGCTACCATATGTGAGTGGGTCATATGTCCAATTCATAAGAGTGCAAACCAAGTTTCATCATGTGCAAGAGGTCTTCATAAAGTATTCAAGATCCAGCTACCATATGCAAGAGTGTGAGGACATCATGAAGAATATAAGAGCTCCAATGGGACAAGGCCACCATCATTTTGGTCAAAATTTTAAGTGCACTAGTGTGAGGGTACAAGTCAACCATGTATGGGCTCTAGGGACTAAACTACCACATCATCCAATCAAAAGACCATCAATCAAAATACAAGCAGCATAGAAACCATCAACCAAAAGACAACTAGGAGTAGGGGACACAACAATGGACTCAACTGGGACCAAGATACAGCTTAGGGTCACTCAACCAAGTTAATGGGTAGCCAGGGCTTTTGGCATTGTCCCAAGGCCTCCAAGGGCTTCAAGCTTGGGCTTGGACAAAATCAAAAGGTCTCCTCTGACACAGACAACCACAAACCAAATACTAACCCTCAGAGGCTCCACAAGGGGCATCAAGACTTAACTATTGGCATCAACGACCAGACATTGTTGGCATCAATGACAACCTAATCAACAATCTCCCCCTTTGTCATTAATGACAACACTCAGGATCCCCCTGTTCACAACTTCTCTCCCCCTTTGGCATCAATGGCAAAGGGAACATCATTTGACAATACAGCTCCCCCTCAGGGAATGCTCCCCTTGTCAACAACTTCTCTTCCTTTTTACATCAATGGCAACGCACTTCTACATGAAGAAGAAGAATCAATTTAGTGGGAAGAGGGAATGACCCCCAATTTTTCTCGAAGGTACTCAAGTGTCCCTTTAGGAAGTGGCTTGGTGAATATATCTGCTATCTGCTCCTTTGTCCCAATATATTCCAACTTGATGTGCTTTTCTGTGACCTGTTCACGAAGAAAGTGATATTTGATAGGGATGTGCTTTGTCTTGGAGTGCATGACCGAATTCTTGGAGATGCTGATGGCACTTGTGTTGTCACATAGATTTGGAATCGGCTCATCATATGTTACTTGTAGGTCTTGCAGGTTCTGTTTCATCCAAAGGATTTGAGTACAACATGTTGTTGCTGCTATATATTCTGCTTCTGCTGTTGACAAGGATACTGAGGACTGCTTTTTGCTAGACCACGATACCAGACAGTTTCCTAAGAAAAATGCTGCACCACTTGTGCTTCTTCTGTCATCCACACATCCTGCCCAATCCGCGTCTGAGTAAGCTAATAAGTCCAACTCATTTCCCTTTGAATACCATAATCCAAAGTCCATAGTTCCTTTAAGATATCTGAAGATTCTTTTGACTGCAATAACATGAGTTTCCTTCGGAGCTGCTTGAAATCTTGCAACCTATCCAACAGCTTGCATCACATCTGGCCTTGAAGCTGTCACATACAGTAGGCTTCCAATCATTGACCTGTAAATTTTTTGATCCGCTACATTTGATTCATCGTCTTTGCTTAACTTGCAGCTAGTAGTCATAGGAGTGCTCACAAGCTTACAATCTTCCATCTTGAACCTCTTCAACATTTCTTTAATGTACTTGGTCTGAGAGATGAAGATGCCTTCTTCACATTGTGATATCTGAAGTCCCAAGAAGAAGGTCAGTTCACCAAGTAGCGACATCTCAAATTCGTTTTGCATAACCTTGGCAAATTGTTGGCTCAGAGTATCATCATGACTACCAAAGATAATATCATCAACATACACTTCAACAATAAGTATGCTGTCATGATCATCTTGATATACATATTGTTGTCTACAATTCCCCTTTTGAAACCTTGTTTCTGCAAGTAACTGTCCAATCTGGAGTACCAAGCTCTAGGAGCTTGCTTTAACCCATATACAGCCCTTTTTAATCTGCACACAGTCCATGTTTGTTGATAGTTGGAATCCTTCTGGCTGTTCAATGTAGACTTCTTCTTCTAGTTTGCCATTCAAAAAGACTAATTTGACATCCATTTGATACACTTTGATGTTTTTAGCACAAGCATGGGCCAATATCATTCTTATAGCTTCCATTCTGGCTACTGGAGCAAATGTTTCTTCAAAATCTATCCCTTCGATTTGAGCATATCCTTTGCAAACCAATCTTGCCTTGTTTCTGATTACCTGTCCATCTTCATTCAGCTTATTTTTGAAAATCCATTTTGTGCCAATCACATTTTTGTCCTTGGGTCTAGGAACAAGTTCCCATGTTTCATTTTTCTCGATTTGATCAAGTTCTTCTCCCATGGCTTTGACCCAATGTTCATCTACACTAGCTTCCGCAAAGTTACTCGGCTCAACTGTAGATAGTAGTGAGAAATATACTTGTTCTGGTCTTCGGACTTGTCTTCGATCTTTTCCGGTTTCTATGCCGGCATTTTTGTCACCAATAATCAATTCCTGTGGATAATTCTTTTGATACCAATTCTTAGGAGAGTTTTGTTGTTCTTGCTGTTGATCCTGTGTAACTTTTGGCTGAATTTTTCTTTCTTCTTCTTCTTCTTCTTCTTCTTCTTCTTCTACTTCATGATCTTCTGAGTCTTCTTAGCATTTTGGCAAGCTCGATTAATCAATCTTTACATTGATGCTTTCCACTATCTTACCTAATCTCAGGTTGTAACACTTGTAGGCCTTTCTTGTGGATGAGTACCCAACAAATATTCCTTCGTTTGCACGAGATTCGAATTTTTTAATCTTCTTATCATCTCTTCTGATGTACCTAGGGAAGTGTTCCCCTAGTGACTTTTGCCTAAGTCACTTGGAAGGGGGAAAAAGTGACCCTCACATTAAATGACTTATGAAAAACATTTAATGAGACTTTATAAACAAAGTCACTTTTTGATAAATTTAAGTGGGTGAGTGAAATTAATATTTATGAGAAATAAATGGAGCATTTAATTTCAACCATTGATCTAAGTCAATCTCACCCATTGGATTTAAAAAACCTTAGGGTTTGAACAAAAAGCATGAGGAAGGCATTCATTCTTCACTTTTGAGAGATTCAAGAGAAGAAAAAGAGCAAGAGAGAGCTAGAGCATTGGCATGCATTTCGAGGCACCTGCTGAGCATTTAATAAACAATACGGATTCCCAGGCAACATCTTCTTCAGTTAGCACGCATCTCGAGGTGAACCATTGAGTAGTAAAACTGGGCACGAGTTTCAAGGTATTTCTAGGCACAAGTTTCGAGACAACCTGCACATTTCCCGAGAAGTTTCTGGGCACAAATCTTGAGATCATTGGCACTGTTTTCGAGGAGGTATCTTTGGGCACAGAAAACCGAGATTTTCATCATTATTTTCAAGATAGGTTTTGGGCACATTTCCCAATACAAGCTGCACAGAAATCGAGACTGTACAGTACGGTTTCTGTACCTTGATACACAGTTTTCGAGGCACTCATTGGCATAGAAATCAAGGCTGCATTTTTGCACATATTTCGAGATCAATTTCTGCACATAAATCGAGGGTTAGTACAGCACATAAATCGAGGTGTACAGATTTTTGTCCTTTCTCTCAGCATGAATTTCGAGGTGATTATTTGCATAGTGTTCAAGGCAGCTTCAACACATTTTTCGAGGCAGTTTTCGAGTGCATTTAATGGTGGAGATAATTTGTATTTCTCACTGTAATGTTGTCCTATAATTTTACTAAAGAAATAAAATCTCTCTCTGTGACTGGTTTTCCCCGTGGGGGTTTTTCCAGGGCTATTGGCCGAAAATTCTGAGTCTGATTTTTTTAATGGTATGCATGTTAAATTATATTTATTCTTGTTAAAGTGATTTTTCAGCGTGTTTAATTGTTTGAGAATTTTCTTAAGTAATTTCCAGCCTATGCAAAACCGGTTGGGAATAAAAACCACTGAAACATTAACATAAACCAGCAAGCTGCAAAACACAGAAAAATTTACATATACTGCCTCTACCCAATTTTTATTTGGCAATGCCCTATACTTCAACATGAATCTGGTGATTTCAAACAACGTGCGGTTTCTTTGTTTAACAAACATGTGTTGTTGTAGTGTATGGAGCACAAAATTGTCTCTAGATAACTTCTAGCTTTAAAAAATCAGCAAACTAATTTTAATAATTCTACCAGACTCCTTTCCAATTGCTTCATTTAAAACTTTAAACTTGGCAAAGACATCTTCTTTTTAAGAAACTAAACCCACATTTTGCTATAAAAATCATCAATTAACAGCAGAAAATGCATTACACAAACCACTGAAATTGCCTTGATAGGACCATAGATATCACCATGGACCAAATAAAAAACTTCTATGGTTCTCCAAGCTTTTCCATTTTCAAAGGTCAAGCTTTGTTGTTTGCCTACTGGAAATGCCTCACAAATTTCATTTTTATTCTCGTGAACATTTATCATTCCAATTACCATTAACCCCTTTCAGAGAGAAAAGAAACTGAAAATTCAAATGCCTATACCTTTGATGCAATTAATTGTTGTTGTTGCAACTTCCATTGTTGGTCACCAAAGCATATGATTCTACCACTTCATCATCAACAATTGTATAGAGACTATGTTCCTCAACACTTGCTGCAATCTTCTTATTTCTCCTTGTATTAACAACAAAATATCTCTCACTGAATGATCACATCTAAATATGGACCATAGATATCACCATGGACCAAATCAAAAACTTCTAGGGTTCTCCAAGCTTTTCCATTTTCAAAGGCCAAGCTTTGTTGTTTGCCTACTGGAAATGCCTCACAAATTTCACCTTTATTCTCATGAACATTTATCATTCCAATTACCATTAAGCCCCTTTCAGTGAGAAAAGAAACTGAAAATTCAAATGCATATACCTTTGTGCAATTAGTTGTTGCAACTTCCATTGTTGGTCGTTGTTATCACCAATCTTGTAGTTGCCCCTAAAGATGGATCCAAGGTGGATGGTAGAGGGGATAGGCAACTAAAGTGGTGAACCAAGAGAGCCTTGGTTCCCAAAAGGATGGTTGTCACGCAAACCGAGGCACTCTTCGCTTTAGCTATCAAAGCCAAGATAGCAAGGGGGAGACCCAGATCTACTCCTGATAGGAGAGAACAAATCAATCTAATGAAGTACGTAGGGTGATAGGTATGGAACCCTAGAATTTAGGAAGTAGGACCACTGTGGAGGCTTAGGAAAGGTGTGATGTGATAAGGAAAGATGACACAAAGTGATTCTAGGATTAAGTATGATTCCAAGATTCAAAGCTAGTTTCAAATGGTCAAAGTCAACCGCCTTGGGAAACGTGACACTTAAAACAGGGAAAGTGACCCAAATCAAAGATCTGACAGTTAGGGCTTTCTAACTGTGCTTGATAGATGGATATGACAGTATCTAGGTGTTCAAGCAACCAGACAAAGATCAATTCCCAAGGCACTGATACTTCTCCTAAGGCTCGCGACTTTTCTGGGTTGTGAGATTTAAACAAATGACACAAAGATCAATCAATCAATCAAGAATGGAAAGAGATGTAAACAAAGAGATGATAAACATGAATTGTTGGTACAAAGACAAAACAACTCCCTGTCAACCAAGACATCCTCTTGAAGCTTGAAGGGTAGGCCTCCCCACCAATTCACACTCCTCAAAATCGCCTTCTTTGCCTGCAAAACAATGTTAGTTGAAGATAAAATCAAGATGGCCACCAATGCCTGTCAGTGCAGACGAAGAAGCATTTACAATCACCACAAGCATTCCAACTTCAAGATCCAAGATGCCCATAAAGTATTTTTATTCCAATAGCCAAGAGCCAAAAATATCTAGATCTAAAAATCCTCATTGATTAAAACCCTCATTTTCACTTTTTCTTAGATCTACCAAGATCTAGCTTGGCTTTGGGTATAATAAAAAGAACCCACCTCTATAGTATCCACGGCAATTCGGATCTATAGTTTGGTGGCATTTGGATTTCATTTGACCCTTCCCCCAAAGCACTTAGCGTTCCTTGAGTGAGGTCGCCCTCCTTGGGTGGTTGAGTTGAGCTTGTTCTAGCACATGGGTAGGTGAGATCCCACTAGATTTGCATAGATCTACCTTGATAACCTACTCCTAATGCTTCACCTTGTTGATTTTCACCTTGTGGGCCCCATTCCTCATTTTGAGGATTGTGCCCCACTTGGGTCACTTGGTGATGCATTTTGAATCTCGGATCTACTAAGATCTAGCCATTGGATGCCTTTGATCTTCAAAACCCCCCTTGTTGGGTACCTTAACTACCTCAATCTACATTTTGGTGGACATCCGACTCCATTTGGCCCTTGATCTAAGGCACTAGTTTTCCTTGGTGCAATTCGCACTCCTTAGGGATTGTGTATTTTCCTAGATCCCACACTTGGGTGCTCTCAAATCTTTGTCAATCCATAGATCCATGTCATAGAGCCCCTATAGTACCATCTCCCATTAACTTTGACCAAGTGGACCCATCTTGGACCATTTTCCCTATTTTAAGGAAGGGGGTCCCACTTGTGTATTTTATGGTACTAGATCTATCTTTTGATTCCCCTAGGTGGCCCAAATCATACATTGGTTGAAACTCATGTCACTTCTTAAGCCTCTTCAACCATATACTTAAACCCTTGGGTCCACCTAAGCTTGCATTGGTTTCTGTAACTCAACTTTCACACTTCCCTAGGAACCATTGCTTTAGCTAGTCTTCTGTCGATTAGCTATAGGGTCTCCCCCTTGATCTTATCCTGTCTAGATCTAAAGTGAAGAGTGTCTCAGTTGTCGTGACTCCCAGCCTGCATTGGGAACCGTGGCATCTCTTGGGTCACCTCTTTAGTTGTCCGTCTCCTCTACCATCCCTGATGGGATACCTTTAGGGACAACTACAAGTTGTGTGATAATAGTCGCCAAAGCATATGATGCTGCCACTTCATCATGAACAATTGTATAGAGACTATGTTCCTCAAAACTTGATGCAATCTTCTTATTGCTCCTTTTATTAACAGCAAAATATCTCTCCCTGAAAGATCACATCTAAACATGGACTATGTTTTGTGAATTCACTTAGTGAAAGCAACTTTTTACTCAAACTAAGAATGTAGAATAATTCTTACACCTCTCATATTTGATTTGCATATTTCCACAACCTTCTTCATAGTGTTCACTCTCGTAACTCAACATCACCATTTCTGACTTAGTTCTATCTTCCACAAACCCAACAAACTAGTCACTCCTGTTAGTTATATGCTTAGATGCTACAAAAACAAAAAACCAATCTACTAGACTCACCTTCCACTTGAGAAGCCACAAAAGCATAAAATTATTCTTCTCCGTGCTCCACAACAACTTGTTTTATTTCACACTAACCACAGATGGGTTTCTCTTCCCACAATCTCTCCCTGCAATCCTTCATACGATCATATTTCCATAGTAAAAACACTTCATCTTCTTAGCAAATTTACCTAGACCTGTAGGCTTGTCAACACTGCCTTTCATTTCCTCTTGTTTTCGTGTTCCTTTGATCTTTAAAGCAAAAACACTCCTGAAGGCTCCACTTTTTCATTGATATTGTTTTTTTCAATACATCCCTCTGTAATCACTAACTATACAATTTCTCAAATGTAATGTTAGTAGACTCCAAAGTGACATTCACTTACAAAATTTTCAAATTGAGGTAACCTTTTCCAGGTAATTACTACCAAATCTCCTTATCTACTTTGTTGATTACTAACAATCAATCATGGATGTCTTTCAATTTCACAAGTGCTTTTTAAATTGAATCACCCTCTTCTATCTTCACTGAAAACAGTAAACTCTTAACGTAAAAGACCTACCTTTGTTGGATGTTTCATGCATCTCCCTTATTGTCAATAATGATCATGGTTAGTCGCATAAGCATTGTAATGTTATGGTCACTTGGGAGTTTATTTGTGTGACCGAGATGTATCTTGAATCCTAGGTGATGGATTCTACACGATAATGGTATGCCATAATGTGTGGTGTCATAAACATGCAAGAGAGGTGTAAGAGATCAATGTCGCGAGGGAATTTGCCATGCATAGTTGTCATGGAGGAATCCCAAAAGAGTAAGCAAATTGGTGAAGACACCAAAGACTTGTGGGTTGTATAAATACTTGTATTGATATCCCTTTGGCAATTTGAAATGGTAGGTTTCTGCAATTCCCCATTCTTCCTCGTGCTATGTTGTAATGTGAGAACCACCACACCAACATGAGGTATTAGAGCCATGTTAGTATTAAAACATAAGCATCATGTGAGAATCAAGGAAATGTAATCCATGAGATGTAAATGCTCAGGGTTGAGAGAATATGCAACCCTTGCTTTGTGAAAGCAAGTATATTTGTTATTGAAGCAAGAGGAATTAGTTCTCAATGCCATGAGAAACTCTAGCTTGCTATGAGGGCATCGTTGTTGGCTAGATATTGTCATTGTCAAAGGCGAAAACCCTGTAATTGAGTGTGGCCATTGTGGCAGGTACATTGAAGAAAAATGATATGTCATTGTTGTATGAAAGAAGCACACAATGGGGCATTGATTTGGTGGTTGTCAAGAAATATTTGGCATCCTCCTTTTCTATTTATCACTACTGTCTCTCAATGGAACCCTTGTATACTTCTACATGGGATGCAATCCTTGCTTGGTCAAATACATGATCATTGCAGCTTTTCCTTCTTTATCACCAAGTCAACTTTAAGAAGGCATGTTGGTATAATGGTGGTTAAGCTAGGCTCAATGGTCATCAACATGAAATATGACTTGCCTTTCGCAGGCAATTATAAGCCAACATTGGTGATTAGTGAAGTGGTTATTCTTGACTTAGCAGTCCCTAAGTGGTCATTGATCACATTTATTGTACACCATTAGTGGGTTATTAATTAGCCACAATGGTTGTTAGGGTTATGTAATTTAGTCCTAGCACCTATCAAATGTGGTTCTCACCACAATTGTACTCTCTGAGTGTACATGAGAATTATTGACTATTTGGGTACAAGGGTACCCAGCAAACACTTGTGTCAATCTTCAATTATCATACCATATCTTTGACACATGACATGACCATTACAACATATATTCCAATATATATTATTTGTTATTGAAGCAAAAGGTTCTAATTCTCAAAGCCATGACAAGCTCTAGGTTGCTATGAGGGCATCATTGTTGGCTAGATATTCTCATTTTTAGAGGAAAGCCCATGTAATTGAGTGTGAACATTATGGCAAGCACATTAAAGAAAAAAATATGCCGTTGTATGAAAGAAGCACAAAATGGGGCATTGATTTGGTGGTTGTCAAGAAATGTTTGGCATCCTCTTTTTCTATTTGTCACTACTGTCTCTCAATGCAACTCATGTATATTTCTACATGGGATACAATCCTTACTTGGCCAAATACATTCTCATTCCAGCTTTTCCTTCTTTATCACCAAGTCAACTTTAAGGCACCTTTAAGGAGGCATGTTGGTGTAATGGTGGTTAAGCTAGGCTCAGTGGTCATCAAGGTGAAATATGACTCTTCTTTAGTAGGCAATTATAAGCCAATATTGGTGATTAGTGGTCCCTAAGCAGCCATTGATCTCATATTAGTGGGTTATTATTTAGCCACAATGTTTGTTAGGGTAATTCAATTTAGCCTTAGCACCTATCAAATATGGTTCTCACCACAGTTCTCTCAGTGTATATGAGAATTGTTGACTATTTGGGTACAAGGGTACACCTGTGTCAATCTTATGTTGTGAGCTGCTTATTTTATATTCGATTATCATACCATATCTTTGACACATGACATGACTGTTACAACATATATTCCAATATATGAAGCCTCTTTGAGTCTTTTGTAAACCTTTACGTTTCTTTTCTAATTTAGTACAAGCCTGCCAAAATTTATGCTTCTTTTACAATTTAATACAAGGACTTCTGTTTCACAAGCTGGAAAAAAAAGGTTCAGATTAAACTTGAACTTTGTACAGTTGTTTGATTTCATTACACATTTCAAAACAACCAGTGCCCCTTGCTGACCAGTTACTCTTGAAGACAAACAAAATCAATGGCCAAATTACTGACATGAACTCTTTGTAGATACAAAGACCTTAATAATGTGTCACATCTTTCCAGCATACGATGAAAAATTAGACATCATGTCTATCTAGATGAAAGATGCAATACATGAGGAAATTTATCTGCATGAAAAATTACATTTCACAAGATTAGTCATAATAAGTCATTGAACCACTAACCATATAAAATCTTTCAAGAATCAAGATCCTTTCACACCGAGCTTTCTGTGAAAGAATACAGATGATGTTTTACTTTTAAATAGCCGAAAGTGAATCCAAATGGGATCTGTTCAGTAGAAGTTCTACAATTTACATGCATGTCAAGGAAATCTAGCATTTACATTCTACATTCTTTGAACAACCAAGAAGGGATAACAAGCATTGAACCATAATACAGTAATACCTGAATTCTCAGGATAGATGAACTCTTGATTCTTTACACAATCCCTTCGCACCATGCAAATTTTGAAATTTGCAATATTCCTTTGAAGGAACATAAATGCTTCTTTTCAAAATAGAGTTAAAATCCAAGTTCCCAGCATCCTTTCAGGAGAAGTTCCAGAATTTAAATGCCTATAAATTAAATTTTAACACTTGCAAAGTTACATTCCTCCAAAATATGGTGATGTCTAACAGAGTATTGAAGTAAAATACCTGAAGTTTTTCAGGACAAATCAACATGTCACAATCTACCTGAGGTTTTTCAGGACAAGTTAACACGTCACAATCTCGTTCTTCACTTTGATATTCATGGGAACAAGAAAATTGGTGGACTCCTCTTGTCTCTGAAAGTTCTCTTTTTTAACCTCACGTTTTGGAGAAAACAGTGGCTGCTGCTTTTGGGAAAATGTAGCGGTTTTCCTTCCATCCACAGGTAATACAACTGCAATTACCTGCTTGCTCAAGACCATTAAAAAAAATGTCACAACGATACTATTTAGGTTTGTATCTTAATATTTAACAAGTTTTAAACTCCAGATTTACCAGGAAATGACTTATAACAAACTAGAGTGTAAATAGAAATGAAGCATCACACTGTATGTATAATATGAACCAAAAGTCCCATTCTATAAAGCCAGAACAATGGAAAAAAACAGGACGCAGCATTGAAGAGAAAAAAAAAAGTAACAATATAAATAAAACAATGCCAATCCCAAAAGACAGCAAAAGATAGATCAAAAGGAATCATGCTATGGTGTTTGATCACGCAAAGGAAAATTACGCCACTCGATAGACTTCTGTTGAGCAGCCATATTAAGTTCATTTGTTCTAAATAACTGCTGCAGATAACTGGGGTGTAATATCGTCAGCAAAATAGTGGTATGGTTCTGGCTCAAATCATATGCAGCCTTTCTTTGCAGTATTAATACATATGACATTTTGTGTTTGTAAATTATTTTCAAAAGCACAGGGATGTATCAAAAAGATTTCTAAGTCATTCGAAGTAACAAAAGTTCTCAGAGACACGTCAGCCAAGACATTGATGAAAGAAAAAATAATTTGTTTGCATTTTCAAGACACATGAGCAACAGCATTATCCTGATAGATGGATCTGAAAGCAATTAAGCCTAAAGTAATTTGATAATCCATTAAACTTATCAAATTAGAATTACCTCGCAATCTGGTCCATCCACTTCCACACAGTCATCACCATCAACATCTGCACCACTCTTTCGTGCAATCGATGAAACCCATGGCTGAAAAGCACCAGGCCAACTTACATGCTGGGCCCATCAAAGCAGAGAAAATTAAATTCGACATAATTGTTCAGGATATTCAATCAGAAATCCTCTCAAGCTTATTTAAGTGTAGTGACCTATAATATAAACTATTTTGTAAGGCATGAAATATTAAACATGGCTATCATTTGCCTAATTATTTCTTAACTGAGTTTCTAAGATTAGGTTTGCGCAAAAAACAGGTAACCCAGGGGGCAACGGTTGAGGTTTACACAAAAACAAAGTAGCCCAGGGGAAAGGTGCAACTGTGAGTGCAGTGGGATGCACGTGCAGAGAGTGTGTGTGTGTGTGTGTGTGTGTGTGTGTGTGTGTATAGTTATAAACTTATACATTAAATATTCTAATATGTTAAAATGTTTTAATTGGAAAATAGTAAATTACATAACTCGAAATATAGAAAGGTAAACTTCAAATTAAAATGTGAAAGAACATTAAATATGAATGACAATGTGGCAATCATGCTTCCAATTTGACAATCATATAAATCAATTTTCAAAATTTCAGATTCAATGATTCAAGCTTTGATACTCGAGTCATAATTTTATACTATATAGATAACTATAAAACATGTTCAACGGCATTTATTCACAAGACACAAATAACTAGTGCCTAGTCACTAATTACTATCAGTAACACCAACAATCGAGTGTATTCACCTTTTACACCCTATACATCCCTAGACATAATGCTCTACAGGTACTCATTGCTCCTAAGTTGTGGCTCCATAATGCCATCTAGTTGGATCTAATCATCATAATTTTGGATTTATAGAGAACTAAAAAACATGTTCAGTGGCATTTACTCATATGACATAATGCCAACAATGGAGTCTTCATCATATTCCATACCCTCTAGATGCTTAGTTAGGATGCTCTATAGGTACTCGTCATTCTAAAGCTGTGGCTCAGTTTTTGGTTTGTAACTATATGTAACACCCTGGTCTTTCTAAGTAACAAAACAAAGCATAATATGAATGTAAAAGCAAGTTACATGCCCACGAGATAAATATAACAGCACAAGAAATGTACACAAATATATTAGAATAATGGTTGATTAAATGAATAATTGATCTTTATGTAGTGTTTGAAGAGAGGGGTCAGGAATGGTTGTGACGTTAGGGTTTTATGTCATATCAATTAATAATATAGAGACAGAATTAGATGTAATGTTAGCAATTATTATATATTAATTATATTTGTAATGTACACTATGTCTATCACAATTATGGACGTCTGTTAACTCCCAAATCTGCACTCAAATTGGTAAATTCCTAAAACACAAAGTGTATCACAGGGGAACTCAGGAAGGTTGCCCACTGTCACCACAACAAGGAGGGATACCCTAAGTTAGCATTACTAAAGCTATGGCAAGAAGGATCAACGTGATTAGCAAGGGTTACATTATCAAAACAAAACATTGTAGTAAAGTAAAAATGGAGTGATGGAGGACAAGGACTAATGCCTATCCAATATTGGGTAAAATGGAGTCAAGAGGCATCCATCTAAGAGAGTAGTTTTATAAGTTGTCAAGGTAAATAAAGCTGGTATATATGCCAAAATCAACCTTAACTTGTTAAATAATGCTTAATAAGTCTTAGAGGGCCCTAACGGTGCCACTCTCAAACTATGGTATGATGGTGTGTCCTACTCTTTGATAGGAGCAAGCTAACAAATTCATTAATAGAACATCAAAGAGAAGACAGAAAATTCCTCGTATAAATCCCTTCCAGTGGTAGATACACCCCCTTTTTGGCCTCTCAAGCATGTTCATTACAAGGGATTCCTAGCATCCATCAACAACAATTAGAAACACAAAACATTTGCTTCACATATAAAAGAGATAACCCTTACACTTCGTTATGTCTTCAACAAAATATACAACATAGCTCCAAGAGGAGAACTCCTCACAAATCCAACCATAAGCTACAAATAGAGAGAGATGCTCTTTAAATAGAGTGAGCTCGATCTCCTTATAATAAAAAATTATTTGTTTTCCTAGATCCACTAATCTCTCCAAGGAACAATACAATAATGCTCTCACATAACCAACTCCATGAGAAAAGTGAAAACAATGTTAAAATAATGAGAATGGTTATGTCATTTGTCTTCTCCAAAGTGGTTGACCATGTCAATCCTCTCCAACGGAGGTTGCTCCATTAAAAATCTTCAATAAATGTGTAACAACCACCTGAAAATAGCATGTGTGACCCCTCCATAAGGTGGACCAAGTAAAGCCTCCAAAAATAGCAAGTAGCCTCCTCCTGGATCTCCAAAGTGAATGTACTGTTCAATAATCAAGTGTGAAGAAGATATGCAATAAAAGCTCCATGAGTAGACGTCCCATCAATTAAGTGGCTCACCAAGTAATGTCTCCTCAAATGATACATGTCATCAAATCGTATGAACATGGTGCAATAAAAGCTCCAATGTCCCATCAATCCTGTGTGAAAAGGTGTGCAATGAACCAAGTAAAACCTCCTTCAATGGTACATGTGGACTCACCGATGTGGATGTCCCCATCATCAAGTGGTTGACCATGTTAACAACCTCAAAAAATAGCATGTGTGGACTCTTCCATAAGGTGGGTATCTCATCAAATAATGTGCACAAGAGTGGATCTATTAAATAAGGGGTCAACAAACCATATGCAATGTCCCCTTACAAATGATCACTCTCGGCGGGTGACTTATTGGCCTATTTAATTCACGTAGGCTATAGTCAGCAAAAAAGGGAATTAAATTATTATTGATGTCATTTAGGCAAAAAACAACATTATAAAGTGACATTGAGTAATTAAATAAAAAGGGGTGTTATAAAGTGACAATCACTTTATAAAGTCACTTTAATTAAATAAGTGAACAGGAAAAAGGTAAAAAGGTTGAAAAAGGATGAAAAGGGGGATCCGGATAACAGACCAAATCAACCTATTCTCTCATTCATTCATGACTTATTTTCGAAAAAGAGAATTTGAGAGTTCTTGTGGCTTTAGCTCTTGGGATGGAAACCCTAAGAGAGAAATTGGATTCAATAGTGAAACAAATCCACCCTAGCTGATTTGGAGGAGAGATCACTCAGATCTTTCACTCTGCTTCAAAGATTGGAGAAGTAAATCACGTCATTTTGCAGATTTGTGGAGATTGGCAGAGTTTTATAGCACTTGAGGAAGGCGCCCTTGTCTGAGGAGGGTATAGGGCCAAAATTCTCCCCTTTTCTTGTAATCACTGCCATCTCCTGTTATAGAAAAAGGGTGCACCAGCTGGGCAAAGCGTGAGACTGAGGATAAACAAAGGGGGGAGCATTTGGTCTTGGAGGGGCACACCCATCCTTGGGATTTCATGGTTGTGGTTAGTGGTTACTGCTGTGCAAGAGGAGCGATATGCTCATATTCATCTCATTACAGTGATAAGAAAGAGGGCGACCAGCACACTCAGTCCTTGGTTGTTGTGGAAGTGAGTTTCAGTTGAAAGGTTACAGTTGCTACAAGGGGTTATTTCAAGGTCACGCAACAAATCAGTAACAACCAGCAATCTACAGCAGTTGGGGAAACAACAAGAGGGACGTCTCAGTAAACAGTGAGCTGCAAACTCAGTCTTTCATCTACAGCAGTCAAAAATTCAAAGTGGGGACTCTACAGTGATCACCCACAGGTCAGAAAACAAGGAAATCTGATTGTATATGTGCTGAGTTTAATTGCTGATATAATAGTTTAGAAGAGATTTCCATGTGCTGAATGTATTGGCTGTTATAACAGTAGAGGAGATTTTTGTTAAATGCTTAAAATATAATGTTGCAGTTTGGTATTGAGACTCATTAAATTCCAGTTGTGTGCCAAATATTTTGATTATTGTGAACTGTTTGACAAAACCTTTAAACCAAGAAGCATTAAAATTTAAAACACATCAGCAGTCCATACAAAACATATCAGCAGTAAGGTGACTGTTTGACTATAGTCTTGAACCACATTAAACTCTAAAAACATCAGCAAACCTGTGAGGGGCCATTACATCATAATATCATATCCATCCACAAGATTACCTTCATTAAATGTGGTCAACATGCCAAAATGTGGTCCCAAAGGCTAGGATGCCCTGTGAGGGGCCATTACATCATATCCATCCACAAGATTACCTTCATTAAATGTGGCCCCAAAGGCTAGGATGCCTCTTCAAAATCCTCCAGTACACAGTTTTCAATGTGTAACTATCTTCCAAAAGTGTGCAAAGAAAGATTCTACAAATAACATAATAATCCTCCACATGCCATGTCATAATGAAGCACAACTAACTCCCTAGAGAATTGGACATCCCGATCATCTAGCGATAAAATAATGATAAAAATGTTGATGTGCCTCAACATATGTGTCAATGAAGGGAGAACTCCATCTAAAGCTATGTTCCACCTCATCATCAACCAATCCAAGTGTCAACAAAACCCACATAAGCAAGGGCATTCACACCAATATGCTCAAACCACCCAAAAACAAGCCAAATAAAGCCATTTAACTGTAACATGCTGGAATGATGTGAAAAAGGGTGCACAAGTAAAGCATTCTCCAAGAGGTGATGCTAATCCTACCAAGATGTTATACACATGAGATAGTCCCACAAACTGCTAGGGTGCACATTTACGAGGTCCAATATCATCAAGTCATATTACAAATGCAAACCTAGTCATGGTGAACATAACAAAAGGGGACCATGTGGAACACCCCCTCCTAGTGACAAACAAATAATAAAACACCACCATCTAGAATCACTAGGATGCTCCAAGAACAATATGATGCCAAGATAAATCACATCCAATAGTAAGCATCCATGAAACATATACCAAGAGGGTGATCCATCAAGATAGGCATGAAATATGATGAGGATACCACGGGATGAACCTTCAAACATGACCATCCCAAGGAGAAAATGAGTTTCCTCCACCAAAACACAAACTCAAACATATGTTTGTACCATCTGTAAGCATATGGGTGTAAGCAAAGAAAGACACTCCATGAAGGAGTGTACCATCAATCCATCAACAACTCCATAGGTACCATGCAAACTCCCTCCATTGTGTTGAAGATCACAAGTGTGACCCTCGTACAATATTAGGGGTAAAAACTAGCTCCAACAGGGGACATGTGCTCTGGAGCAAAGTGCATGAGAACTCCAAAATCTTGTTGTACATGTTAAGAAGAGTAGCAAGAAAACAAGAGAAAACATGTAGAATGGATCCACATTCACATCCCTAATCACCATATACACCATAATCTGTCTATATAGTCCATTACATTAACAATTGCTCAAAATTAGCTATAAAAGAAAGGCATAAGCCAACAATGCCAAATATAACATGAAAATAAACCTAGTGCTCATGTATGTTGAGAGCTTATTCATCAAACCCTACTCTAACATAGAAAAATACAAATGCTAGGTGAAATCAAATAACCAATCAAACAAGGCTACATAAAAAATCAGGCTTATTTGTGTTAGAATCTTCTTCATAATATGGCTAAAAAATAAAATCATGTAAATGGCAGCCAACAAGAAAATCACCATAATGATAGCATGTTCCACTACATGCTAGTTTAATCTATTGGTGGATAGGTCTGATGTAAGATCTAAAATGTGAGCATGGAAGCCCATCCTCAATCTACAAACTATCAAATGTGCCTCTTCAAAGGTTGATCAGCATGAAAAACAGTATTCATACCCTTAAGCATCAAAGGTGTATAATCTATTGGTGGATAGGTCTGTTGTAAGATCTAAAATGTGAGCATGGAAGCCCATCCTCAATCTACAAACTATCAAATGTGCCTCTTCAAAGGTTGATCAGCATGAAAAACAGTATTCATAACCTTAAGCATCAAAGGTGTATACTGCTCCAACAGTAATCTGTCGTCTAACAAGCAAGAAGATGAAGTATGAGTTAAAAATTCAGATCTGAAAAAAAAAATCACAATATAGGGTTTGCTACACTCTTTTAAATGACTGGAAATTACAGTGTAACTAAATGATTGACGATTTGCACCCGTTTTCCGGCAATTTTTCCAGCCAAAATCCAGCAGAAATTGATGAAATTGCAGTTTTAGGTTGTTTGAATTGCATACTCAGGGTGCCCCAGAGGTAATCAAGAGTGCTGAATCCATTTCTGCAATCGAAATTGCAATTTGAACAATTAAAATCGCGACTTCAGCAAAAATCGCATTGCCAGATTCCGAAAAAAATCGCCGGAAAAGTGCAAATCATCTATCGTTTAGCTTACTCCGGAAATTACTACCATAAAATTCAAACTGAAAACTCTGTTGTCCCAAACAATTTACAGCATTAAAAACATATTTCCAGCCAAATTTTCACATGCAAACATACAAAAAACTGAAGATACTGTTGGCTGGAAAATATCTCCATTTTCATCATCAATAGCATAATCCAAAATCATAGACAGGACACCTTCATATAAATTCCAGTGATCTTCATCCCAACTATGATTACCAATCTGAAAACTCTCATACCCTTGGCTAACCTTAAACAGATCTGAACATTCCTCATCCTCAAAAGGTTTGCCTTCAAAATCATAAAAAAGTGCATCATCAAATTCAGAATTTTGCAAAGAACGATATAGCTCACCAAACACTATTCTTCTTGAAGATCTAAAACTTATTCATGTGGGGCTACAATAGAATTTCCATTATCCTCTTCATTCTTCATTTCCTTTGGATCTAAAAAGTCATGAAAAAGTGGCTTTCATAGCTAGGGTCCCATTGCTTGAGAAATAACTTGATGAAAACTACAAAAGATTATACTCCCCCTTTGTCCAAATCTCTAAACCAATCCATTGCATTTCCATCGAGGGAAACATAAAAAATTTCATCATGGCATCTTCAAGAATAACACCAAGATCTCACATAAGCTTCATGAAAGATGTAACTGTTGTCACATTTATAGTAGCTGGGAGCTACTATCATTTCCAGAGCAGTTGCCACAGCCGAGCCAGTCCTTTACATGAGATGAGCATTCATGTTCCATGATGATCAGTGACAAAGTACATACAGAGGCAGCTAGCCTATGTGGAGCAGTATTATCAGTACATCCTTGTCATTTTTGAGCCCTCTTCATGATCATGGAGGGATATTTGCTAGACTATGATTCACTTTTGTCAGAGCAGCAGAGCCGCCAGCTAGTATTTTCCCTTTCCCATGGCAGTCAGAGTTGGTATGCATGATCATTTTCAGAGACAAGTATATGGCTAAGTAGGTATACAGGTTATATTTGGGGTATATTCTTTTGTCTCTCTTCTTTATGGCAATAACTGTGACTATGCATGGTAGTTGACAGTGGTGATGTGTTATATGCTCTGGTTGTTGTCATAGATTTGTGGTCACGAGTTGCCTGACAGTTTGAATGTAAGGCCTTTTCATAGGCTCACTAGTTGCTTACCTTATGCAGACTTAGCCTTGCCCTTGCTATGTATGGCATCACCTTTTCACTATCTTCGTCCATCCAATATCTCCCATCTTTTGGTTTGATCCCTGATTTAAGACTTTGACTTGTGAGATTGAGGAGCTTTCCCCCACTTTGACCTTTGTACTTGATAGACTCCATGTTGTTTTGTGTCTCGGCTCTATGTTGTGCGACAGAACTTGTTGTTACCAACTGAGTTGCACACAGTTAGACTTCCAAAGTGTTGTTGTAAATGTAACTTCGGAAGATATAATTTTGTATATTATTATTATATTATTATTGTATTTTTATTGTACCTCCGCCGGAGATGTTTTTCCTCCATTCGGGGATGTCATTGCTGTATTTGGTCATGCAAGAATATCGAGGTAAAACATCCATTGTAAGTCGGGGCAATAGCTCCCCAAAAGATAAATGTAAATTGTATTTTCGAGTCTCCCTAGGACATGTCGGCCCAATCAGTTAGGCAAGTCGGCCCCAATGAGAAGTTAGGTCATTCACACTTAAAGTATAAATAGAGAGGATCACTCTCTCATTTGGACATCACACTCACTCAAGCAAGTTCGCACCAAGTGAGAGAGAAGAGAAATTCGTTGGAGGAGAAAGAGAGAGAGCTGCAGAAGAGATCTTATATTTGGGTTTTCTATCTTGTTTGATATTGTACTAGTGACAAATCTATTTCTGAGGAAGTTGCGGGGTTTCTCCTTTATGGTTTCCCCGAGGAAATTTCTTGTGCCTTTTGTGTTTTGTTGTGCTTGTCTATCTTTTAGTTTAAAAATCTAACTAAATTGAATTAAAGTGCAAACTCTTACACAAAGAGCCGCCAAAGTTTGCTCAAGTACTTGTGCATTTCAGTGTTCAGAAGTTCAAATCAAGCCTTTTCAGGGCACCCTTTTTAAATTTTTTATCACATGTTCATGCCCCACGCAGTTTATAATAAAGTGTACTAGCATGGTGGTGATGTAAAGAACTTGGCTTCCTAGGAGTTATCAACCAATCCAGGTATTCCAAGGAGTTTTTTCCCTTGTTAATTATGCTTTGAGTATTAGCCAAGTATAATTTTTGAGTTTTTCTCCTACACCTCCAAAGCTGGAATGCTCGTCTTGGGGGTTAAACCTTAGGAGGTTATTAAAGTTCATGTGTCAATGTATGCGAACATGCTAGACACTAGAATAAAGTCATATGGACATGTGCTAGGTCCCCTAGGTGTTTTTTTTAATTTTTTAGAAGAAAAAAAAATCCCGTAAAATTAGGCCATTTTTTAATGTTTTAATTCGGAAAATTCAAATTGTAATAAAAAAGTGGTTTGTGGGAAAAATTTGACAATGAGATGCTCGTTTTCTAAGCCAAAGCACCCATTTAACCCATAAACCTAATTTTCCGAAGTTTTGAGTAAGTATTTATCACGAAAAATTATATTTAGACGAAAAATGCCAAAAAGACACATTAAATGGCCAAAAATGACAAAATAAAGGAAAAAAGACAAATTCCTAAATCAATGAAAGATGTCCGGAGTTGATCGGGAGTTGAACTAAAGTGATTGGCAATCAAATATATGTCAATTTCAGCTCCAAGGGATTGATTCCAATCAGTGCCATCAAGATCTAGTTAACTTCCTCATCAGAGAATGCGCCCTCCTTTTGCATGAGCGACTTTTACATATGGTATTTTGTGGTTGGATGTGATATTAACAAGAAGGGGGGCACCTTGTTAGTTTTTTAACTTTTAATCAATATTATCTAGGATCTTACCTAAAAGAATGACAAGCACAGCATAACACAATAGACACAAAGATTTTCTTCGGGAAAACCATAAAGGAGAAAACCCCGCAACTTCCTCAAAGATAGAATAGTCACCAATACAATATCACAAAAGTAAAACCCCAAAAATAAGATGGTCTTCTGCAACTCCTCTCTTTTCCTCCTATGTGAACTTGTCTTCTCTCTCTCACTAATGCGAACTTGAGTGAGTGAGTGTGTGTCCAAATGAGAGAGCCTAGCTCTCTATTTATACTTTAACCTGGGGTGACCTTTTTACCCAATTGGGCCGACTGCTCTAGGAGACCTAGTAAACCCATTACAATTTATTCTTTTAGGGGACTATTGCCCCGACTTACATGGAAGGCTTTTACCTTAATGACCTAGGAAAACTAAGGATCATAATGGCATCCCTAAGCAGAGGAAAAACATCTCCGACAGAGGTACAAATAAAATACAATAATATAAAATACAATGGAATATCTTTTGAAGTTACAATAACATCAGCACTCCCTCTTAAATAGGAAGGTATTCTCTAGCCACAGTCATCAACCTCATTGGACACAAGTCTGGATAACGTCATCATCGCTAGATCATCATCAACGCTGGAACATCGTCATCAACACTGGATCACAAAACGTCGTTGTTGTTGCAATCCTCATCATGTTGATCATCGATTGGTGACATCTCTCAAATCTACTCGTCATAGAAAGTTCTACAGAGCCAGCCCTTTTTCATGCTGGTTGTAGGCCTAGCCCTCATGTAGGTCTTCATCATCTCTGCGAGCAAGCCATCAAGTAGGTACAGCCCAGGACCAGTCATTACATTGCCACAGCAATCACCTACGTCTCCTACTATCGCCTCATTGTATCCAGATCATCTCATCATCACGCGGAGCACAGCCCAGATGCACATCACATGTCCCACAATGGCCAACCTGCGTCTACCAACATGGGAGGACTTTCCTACCACCATGCGAGACCCTGCCTAGGTGCACATACAGTGTCTTAAGACCGATGGACATCACGACGCCTCTAGTATTGGAAGACTTTGCTACCACCATACGAGACCCAGTCTACCAGCATGAGAGGACTTTCCTACCATCATGTGAAACCCAACCCTTACATCTACCAACATGGGAGGACTTTCCTACCACCATGCGAGAATGGCTCAGCCCTTACATCTTACCAACATGGGAGGACTTTCCTACCACCATGCGAGAATGACTCGGGCCTTACATCTACCACGCGAGAATGGCCCATGTGCATCTGCGTCTTCCGGACTCATCTCTCCCTATTAGGAGGAACCTCGATTTGGAGAACACCAAGCTTCTCTTTGAAGTACTCAAACTTCACTCTGGCTAACGGCTTGGTCAACACATCAGCTATCTGCTCGTCCGTCACAACATACTGGAGCTTCACTGCTCCTCTCTGCACCATATCCCTGATATAGTGGTACTTGATCTAATTCAGACAATAATTCCATAGGGTTAATTATATATGCAATATAGTCAGATAATCTAACCAAATCTAAGCTCCCATTCATTTAGGAACTAATCTGAAACCAATCCATCTTAGGGAAGCCCCCCTTGACCTTAGAGGGCAGGTCAAAAGTGAGAGTAGTGCACTAAGGTGACAATGGTGCCTTCTCCCATAGTTGCATCTACATATAATACTCGTGGGTTAGGTGCTAATCTGCACTAACTTTCCCACTTAAGTGCTAATCTGCGCTGTAACAATATGCATGCTTAGATGTATTATATTTTTGTGCATTGAAGTAAATATAAAATGCATTTTCAAAAGAAAAGACTAGTAAAAGCAACATTGTATCCAAGGGCAAGGATAAGCTAACTAGATAAGGATGGAAGTAAGCCTATTAGAACAAACGCTAATGGCAGGCATGGGGACCACAAAATTGAAGCAAGAAGACCTTTATTGTCTCTCCAACCTGCAATAACTAAAGTGGATATAAATCAACTTTGCTTCTTCCACCATGCATAAATAGGTTCTCTATCAATTTAATAAGCTGTGTAGTTGCTTTCAAAGAATTAAAGTTCTCCTGTAAAGGCCCTACATATACTTAGAATGATCATCTACATACTATAAAAAATGACCTCTAAGTGTGCTAATGTTCCTCTACATAGGTCAACCTACTGTATTTCCATCTTAGCAGGTCGGCCTACTTATTTCCATATGAGCAGATTTTCCCATATGATACTTCCACCCATCACCCTTGTTCTTTCTAAATGTGAGCCCTATATATGCTAGCATATCGTTCACAAATTGGACTACCATATTTCTATCTAATCAGGTTGACCTAACAGTGATATCCATCATCATCTGTTAGAAAAATGACACCCCTTGTTGCCAAGCACCAGGGACCAATTATCATGACAGTTACCAAATTCTAGCACTAAAAGCTTTCAAACACTTAATTCAAAGATATAAAGAGTCTTTTAACAGACTTTAGATTCAACCTCCTTTGATAAGTGCGCTCCCCTTCCCTATTCTATGCCACTCTAAACGTATTGAGAAAAAACACCAAATAAAATTCAACATCGTTAAGATTATATATGCTACCATAGACTAGATTGCAAATTCATTTGCATTCAATATATTATTCACAATAGCAGCATAAGCAGGATCTCTGAAAGAAACACGATCACAAAGCACAAAACAATATACCCTGGGAAACCTCTAGGGGAAGAAAACCCAGCAAGAACTTCCTCAATATAGATGATCAAGTACAATGCCCCAAAAAATATGTCTCACAAATAAGAGAGACAAAAAAGAAAAAAACTCTGGACTCTAGCCACTCCTCCTTCTCCTTCGTGGATATCTCTCTCTCTCTACTAATGCAAATTGCACAAGTGAGTGAATGAATAAATGAAGGAGTCTCTCCTTCTATTTATACATTACTTTTGACCTAATCTTTAACTCAGTTATGTCGACCCTAGTAATCCTAACTGGGCTGACTTCTCTAGAGAGACTCAATTACCACTTATATTACATTTACTTGGGTGCTAATGACACGACTTACAAAGGAGGTTTAACCTCATGACCAAATGTAATAATGACATCCCCAACGGAGGTAAAACATCCCCAACGGAGTTACAATAATAAAGTACAAGTAGAATATACTTTGAAGTTACATTAATTTAACACTCCCCTTTAACAAGAAGGGTATTCTACTGACAACAACATCTTCATGTGTAACTCTACACAACATCATCGGAGGGAGGAGGGCATCATCATCAACATTGATACATCTATAAATCATTGGAAGTTCTTCAACATCATCATCTTCAATACTAGAGCATCCTCATCTTCAAAACTGGAACATCAACATCTTCAATACTGGAGTATCCTCATCTTCAGCATTGGATCATCACCTGTAGCACTTAAGCATCCTCATCTTCAGCACTGGAACATCACCTGCAGCACTGGAGCATCCTCATCTTCAGTACTGGAACATCATCATCTGCAGCACTGGAGCATCCTGGCATCCCATCATCAGCAACACTGGAGCATCCTCATCTATAGTATTGGAATATCATCAAGAGCATCACCTGCAGTACACATATGATCCTTCCTTTCGGAACTAGGGATCATGGACAATCCTTCCTTTTGGAACCAGGGATTAAGTCCAACACAAGATCAACATTTAAGACTATCCTTCCTTTCGTAACTCGGGATCTCTGTTTAGGGATGATCAATCCCACCACAATCATTTAAGACACCTCTGTCTAGGGATGATCAATCCCACCACAATCTTTTAAGACACCTCTAGCTAGGGATGATCAGACCCAACGCAATCATTTAAGACACCTCTATCTAGGGATGATCGGACCCAACACAATCATTTAAGACACCTCTGTCTAGGGATGATCGGACCCAACACAATTATTTAAGACATCTATGCCTAGGGTCAATCGAACCCAACACAATTATTTAAGACATCTCAATCTAAGGTTAATCGAACCCAACACAATTATTTAAGACATCTCTGTCTAGGGTCAATCGAACCCAACACAATTATTTAAGACATCTCTGTCTAGGTTCAATCGAACCCACCACTCAGGTCAACATTTAAGACAACCTTTGTCTAGGGGTGATCGATCCCACTACACCACAGTATCATGAGCACTACTCCCCCTTTCGAGGGAAGTCCTCATGGACTACACCAAGCTTGTCACGGAAGTGCTCAAACTTCACTCGAGACAGAGGCTTAGTCAACACATCTGCAACCTGCTCATCCGTGCTCATGTACTGGAGCTTTATGGCTCCCCTCTACACCATATCACGGACATAGAAATACCGTATTTCTATGTGTTTTGACCTCTCATGGTACCACAGGGTTCTCTATCATTTTTACACAACTCTAGTTATCACATAGAATCACTGTGGTATCCAGCTCTAGATCAAACAGACCTCATAACAACTTTTGAAGCCATATGGCTTCACAACTCGCAAAACAAGCTGCAATATACTCTGCCTCTGCAGTGCTGAGAGCCACATTGGACTGCTTCCTGCTTAGCCATGAGATCATGGCTGACCCTCGACTGTCACATCCACCTTAAGTGCTCTTCCTATCTGAGACACTTCCAACCCAATCGGAATATGTATAACCATACAGTCTGAACTCATGATCTCTAGAATAATTGAGACCATAATCTATTGTACCTTTTAGGTACCTCATCACATGCTTTGCAGCTACAATGTGCACCTGTCTGGGCTCAACCAGATACTAACTCAAGGTGTTTACAGCAAAGCATATATCTGGCCTCGTATTCGTCAGATACATAAGCGACCCAATAATTTGCCCGTAGAGAGTCACATCCACTAATTCTGAAGAAGTATCAGATAATAACTTCAAGTTGGTATCCATGGGTGTGGCCATGGCTTTGCACTCCAACATATCAAATCTTCTCAAGATTTCCACTGCATACTTCCCTTGGTTAAGGAAGATTCCCTATGGGCTTTGCCATACCTCAAGACCTAGAAAATAATGCATTAAGCCAAAGTCTTTCATTTCGAATTCTGCAGCGAGCTTCTCTTTGCACTCTGAGATTCTCTTCTCATTACCTATCAAGAACAAGTCATCCACATATAGCAATAATATGACCGATTCATCATCCATAACCTTGAAGTAAAGGTTAGGATCAACTTTACTCTTGGTAAAGCCCAAGCTCGTCAGAAAACTGTCAATCATTCCATACCAAGTTCTTGGAGCTTGCTTCAACCCATACAGAGACTTCTTCAATATGCAGAAATGTGTCTCTTTGTTTTCAACCTTGAAACCTTGTGCTTGTTCTATGTACACTTCCTCCTGAATAACACCATTCAGGAAAGTTATTTTCACATCCATCTAGTGTAACTTCCACTTCATCGTGGCTGCCAGTGCCATGATGGTTCTAATAGAAGTGTACCTTGTTACAGGAGCAAATGTTTCCTCATAATCGATTCCTTCCTTTTGTGAGAATCCTCAAGTCACAAACCTAGCTTTGTATTCCTCAATACTTCCATCTGCAACATGTTTTATCTTGTATATCCATTTGGAAGATACCACACTTTTACCTTCTGGTTTGGGAACTATGTCCCACACATCATTCTTCATTATTGACTGGTATTCTTCTGTCATAGCTTCTACCCATTCTTTCTTTTGAATGGCCTCTTCAAAGCAGGTAGGTTCTTTATCTACAAGATCACACATCAAAGCCACATAATTGAAAAATGGCTTTGGCCTCTTGCTTTCTCTTGTGGAGCCTTCTGGAGCTCCATACTTCTCAGCACCCTGAATAATTTCTCGAGCCCAAGCTGGTTTTCTCTTGCGAGATATAGCCATGGATGGCAACTCTTGGGGTTCCAACATATCATGATCTTCCGGAGTGTCATCATCGGGAAACCTCTGCAACTCTAGGAGGTATATCTTCTTCATATACTTCTTCATGCTGGCACTTTCTAGATCTCTTGAGAGCTGCATCAATTGTCACATCTCTGTTAATGTCCATGTGATGATAGCCTGGTATATAGATCTTGAAGGCTTTGGAGACCTTACAGTATCCAACAAAGATTCCTTTCTTTCCGAAAGGATACAATTTGGTTCTTTTCTCTTTTGGAATATGCACAAACACTAGACAACCAAATATCTCGAACTTTGTTGCAAGTTCTCTCTTGCACCCATCTATGATTTTTTCATCTTCAACCTTGTAGCAAAGGTTGATGTCTCATTACTCTAGGTGATCCTTGATCATATCATTCTATCCCGTAGGAAGTCTTCTTCAATCTACACACATGATTGCTCGATATCTTGATCACACCATGACTCTGGTTACTAGAGTAGCATCTCGTCATGGTCGACTTCCTTATAAACCTTGTTTATAGTTGAACCATTGTCACTTGTTTTATGGAACAAGTCTCATCATTCTTCATTTGTTGGTGATCGTGTACGACACTTCCTACAAGTCAAATTCAATAGCATGGTTAGAAACATTTCATAGTTTCCAAATATATGCATAAAAACATAAGTCACGGTATCTTAGCCAATGCTACAACATTCATCCATATCCCACATTCATATGGTAACTTTCTAGATGCCTTCCATCTCTACCAGGACATTATTAAGAGTGTGCACTACTCCCAATATATCAGCAAAGAGGTTTCACTCTAGATAAGTAGCAATGGAATGTTGTATAGCACCATAGGCTACTTACCCATCACATGCATATCAACGCAAACATGTATAACACATATCCTAAATAAATGTGTACACAACTTGACACTATCATTTAAACAAAAAAAAGCAATTCAAATACTTATCTTTGTTTGTTTGGTAAGATCTGTTTTGATCCTAGTCTCCTTGCAGGGATTACTGGAATGTCTGATGGCGAGCTGAACTTCATCATCAGAGTTCCTGAACCAATCTTGTATGTTGCTTCTCCTATTCTCCTAGAGAAACTTTCTGAGGGGAGTCCTTTTCTTCAAGATTGGATAGAGTGCTTTGAAGCACCATTATTACAAGACATATTCTTTGATTTCTTCCTTTGCTTGCTTCCTGGGAGATTCTTCATCTTCTGATTCTTCTTCATCGTCTTCGGCAAGGTGGGAATGATGTCTTTTGTTGCTCTTCCTCTTGACTTCTTCTTTTCTCCCAGGACAATCTCTGGCAATATGTCCCATCTTATCACAACGGTAACATAGATAAGAAGAGTAATCTCTTCACTTGTAGTTTCCCTTCTTATACTTTTGAAACCTCTTTGGATAATGGAACTCCCTATGGTTTTCCTTCTTGAATTGAGGTTTTCCTTTTCCTCTCTTTGTATGGGTGGCTAGAGCTTGATCATCTTCCTTGAGTAGTGCTTCAGGATTTGCTACTCTAGCTTCCTCCTAAACACATTCTTCCCATACAACTTCGAAAGGTAGACTTTCCTTTCTTGCACACATAGTCTAGATAAAGGAGTCCCAAGGTCTAGTAAGACCATTGAGAGCAATCATTACCAACTCATCTTCATCAAGAGTGTCTCCAATAGCTTCTAGTTGTTCCTTGAACTGGGAAACCCTTGTAAAGTATTCTTGAATGGATTCTCCTTGGCTCATCTTTGTGCTCGAGTTGAGTTCTCAAGTTCATCTTTCGATTTATGTTTCTCCCTTCATACATTTTGGTTAGGGCATCAAACATTTCTTTTGGAGTCTTCTTAGAGGACACTCGAGGAATCAAGTGATCTTTAATGGATTCTGCTATGATCCTCATAGCCCTAATCATATCCTTCTTCTGCTTCTCCTTAGCTTCAGCTTCTTCGGGTTCAGGTACAACTTCTTTAACAAACTTGGTAAGGTCATTCTCTTCTAGAATGAGACCAATCCTATACTTCCAAGCACGGAAGTTCTCTATGCCTTCCAACTTGTCATCAAGCTTGGTGCTTGGTGCCATTGCAACTCGAGGAGCAGAGAATAACAAAAAATTGAAATTTCTCAAAATCAAAAACTGAACTCACCAAAAGATGCGCTTGACTGAGGCGAGTATGCTGGTGTGCTTGGATTCTGAAGATTCCAAAATTTTACCCTTCAAAATTGACTTGTTGGATCTACAATTTATGGCTTTTTCTAGTTTTATGGTCCAGAGTCAAACTAAGGTTTGACTTTCCGAGAGTTTCATCCACTCAAAAATTTCGATCTTGGTATCAAAATTTCACTCTTAGATAGGCGCACCTTTCTATGCCAATAGCACTCAAAAATTCCACTTTTGTGAAAAGCCCTAATTTTTCATTTCCGGAGAGAGAGAGAGAGAGTTTTACCTTGTGAAAGTTGCTCTTTCCAGGCAAGCTATGATACCATGTTAAGATTATATATGCTACCATAGGCTAGATTGCAAATTCATTAGCATTCAATATATTATTCACAATAGCAGCATAAGCAGGATCTCTGAAAGAAACACGATCACAAAGCACAAAACAATATACCCTGGGAATGTAAATTTTCTGTGTTTTGCAGCTTACTAGTTTATGTCAAGTTTTTAGTGTTTTTCATTCCCAAGCCGGTTTTGCACTCGCTGGAAACTACTTATAAAAATGCAGACAATTAAACACGCTGGAAATACACTTCTAACAGGCATAAAATTAATTTAACATGCACGCCATAAATATTTTAGACTCAGAAATTTTTGGCCAATAGCCCTAGAAAAAACCCTATGGGGAAAACCAGTCAGAGAGAGAGAGAGTTATTATTTCTTCAGCAATATTTCAGTACATTAATTTTACAGTCAAAATGTACTTATCTCAACCAACCAAATCACCCAGCCAAATTCCTCGATTTCTGTGCAAGGCTACCTCAATTTTTGTGCATATAATTCTTCTCGAAAAATATGCCAAACCCAGCCTCGATTTCTGTGCCAACACACCCAGAAATTTTTGTACAGTACAACAGCAATTAATGCTACTGTACGGACCTCGAAAACTGTGCCCTATCTAGAAAACCATGCCCATAAATTTGTGCCTTGGAAACTTTGTTGTACGGATAGGCATTTAATGTGTTGTATGGTCCTCGATATTCGTGCCACTGCTCAGCTGTACAGACCTCAAAACCTGTGCCTTCTCTTGCTGCAATGTGCCTCAAAAACTGTGCCACTAAATGCTATTGTATGAACTTGGGAAAATGTGCCCACTAAAATAAATCTCTGCCTCGAAAATTGTGCCACCTAGAAAATCATGTTGTTGTTGTACTAGCTGCTGCCTCCTCGATTTCTATTCATAACTCAGAGTTCTCTCCTCTCTTCACTCTCTCAACTCAAGAATGAATGTCTTTGCCTCCCTTTTCCCTTTTTGACAAAACCCTAGGGTTCTCCAAATCTAATGGATGAGATTAGATTAGATCAACGGTTGAAATTAAATGCTCCTATTTATTTCTCATAAATATTAATTTCACTCACCCACTTAAATTTAATCAAAAAGTGACTTTATGGTTATAAAGTCTCATTTAATGCAAGTGTCACTTTTTCCCCCTTTTAAGTGACTTAGGCAGAAAGTCACTAGGGGAACACTTCCCTAGGTACAAAAATTAACACTCCCTCTTACCGAGAAAGGTGTTCTACACCACTCCCAACTTGTCTCTGAAGAAGACAAACTTGCCCTTCCCCAAATATTTCGTCAGGATATCTGCTACCTGCTCATCAATGGATATGTACTGCAACTCAACTGCTCCTCTTTGAATGTAGTCACGGATGAAATGGTACCTGATCTCAATATGCTTTGACCTGTCATGGAACACTGGATTCTCTGAGAGTTGAATGCAACTCTGATTGTCACAATAGATCACTGTAGGCCTAAGCTCCTGATCAAATAAGTCTACAACCAGCTTGCAAAGCCACAGTGCTTCACAAGTAAGCCTGACTGGCTGCCATATACTCAGCCTCGACGGAACTCAATGCAACGGACTTCTGTTTCCGACTGAACCACGACAATGTTGCCGAGCCCAAACTGAAACAACAACCGGAAGTGCTCTTCCGATCCCTCACATTGCCTACCCAGTATAAATCTGTGAAACCAACCAAACTAACTCCACCTGAACCCCTGTAATCCAAACCATAGTCCACTGTACCTGCAAGATAACTCAGCACATGTTTTGCAGCAGTCCAATGTACACTCCTAGGCTCCACCATGAACTGGCTAAGAGTGTTCACCGCAAAACACAAGTCTGGCCTGGTGTTGACCAGATACATCAATGACCCAATGAGCTGACGGTAAAGTGTAGGATCCACCAACTCCCCCAACCTATGAAAACCCCAATGCCACAAACCGAGCCTTATACTTCTCCACACTGCCATCCACAGCATGCTTCACCTTGTAGATCCACTTGGAAGTCACAACAGACTTCCCCTCTGGTCTCGGCACTATCTCCCAAGCATCATTCTTCATGATGGAATGGTACTCTTCCATCATGGCATCTCTCCAAACCTGATGCTGAGAAGCCTCCTCAAATGTGGAATGCTTAGAATCACAAAGACTCGCAACAAGAGCCATACCCAGTCTATCTGGCATCACTATTGTCCTGATCTCCTCCTGGGGTCTACCAAATGCCTTTGCTTCCTTCAAGGTGTCTTGAAGCCATTTAGGCTTCCTCTACCTTGAAGGCTCCTCCCATACTGGTCTATCCTCATCAGAAGAACTCCCAGAAGCAAAAGGTCGAACACCCCGAGGACCAGTGACTAATGAACCAGTCCCTGAAGAACCTATAACCTGCGAACCAAAACCTGAACCTATCCCTGAAGTAACTGTCACCTGAACCACTGAACCTGTAGAAACTGTGCCTATACTCTATGATCCAGTCACTCCGGAAACCTGTGGTGTGGAAGCCGGTGGCTCCCCCTGCTCTCTCTCTCTAGACTTCCTGAAGGCTCTCTCCTCATCAAACTTCACCTCCCGCCTAACAACTCTCTTCTGGCTAGGAAGGTAAAGCCGGTAAGCCTTCGAAGTCTCATCATATCCCACAAAGATGCCTCTCTCTGCAGTGGAATCAAACTTCGTCCTCTGCTCAGTGCTAAACAAATTTGTCGCTCTCTGCAATGGGATCAAACTTCGTCCTTTTCTCAGAAGGGACATGAGAGTAAGTCGAAGAACCAAATATACGAAAGTGGCTCACGTCAGGCTTCTTGCCTGTGTACATCTCCTCAGGAGTCTTCCTCCCCAAATCACGGTGAGGACTCCTGTTCTGCAGATAAACTGCAGTGCTGCATGCCTTTGCCCATAGAAAAAACGGTAAACCCTGATCATGGAACATCGCTCTCGCTGCTCCCACAATCGACTTGTTCTTCCTCTTTGCTACTCCATTCTGCTCAGGAGTGTAGGGAACTGTCAGCTGTCTCTATATACACTCCTGTGTGCAAAATGCATGGAACTCCTTGGAGGTATACTCACCCCCATTGTCCGATCTCAACGTCCGAATCTTCCTCCCTGTCTGCTTTGACCCCTTGGAAGACACTCAATACTAAGGGGGACTTCTTGCTCCTCAAGAAGTAGATCCAAGTCTTCCTGGAGTAGTCATCACTGAAGGTGATATAGTACTCAAATATAGTCAAAGAGACTGATGACATAGGACCACAAATATTAGAATGGATCAAGTCAAGTACTCCTGCTCTGGTGTCACTGCTTGGAAAAGCAGTCTTGGTGTACTTTCCCAAAGCACACCCCTTGCACACATCACTCTGCTTAGTGCTGAACTCAGGTAAACCTGTCATGCTCCTCAACAATCTCAAAGCTGGGTGATGTAAGTGGGCCATCCTCCGATGCCATAGCTCACAAAGCTCACTGCTGCTGTTGAGTACCAGAGCGTAATGTGGCTAAAACAAGAGCTTGTACAACTTTCCACATCTAACCCCAATGTCCATGGAGGTAGATACTCCTGTAGTCCTGGGGAATACTTGCACTCTCCCATCTGAGAAACATACCCCAAGACCCCTGTCCTCAATGGTGGAAACTGATACAAGGTTCTTCTTCAGCGCAGGGACAAATAACACATCCCTCAGAATCATGGGACTCATAGACTCCCTCTGAAATGTAATGGTCCCCCAACCAACTGCTCTAACAACGGTGTCATCGCCTAGTACAACCTCCACATCTGTACCTGTCTATGAAAGCTCGGAGAACATCTCTCGAGCACCTATCATGTGGCTCAAAGCTTCGCTGTCAATATACCAAGTACCAGTGGTGGATGCACTCATCTGATGGCCTGCCAACAAGGAATACTCCATCTCCATATCCACATCAGTGCTGGTAACTAAAGAGGCTCTCTCTCTCTCAATCTGTCCAGCACACAGAGAAAACTCTTTCTAAAATCTGTCTCCAAAGTCATCAACCTCCGTTGAAGCTGCAGTCTGTTGTCCCTTCCTCTTCCTGCTTGGACACTGTGAAGCATAGTGCCCAAAAGTATGACATGCATAACACTTGATTTTACTCAAGTCCTTCTTCTGCCCACCCTGCTGCTGCTGCTACTTGGCCCCACCCTTCTCAGGATCCTTCTTCCTCTTCTTCCCCTTTGCTGTCAAAGCCATGTTCTCCTCATCTTCCCTACCTTGTGATGAACTGCCCTGTACGAGACCTCTCCTGGTCTCCTCCTGCACAAAGTCATCCCACAGTCTCTCCCATGAAGGTAGGTTCCCTCTGCCCACTATAGCCTGCACAAATGCACCTCAGGGCTTTGAAGCCCCATTCACTACTGTACGCACAAGCTCAGTAGCGGTGACTGCAGATATCCTAGTAAGGTAAGCTGTCACTCCCTCTCTGCCATTCATCTTTATGCTCTTCAGATTCTCCTTGAGAACCATCTTCCAGTTCTCATTGGTACTCTCGTACAAACTGGTCAAAGCACTCCACATCAAATGTGCCCTAGCTTTGCCTGAAATGTGAGGGATGATATGATCTTTAACTGCATCAAGGATTATTCTTCTAGCTTTACAGTCCTTCTTGTTGAAGGCTGATAATGCTGCTGCATCTGTAGCAGCGGGAATCTAAACGGGGTTTGCCGTAGTGTTTCTAACCACCTCTTCCCACATCTCATTTTCCTCTAAAACCAGCAAAATCCTAGCCTTCCATGGCACAAACTTATCTGTCCCATCCAGCCTATCCTCCAACCTAAGTCCTGTAACCATCTCTACTGTCAACCCAACAAGGTGTTGTTCACTAACAGAAGAAAATACCGAAATGTGGAAATTTCTGTGTCTGCAAATTTTATTGTTTTCTGCCCCAAAGCTCTGATACCATGTAAATTTTCTGTGTTTTGCAGCTTGCTGGTTTATGTCAAGTTTTTAGTGTTTTTCATTCCCAAGCTGGTTTTGCATTGGCTGGAAACTACTTATATAAATGCAGACAATTAAACACGCTGGAAATACACTTCTAACATGCAGAAAACTAATTTAACATGCACGCCATAAATATTTCAGACTCAAATTTTTGGCCAATAGCCCTCGAAAAACCCCCACGGGGAAAACCAGTCAGAGAGAGAGAGTTATTATTTCTTCAGCAATATTTCAGTACATTAATTCAGTGTTCCACGGGGACGCGTTCCGAAGGGTCGAGGACGCGTTTCGGTGTTTCTTGCGTCCCGGGGACTCTGAAACTCCATGCGAAACGTTTCGGGACGTCTCGCTTTGGGCGAAACGCACAGCGAAACGTTTCGATGCACGGTGAGACTTGTGGGCGTCCCGCCCGAAATTCCGAAACTCCGGCGAGACTTGTGGGCGTCCCACCCGAAACTCCAAAACTCCGGCGAGACTTGTGGGCGTCCCGCTCGAAACTCCAGCGAGACTCAAAACTAAAATATAATGACAAAGACTCAAAAGTGACAAACATGAAATATGATGTTCATGTTAATCATAGATTCATATATTAATATAATCATGATGAATCGTGTAATGTGTTTGAACTTTGCATTTATATTGCATGATTGCACAATGATGAATGTAGTGTTTAGTAATTCACTAATTTGCATGGGATGGGTTTTTATTGTTGGGATTTATATTTTGCATATTTTTAATATTTCTAAAATTTTTATGACTCTCGCGTCCCGCCGTCCCCCTCGAATTTCTCTAAAATTTGGGGGTGGTCTCCACACGTCCCGAATGTGCGTCTCCCCGCACTCGCGTCCCGCCGTCTCGGAACCTTAGGGGAACATTGCATTAATTTTACAGTCAAAATGTACTTATCTCAACCAACCAAATCACCCAGCCAACTTCCTCGATTTCTATGCAAGGCTACCTCGATTTCTGTGCATACAATTCTTCTCTAAAAATGTGCCAAACCCAACGTTGATTTTTGTGCCAACACACCCAGAAATTTCGGTATGGTACAAAAGTAATTAATGCTGTTGTACGGACCTCGAAAAATGTGCCCTGTCTAGAAAATCGTGCCCAAAAATTTGTGCCTTGGAAACTGTGTTGTATGGACAGGCATTTAATGTGTTGTACAGTCCTCGATATTCGTGCCACTGCTCAGCTATACGCACCTTGAAACCTATGCCTTCTCCTGCTGCAATGTGCCTCGAAAACTGTGACACTAAATGCTGATGTACGGACTTGGGAAAATGTGCCCACTAAAATAAATCTCTGCCTCAAAAACCGAGCCACCTAGAAAATCGTGTTGCTGCTGTACTAGTTGCTGCCTCCTCCATTTCTATGCATAACTCAGAGTTCTCTCCTCTCTTCACTCTCTCAACTCAAGAATGAATGTCTTTGCCTCCCTTTTCCCTTTTTGACAAAACCCTAAGGTTCTCCAAATCTAATGGATGAGATTAGATTAGATCAACGGTTGAAATTAAATGCTCCTATTTATTTCTCATAAATATTAATCACTCACCCACTTAAATTTAATCAGAAAGTGACTTTATGGTTATAAAGTCTCATTAAATGCTTTTCACAAGTCATTTAATGCAAGGGTAACTTTTTCCCCCTTTTAAATGACTTAGGCAAAAAGTCACTAGGGGAACACTTCCCTAGGTACAAAAATTAACAAGGAAACCCTCCAGGGGAAGAAATCCCAACAAGAACTTCCTCAATATAGATGATCAAGTACAATGCCCCAAAAAATATGTCCGACAAATAAGAGAAAAAAAAACAAACTCTAGACTCAAGCCAGTCCTCCTTCTCCTTCGCAGATATCTCTCTCTCTACTAATGCGAATTGCACAAGTGAGTGCATGAATAAATGAAGGAGTCTCTCCTTCTATTTATACATTACTTCTGACCTAATCTTTAACATAGTTATGTCGGCCCCAGTAATCCTAACTGGGCCGACTTCTCTAGAGAGACTCAATTACCACTTATATTACATTTATTTGGGTGCTAACGACCCGACTTACAACGGAGGTTTAACCTCATGACCTTTACATGACCAAATGTAATAATGACATCCCCGATGGAGTTACAATAATAAAGTACAAGTAGAGTATACTTTGAAGCTACATTAATTAAACAAACGTAACTATGTCATGTCTTGCAAGGTACTATTTAAAACTACAAGCATAAGAAGTCATATCAACAACCATGATTAACTGAAGACAGTTTATGGATTTAGGGAATTGCATAATATATATCCAAGCTAATTCCCAATGACATAGACAAAACAAAAGATAAAACAGAAAGTAGTACACATTTTCAAATAAATAATAAAACATGTAGCTTGCATGATATATTGCATAGTGGAAAAAACCGGCATCGGAAAAAAATTGACAAGGGCCCCGAATACAACTTCTCGACAATGTCGGCGAAAAAATCGGCAAAAATCGGCAAACCACGGAAAACATTAAAAAATACAAATATATTCATTTTTTTCAAAATTTTAAACATATAAAGCAACAACAACATTAGATTAACACATTGGCACATAAATATGGAGAAAGCACTGATATATATGATGTAGTGTATGCCAAATAAAAAATGATACATCAAAGTTTCAAAGATTGGAAATTTGGAAGTTTCAACACTGGTTGGAACATTGGTCAACACCCTAGGCTCTAGCCCTTTCCTCTACCTCGAATCTTGAAGTTAATCCTTCAAGGACATTAGTCAACACCCTACAATTTTGATGAAACTTCCTAATCCAAGCGTTAGGATAAGGTAGAAAAAGTTTCCCATGCTTAATAAGTGATTTTGCTTGACTGAAGGGTATATTTTTATTAAGGTCATGACAAATGAGTTCAATCAACTTCAACAATCAGGCATCAACACCACCAACATCAAGGTATATACCTAGTTTGATGTGCTTGATTAAATTCCAATCCCTTACCCTCATACATGATAGAATCCAGTGGAAATGTTGCAATACTAAAATCCTGAAAACTATTAAGTATGTTGAATTCTGAATGGGATCTAAAAGTCTTCTTTTTGCATATGAAGTCCAATGGGGTTGGAACCACTCTCAAACATCCTGAAACAATTAATGGTAATGTTAAAAATTTAAGTAAAAGGATGGAAAATAAAAGATAAGGAGAATGTCACTTTTACTTAAGAATTAACATTACCATTAACTGTTACTAGCTTCGATGCCTTGTGTACAAAACTGGTCAAAGTTTTGAAACTCCATGGCGAGTTTTTGGGATTTCACGCGAATTTTTAGGAAAAATCGGCAATTTTTCAGTGATGTTTTCCACTATGACAGATATATTGTACTAGACAAGTACAAGAAATTTGGAAGAATGTCATCTAGTAGAGATTGTAATGACAAGATGTCTACACAATCTTAGGTGGCTGCCAAGCAGCTCATAATAAGGTATGTAATTTTCTTACAATAGCAATGGAGAATCTAATTTGTGCTGCAGTATATATCCCACAATTCTTAAAGCATCATCTAGAGATACAACAACAAAGGCCGCTGTGCTAAGGAGGAATATGATCTTCACAGTTTTATTTAACAGACGGCAATATAACAATATCTAGCACTTGCGCTATATCCTGTAACTCTCCATTAGGCAACCTCAAATAGTACTGTTAAAATTTACTAGACAGGAATTTTGAAAAGAAAAAGGTTATATTGGACACATGCCTATCTTCATTTACTATGACCAGAGTTATTATGCACAAAACCCTCTAGATTGTCTAAAATATAATTTCAGCTTTGAGTTCAGAAACAGAAAAAGTCTCACTGAAGCAAAACCACTCAGTTTATGGATTTAGGGAAATGCATAATATATATCCGAGCTAATTCCCAATGACATAGACAAAACAAAAGATAAAACAGAAAGTAGTACATTTTCAAATAAATAATAAAACATGTAGCTTGTGTGATATATTGTACTAGATGAGTACAAAAAATTTGGAAGAATGTCATCTAGTAGAGATTGTAATGACAAGATGTCTACACAATCTTGGGTGGCTGCCAAGCAGCTCATAATAAGGTCTGTAATTATCTTACAATAGTGATGGAGAATCTAATTTGTGCTGCAGTATATATCCCACAATTCTTAAAGCTCATCTAGAGATACAACAACAAAGGCCGATGTGCTAAGGAGTTATATGATCTTCGCAGTTTTATTTAACAGACGGCAATATAACAATATCTAGCACTTGCGCTATATCTTGTAACTCTCCATTAAGCAACCTCAAATAGTACTGCTAAAATTTACTAGACAAGAATTCTGAAAAGAAAAAGGTTATATTGGACACGTGCCTATCTTCATTTACTATAACCAGAGTTATTATGCACAAAACCCTCTAGATTGTCTAAAATATAATTTCAGCTTTGAGTTCAGAAACAGAAAAAGTCTCACTGAAGCTAAACCACTCAGTTCAATGAAATAATACCCCACCTTCAGCCAAAAGAAGAACCCCCGCATCAAAGTCAATTTATCTTCAAGTGAAGATGCTGAAGCCAACTTTTCATCCAATTCTGTTTAGAATTTCAAAAACACAAAAAGGAAGAAAACAATATAGTCAGAATAGATTTGAAATCTTACATCTTTCAAAGAAAACAAGCATTTTAGACTCAATGAAAATAAGAGCATCTGAACTAGAGCCAAGTCTGACCAATAGATTTCAAATTTCATACATTCATGTTGAATTGATTAATGCTTTTCTCACCACGTGATATGGTCTAAGAAAAACAATGACCTCCAGAGAACAATGTCAGAGCTGACATGAATTTGAAAAAGGAAAAATAAACAAAAAGCACAAGAAATAAGATATTTATGAAGATAGGGTGTTTGATAGGTGTTTGTAATTCCTGTTATTGCTGATAGGATAAATATTCATCTATCTGAGAAGCAAATTATGATCTCATTTTAAGAATTACCAAACACATTTCTTACTGTGATGCCATTCAATTGCAAAATAAAATAGACAGAGATCTGGTTATAGTTGCAACAAGATTAGTTTATGGCAATCCCATATACTTTGTAATATACCTTATCCAAAAATTCCTAGTTTATCATAATAACTTAAGTAAAACATGATAATTGTATAATCTTTCATATTCAACGTGAGAACTCAGTGGGCAAAAAGCTTGTATACATATGGGTACAGGTGTGGTGACCATTGAGGGTAATGTTACTCCACAGACAAGCTACAGGTTTGTAGAAGGGGGTTTGGGACCATGAAATCCCTGTAGCACTGTCTAGGCCATGAAAGGCAGAGCCGTAGAGGCTTTAAGGAGTTGGTTCAGCAAGAGGACAGCCCAAAACAGCAGTCTCCCCAGTACTATGAATTTCATAGTTTGTCATAATAAATTAAATTAAGCAGAACATGATAATTTTAAAATCTCATAACATTCTCCATGGAGGGAAGCATGACACCACAGACAAGTTGTGCGGCTGTAGCAGGGGATTTGCGACTCTGCAGCCCCTGTAGTATCATCCAATGTTGAAAAAGTCGGCATCGGCAAAAAGTCGACAAGGGTCCTGAATACAACTTCTCGGCAACATCGGCAAAAAGATCGGGAAAAATCGGCAAACCTCGGCAAACATTAAAAAATACAAAATACATTCATTTTTTTCAGAATTTTAAACATATAAAGCAACAATAACATCAGATAAACACATTGAAACATAAATATGGAGAAAGCACTGATATATATCATCATCATGTAGTCATGCCAGATATAAAATGATGCATCAAAGTCGATACTGAATCCTGAAACATCATAGTTGTTCAATCAAGGACTCAAAAGTGGATAACCAATACAAAATGACATCACATATATAAATGTATCTGAGGAAAACTAGCAGCTAGCTATCTAATATCAATGCTCTCTTCCCCTTTTACGGGAAAAGGTCATGGACCGTTTGTCAGGCCTGCCCCTAGCACTAGTAGTAGCAGCAGAAGGCCCTGGCCCCGCATCTAATATCAGACAGTGAGTGATGGATTTTAGCCATGAAAAATGAGAACAAGAGGGTGGCTAAAGATCTAAGAACAAGCCTGCTATTCCATTATAAAACCCCCTTACATTGTGAATATTTTTAATATTTATGGGCATGGAAATCATTGGCAAAATGGCAAAAAATTAGAGGAAAATAGGCAAGAAAATATGCAAGCAAAGATGCAAAAAAAACTATGGAAAAGATGGAAGAAACACTACATAACTGTGAGAGGAAGATTCAATTGGTTGATTGGCAAATGTTTTGATTCTTGAACCATTTTTAGCCATGAAAAATGAGAACAAGAGGGTGGCTAAAGATCTAAGAACAAGCCTGCTATTCCATTCTAAAACCCCCTTACATTGTGAATATTTTTAATATTTATGGGCATGGAAATCATTGGCAAAATGGCAAAAAATTAGAGGAAAATAGGCAAGAAAATATGCAAGCAAAGATGCAAAAAAAACTATGGAAAAGATAGAAGAAACACTACATACCTGTGAGAGGAAGATTCAATTGGTTGATTGGCAAATGTTTTGATTCTTGAACCATTTTTAGCCATGAAAAATGAGAACAAGAGGGTGGCTAAAGATCTAAGAACAAGCCTGCTATTCCATTCTAAAACCCCCTTACATTGTGAATATTTTTAATATTTATGGGCATGGAAATCATTGGCAAAATGGCAAGAAAATTAGAGGAAAATAGGCAAGAAAATATGCAAGAAAATATGCAAGCAAGATGCAAAAAAAACTATGGAAAAGATAGAAGAAACACTACATACCTGTGAGAGGAAGATTCAATTGGTTGATTGGCAAATGTTTTGATTCTTGAACCATTTTTAGCCATGAAAAATGAGAACAAGAGGGTGGCTAAAGATCTAAGAACAAGCCTGCTATTCCATTCTAAAACCCCCTTACATTGTGAATATTTTTAATATTTATGGGCATGGAAATCATTGGCAAAATGGCAAAAAATTAGAGGAAAATAGGCAAGAAAATATGCAAGCAAAGATGCAAAAAAACTATGGAAAAGATAGAAGAAACACTACATACCTGTGAGAGGAAGATTCAATTGGTTGATTGGCAAATGTTTTGATTCTTGAACCCTTGCTCCACAAAAATTCTTAATGGTGATGACAAATGGTGTTTGGATGCCACCAAAGTGGTTGATGGTCTCCTCCTTCCCTTCTCACTCCTCCAACAATCAGCTCAATCAAATGACAAAAAAAACTCACTGTCCCCTCTTAAGCCGCGGATTCCTCCACCTAGGAACTTTATTCCATCGACCCGCGCTGTTTACTAGAAAGTCGTGCCTTTTTGAAAAAAGTCGCGTGGTCAAATTTTTTTTTAAATCATGATTTTTGCCAGCCGATTTTTCAGCTTAGGGCAAAAGACAGTGATTTTTTGGAGAGTTTTTCAACGCTGGTATCATTGAAAGCCAAATGTTTTGAGGCAATGCAGCATGAGGATGCTGCAATTATTGATCTTATCTATATATGTATGATGTGGCCATAGACCATTCATATGTACCATTATGTACTTGTAATACGGCTAAGGCCATAATTTATTTTATTTACTGTATACTAGGTTTGTGGTTAATGTGGACCTAGTCAAACTTGGTATGTAGGCTCAATAACCCTCTTGGGGTGTGTGCCATTGTTATGTGGGTCCATAACCTCACTTGGGAGGATGCCTCACTGGAGTTGTGTATTAATAAACAACGCCAACCGTCATTTGTATCACCTCATTTAGTGAACTTCTCGATCTACTGTACAAAGTGTGATAAGCCTAAGGGCACTTACATTTGGCATTTTTTTCTCATGTGAATGACATTTCTCTTGGGCACACTTGTGCATTTTTGTTTTAAGCACACTTGTGCTTTCCTTTTGCACTTTCTCTCTTTCACATTAGGACTATCTCACTCTAGTGCACTTGTGAGGAGGTTATTTCAGAATTTTGGTGAGTTTTGGTGCAATGAGTCTCTTGTTGACCCTTGCAAATCTCAACATAGTTTCAGAGCAGGTGTGAACCTTACTCTCTTGATTCTTCAGAGCAGGCGTGAACCTTACTCTCTTAATTCTTCAGAGCAAGTGTGAGACCTTGGCCTTTATTTTTCTTTGAAGACCCATGGCAAGTTAGACTTGCTTCTTTTCTTCTTTGCTTGATTTTAGCTTTGACTTGGTCTTCATTTTCTTTGACTTTGCGGGTACAAGGAGTCTTGGATTGGGAGCTTTCTTTGCATGCCCTTTTTTGAGGCATGGTAAGGGGAAAAGACTTTCATGCTTCAGGTCTAGGGAGGAGCATTGCTCCATGGCAACTCTCTTTGCTTGATAAGCAGTTAACCCCAGGGATTTACAAGGAAGAAGCCTCCTGAACTGTCACAAGATCGTTGCAACACAAACATGCCTGGGACATAAGGGATAACTGGGAGGCCTTCATGGTGAAGGGGTCACAGAGGAGAGGTCAAGAGTCAACTTATCAATCTTTAAACAAAGGATGCAGACCAAAGTATGAAGTGGAATCGATAATGGATGAATGGCCATAAGGTGAACTTGAAGAAGAGAATAAAAGTCCTTGCAAAATACTAAGAATCATCTAGGTTCAATGGTACATAAGTAAATCAAGAATCTACTACTCTCGTTAACTTGTAAGTGTGATACTACTAACTATATTCATCAGATAATCAATACATCGAATGTGGCAGCATCAACATATAGTGCATCATCACATCATATTTAATCATGGCATGTCATAGCAGTAGAAATATGCCATATATCACATGATCGTCATATCACAACAAAAGGAGGCCCACGAGCAGCAAAGATGGGCCTCAATACTCTGGAATGCAAATTTCTCTGAAGCAAAAAAGAAGTCTGAAAAACAGTATATCTACAGAATGTGGCATAACAAGAACCTTAAAAAAAAGTAAAAACTGGCGTAGACTATTACACTTTTACATGACTATGTGGCACCTGAAATACGTGCAGGATTGGATCCCAGGGTGCCCAATGGCACACGCATTCTGATTCAAAAGCATAGCAATTTGGCTTACCTGAACTGAACTATAGTACCTGCAAGTGATGATGGCGATCTTCCTGCTTGTGAATGTCTGGATTTCTATTTAGACTCCTCCCATCCATTTATGTTCCAGACACACAGCTGTACATCAGCTCCAGAGGATACTAAAACATTTAAAGCTTTTAGAAAATGCCATGCCAGTTATTCTCTTTTGGTGTCCCGTAAGTTTCAGGTTTACCTTTCCGAATTTAGTACTCTCTCACCAGAAGCAGATATTACATATGAATAATTCTCTGACAAAGCTATGCAAGGAACAAACTTCTTCTAGGCCTCTATGCATGCATATCTCCTCCAAGAAATCGATCTGAAAGCCACTTTATAATGCTGTTACAGCCTACAGGAACCCCATATTCGCTGAGACATCAGTAGGATGAAAGACATGCTTCAGGCAGGCCACTACAAGAAAACTTTGGCTGGAAATGGTTCATAAACGTATTAATGTTATTGTAACTGCAGAAGATATTCACTTGTATTTTATATTGTATTTTATTTGTACCTCCGACGGAGATGTTTATTCCTCCGGTCAGAGAAGTCATTATTGTATTTGGGTCATGTAAAGTCATTGAGGTAAACCCTCCCATGTAAGTCGGGGCATTAGTTCCCCTAGAGTCATTTGTAAAGGGGTTTTTAAGTCCCCTAAAGTAGTCGGCCCAGTCAACTTTAGTTGAGACCGACTTGTCAAGTGATAAAAGTAAAGTATAAATAGAGAGCTAGGCTCTCTATTTATTCATTCACTCACACTCACTCAATTCACATTAGTGAGAGAGAGGAGAAGTTCACACAAGTGGAGAAGAGAGAAGCTGCTGAAGAACATCTCTATTTTTGGGTTTTACTTTTGTTACATTGTATTGGTGATCATTTTATCTCGGAGGAAGTTGTGGGGTTTTCTCCTTTATGGTTTCCCCGAGGAAAATCTTTGTGTCTCTTGTGTTTATGTTGTGCTTGTTATTCTCTCAATAGGATCCTAGATAAGCTAAGTCATCTGACACGGGGACACGGGACACGAAGGACACGAAAATACGAGAGTCCGACACAGACACGGTGACCCCCGGAATCAGGACACGTAGGACACGTTTTATATACATATTTTTTTTTTAAATATATTAAAATTTAAAAATATAGACATATAGATCCAAAAATCTTTAGAAACTAGAACATTTACAAATATTCAATAGAAATTAGAATAAAAACACATTAATGATTACACATTGTCATTCACAAATCACGATTCAGTATTCACGAATCACTCACTCTCAACCAATTGCTTCCTTGCAAATGACAAAAAGAAAGCCAAAAATTTTGTTTTAAAGCAAACCCAGATGCCTTTTTCCGCGATTTACATGTCCTGTTTTCTCAGTTCGTGTCCAACAGTCGGGACATGCTCACATTTCGAGTCCGATTCGTTTTCCCATCGTGTCCTGAAAACGGATTCGCTCAAAGTTCGAATCGGACACGAATTCAGACCGAATCGTGTCCAATTCGATCCCGACACGACACGCTGAGGGTTTTGATCGAATCCGGTTTCTTAGTAGATAAGTATTGATTAAATTGTGAAAAACTAACAAAACGCCATACAGATCAGCTCCAAGTTCAGTGGACACAAGTCGGGTTGAGTTTATGTGCACATGTTGGCCTTCATTCATTTTATACTCCTTTTACTGACTACTACAAGAAATGCCCCAAACATATCCTTTCAAAACTTTGCCTTTCAAACTAGGGCAGTCTTTGATTTCCTCCCTTGAAAGCTACAGGAAATCTAACTTAAAAAAAAGGGCGGACTGTTATTCATCTAAAGACTGCTGCTTCAAGTTAAGCCTTGCCTAAATATCCTCCAAGTATGCAAAGACCAGGCTTTTGATTTATTTCCTTGCTGTATAGGTGTGGGCTTTTCAAAAACTCCTGATAAATATCATGATCGTCTGAAATGTACATGTTGCTACAGGATGGCTACAAAGTGAATGATGGAAAGATTTTGCATTTGGGATGACACAGAATTTGCCTAGACCTATCGTACACCCTTCCAAAGTTGCCCAGAATTTGCTCTCAGACAGGAAAGATATCCCAGAATTGCCTTATTTCACCCAGGTATCCTCAGAATTCTAAGATTCCTCCTGGAGATCTAGGTGAACACCCCATGCAAATAGGGGGGTAACACGTTGCAATCCTGAAATCCTAAAACCTGTTAAGTCTGTTGAATTCTGAATGAGCTCTAAAATTCTACTTTTTGCATATGAAGTCTGATGTGGTCGGAATCACTATCAAAGATCCTGAAACAATTAATGGTAATGTTCAAAATTTAAGTAAAAGTGACATTCTCCTTATCTTTCATTTTCTATCATCTTTCATTCTCCTTATCTTTAATTTTCTATCATCTTTCATTCTCTATCGTTTTACTTTAAGAATTTAATATTACCATTTAATGCTACTGATGATTACTGGAGTTTATCTTTTTTATAGAAATTCCATCTTCAAAACCATGGTGTACAGACTTGAACAAAAACAATCGGTTTCGGCATTTATGGCTGACCGGTTCCGTACGAAATCACCCATCTCTAGTCCAAAACACTGAACAGGACTAGAAAACAGCCAAAACTGTTCAGACCGACCGGTTTTGCCAGTTCCGGTCCAATTCTGATAACAAAAGTTGTGATATATCTAAACCTTCATAGACTCTTAGAATGTTTTCTTATATGACAATATATTTGCATAGGATGTTATGTTTATGCTTGTATGGTAATTCATAACACTTCAAACAATTACTCATGTCTTAGTCTGAGCTTGGTGTGTTATGCCTTAGAAGTGTGTTAGTCCGAAGGCTAATTTGTACCCTAGTGAACTGAAGTACGTAAATTCATCCATTTCATAACATTTTGCCCAACCATTTTTCATCCCGCTAATCAATTCATCTTTCCCCTTCACTTTCCCCTTTGTAAATGATATATCATCAGTAACAACCTAAGGTCTCATATCTATTCCCTTGTATGAATGCCTCCATTAAGACTAAAAGAGTCTAGTACTCTAAGGTTGACGCTGATATATGTAAATGGAAATGGAAAACTATGGGAGATACTTTTGCAAAAAGCCAGGTTCCCTTTTCCCAAGTTATCAAAGGAAAATCTAAAGCAAAAAGGACTAAACCAAAGAAAGGGCTATGAAATGCAAATAAATGAAATATCAAAGAGAGTAAAAGAAAAGGGATAGCAAAAAGAGGCGCAAGGATTGATGGCCCATAACAACACTTCCTTCGGAGGCACACATGTCGATTTCTATGATGGTTAAGTTGGAAAGACCCTTTTCTTTCCCTAAGCTTACATCCACTTTATTTACCCTCACTTACTTTAGGAATCTAAGTTATGCAACTTAACTTAGGGCTTTCGCATGTATTATGGACTTAAAAAGGGTCACACCAATGTTAGACTAAATGAGTAAAGGTTAATTAAGCCATTGTGTTGTTAGAAAGGTGTAATTGTAAATTAATTTCATGTATTATTTTTATATTTCAGACTCCAGAGCATTTGTTGGATTAACCCTTAGCACTATAAAATTTATTCATATACACATGCTATGACACTTGATGTGGTATATCTTGGTGATTACTAGGTTGTTTAAGTGGAGCACTACCCTTGGCACACATGTGGATGCCATTTTTATCAGACGTTTTTGGGGGGATGTCCTAACTTCAGGACCAATTATCTTTTGGCAAAGTGCCCAGAATTGTGCCATCTCAGCACCACTAGATGCAAAATAGCCATGGGATTTCAGAAAAGTGGTTATAAATAGAAAATCCAATAAATATTGAGGAAGTTAAAAAAATCCAGAAGAGTCGTTTGAAATGTCGCCTCGTACTTTTGTCGTGCGTACCTTTTGGACCCTTTTCATGGGGAGCATTCATCTTTTACAGGAAGTGCTCCACCTTTTTAACCATTTCTAGAGAAGTGAGCCTGTTATCTTGGGCTAATCGTTGGTTTATGAGAGTTGTTTATCTTTTTTGCCATGTCTAGAGGCTTCTTTGAGCCTCCCTAGGATAGATCTAGGGTTTTGGTAGATCTATTATTATTATTTTATTGTAAAAAAATTGAGCTACTCTCCTATATAAGAGAGCCTCTTCCTCATTGTATCTTGTTGTTGAGTATTGGAAAATAAAACTATCTTTCTTCTTTGGCTCTTGGCTCTTGAAGGTTTCTTTCTTTGTGGCATAGCTTGTGGACCTTATTCTTGAGGTAACTTGCGAAACTTCCCTTGCATTGTAAGGTTAATTTTCTAGTCTAATTAAGAAGAGCAAATTTGTTCCATTGGATCAAGTAGGGAAAAATCTCTTTACTTGTTTTGTGCTTTAGCTTTGCATCTCACTTGTATTTGGCATCTTAGGAAGGGTACAAGATTGAAGAAGGCATAGGCTAGGGTATGAGCTAGAATTTTAATTGGAGGTGTGTGCTTAGGGTATGCCTAGGTCTTCGTTGGAAAGAATTTTGCAAGGAACCCAAAGGCTTGGGGGAATTTGTCATGCTCTTTTGCAGGTGTTCTAGCCAAGTAAATCAACTTAAAGCACGAGGAGAAGTGCTCCATTGAATCTATTTCACCCAAGGATCAAAGGTATTAATCCTAGACCAATATTATGGGAACCAAACCGGAACCGACAAAACTTGGGCATTTTCCAGTCTAGTTTAGTGTTTTTAACCGGAAATGGCCAGTTCCGTACCTGTACCTGAACTAGTCAATTCTGTACGAAACCGGCCTTAAATGCTTGAACTAGTGAGTTTTGTAAAAGGTTGTATGCCATGGTTTAAAACATGAAACTTAAAAAGAAAATTTCTATCATTTTACAAGGTTGTATGCCATGGTTCCAACCTCATTGGACATCACATGCAAAAAGTAGAATTTTAGATCCCATTCAAAATTCAATAGACCATTTTTCAAGATTTCAGGATTGCAATGTTTCCACTAAATTATATCATGTATGTTTCCACTGAATACTATCATGTATGAGGGTATGGGAATGGCATTTAATCAAGCACATCAACCCCTCTATCTACCTTGATGTTGGCGATGTTAGTTGTTGAAATCCTCTGTTGTAATCTTAATAAGAATGTACGCTTCACTCGATCAAAATCACTTATTAAGCATGGGAAGCTTTTTCTACCTTATTTTAATGCTTGGATTAGGAAGCTTCAACAAAATTGTAAGTGTTAACTAAAATTCTTGGAGGATCAACTTAAAGATTCGATGTAGAGGCAAGGGCTAGAGCCTAAAGAAGGGGGCCAAAGGGTGCTATTGATGAATAATAACCAATCTAGGCAATGATTTTGATGATATGTAGTTATTTGTTGTAGCATGAAGTTTTTGGACTCTAGAAACCATTTAGAGCCTTTGTTTATGTAGATTGGGTCAGATATAGATTGCACTCAATGTTATTTTAGTTATATGCAACCTTACTTGTTATATTCATGAGAAACTTTGCATATTTGTGTAATGTTGTTTGGATGTTAGAAAACACAGGATTGTAGAGCAATAACAATAAACAAGATGCAAATATATAAACACAATACAAGAGAGACACCAATATGCGTGGTTCACCCAATATGGGGTACCCAATACCATGGGCCCGTAAACTATTAGCCAACAAACAACCCAAAAAATTTCTTTCGAGGGCGCTGCCCCTGAACTCCACTGGGGGCCCGCTGGCCCCCAAACACCCCCCCCACACACCCCCGCTGGGATGAGTGTACAGTCCACCTACACAAAATATAAAAAACTGGGGTACAAACACGGCTGAACAACATCATCTCTGAATCAGGAAGATCAGGCTCCACAACCAACATTGGATTCATATGGATACACATAAATATATATGTTTTTTCAAAATTTGAATTTTTTTGGTTGACCAGTTTTTTCCTGGTTCCAGTCCACTTCAATTTTTTGGGCTTGACCAGTCCGGTTCTGATAACATTGTCCTAGACTCCATTTCTACAACCAAAAACCCTAAAAAAATAATTTTCTTTTTTGTTTCAACTTTCAAGAGTGAACTAAATCTAAAAACTCCAAAAAAATATTTCAACCTTTCACCCAACTCAAGCTTAGGTAATTTTCTCTTGCTTTCACATCTTTTAAGCTTGCTAAATCTGAATTTTATTTTTTATTTAGTTCCATTTGTTTTACTGCAGAAAAAACAAAAATAAAATAGCCCTAGCTTACTCCACAATTTGCTAAAGGGTTTTATGCTAGATAGATCACTAAAAATTATGCGTAACGAATCTTAATTTTATTGCTGGTTTTGGTGGTCTAAATTGACTAAATCTGCATTTTACTAATTCTAAAAAGTATTACAACAAACATCTTTTATTTTTAGAAAGATTTTAGGCCATCTAGCATCTAGAATTTCATATTTAAGTGCCTCTAATTTTATGCAATTAATTTCTAGGTCAAAACTGAAATTTTCTTATGTTTTCTTGCTCATTTTGCTACTATAAACACCTTAGGACAGCAAGCTAATAATTCTGGAGTTTTCTAAGTTTGTTGTTATTTTTAGTAACAATAAGTGTCCTATAACAGCAATTAACTTCAAGTGTTTTTATTTAGTGAATGCTGGTTTTATCTCATTTTCCTTGAGTACATTTGCTAAATAACTTCATTTCTAAATTCTAGAAATTTCTGACATGCTAAATCTGAAATAACTATTGATTAAGTGTATCTTTAATTTCTGGAATTTATTTTGTGCAACTTTACATCTTATCTTTCATTGCACAAGCTCTTGATGATTATCTATCTTATAAATAATGGATCTATGAGGCAATGGTATTTTGATTATTTAAGTTGAAGTGTTGGCAAATTAGCTAATAGAAATAAGATCTAAGTCCCACACTTGGAGAAGTGATTTTCATCACTTCAATAAGCCTGGAATATCTCACACTAAGTAACCTTGACTGACTCATTTTTCAGAGATTTCTCTCAAGCTGTGTTACCGGATCCGTCCATCATGAGCGATGGATGCGTGGATCCCCGGATCTGGGATGGAACCGGATCTGGATTCGTCTAGGATCCGCCCAGGATTCAGTTCAATCAAAACTGCAACCATTTATTTCAATATTCGAATGTCCAATCGCTTTTGGAGCCCGTGGCTTTCGAAGTCACTTCTGGAGCCCATGAATAAGTTGATGGGTCACAGAATCCATGGAGCGGTAACAGCTTGGGATCAAACACTTGGTGCATGGCGCAGTAACAGGTTAGAAGCTTTAAGCATATTTAAAATAATAAATTCACAATATGACTTTTGTTGTTCCACGATCTGTATGATGTGTACGATGTTCTGCCACGATTTGTTAAACTATATGGAAACCGCACAAAAAAAGTGAGCGTCATCAGGCTCAAACACACAACCACATGTTAACTCGGATATGAATTGTGTATGCTGCAAAGTGGTCTCTAACCCATTACCGACCTCGAAAACACAATGGAACGGATAATCCGTAAGGATAGAACCCGCTATTATGAAGTAAAAGTAAGGGGTAGGTGTTTGTAATGCGATTTGGTTGTTGATATAAAGTTTAACTTTTTAAAATCAATATCAATTAACTTTATATATAAGTAATAACAAGCCATATAAACAACTATATCATAAGTATCTGGAATTATAATATAAATAGTAACTTTATAACTATGAATTAGATTAGTTATTATTTATAAAACATTATCCATCAATTATTTATTTTATAAGTATTATATATTTAAATTATATAATTAAAATATATATATATATATATTTAAACTTTATTGAGGTTTTATTTTTTTAATTTTATAAAAAAATATTTGTATATTATTTGTACCTTCCATTTCTTAGACGTATCTGGATCCTGGCTTTTCAAAACTTGACGGATCCGTATCCATATCCGGATCCGGATCCGAATCCTGGTAACTTAGCTCTCAAGGAAGGATTCATCCAAGGGCCCAACTTCATAATCTAATTAAGACATAAGCTTCATAATTTGTCTCATATGCAATTTCACTCGTGTCTTTCTTCATGGTAATGAACCCACTTGCTTGACCACGCTGTACTTCCAACTCATGGTAATGAACCCACTTGCTTGACCACACTTTACTTCCAACTCCTGTGAGTTTGTGGTTATCATTTCTTTCCATAGATTGATCTTGCTAAATGTCCATGGTTTACTTTACATCTTTGAGCATTTCATTGATCTTGCATTTCTTACAAGAATAATTACTTTGGGAAGATTAACTTAATAACAAACTTTACATCTTAACTAGGTTGTCTTCTCCCTTAGCTCTCTTCAAAACATCAATCCAATCAACTCATAGGGAAGTTTCCCTTGACCCTGAGAGCCGATCTAAAACATGGAAAATTAGCACCTAGGTGACAGCGGTGTTCTCTTCCACCACTTGGTAGCACTAGTGGATTAGCACATAAGATAGTAGTCGGGCTACCATATTCTATTTTCAGATTCCAATACACTTTTCAGCCAGTTCCCTTACATTTGAGATGTTGAGATGAGCATCTACAGAGGATCACTATTTGATTATGGACAGCAGTATTATTCCTATGCCTTGACTGAATCTCAGGAAACTTAGATTTGATGACTGATGTAGCCATTTAGCCATTTACAAAGTAGTTGGTATTGCCCAGAGTTGCAGCGGCAGGTTCTCAGTGGACAGATGATGGTTCAAATTGTTATGCACAGGTATATGACCCAGCAGGTATTGTCTTGTGTTATGGTTATTAATGCTTTTATACTCATTCTTGTGGCATGTCTTAGCATTTAGTGTCATGATTTGGTGATCATATAGATATGTGGACCTGGTTGTATTGATTATTATGTATATGTCCCCACTCAGACTTAGAAGCTCTTGACCTATACTCAATGGTTTTACCCTCCTTAGGGAGAATAGAGGTGATCATTCCCACCATCATTTGGCTTGCTAGTGTCAGTTTCATTATTCACTTTCTCCACCCATCCATTACCTTCCAGTTATGTTATTACCCTGACTTACTACTTGACTAGTGGCATGGAGGACCTTCCCCCACTTTAGCCTCTTTGTTGGATGAGCTTCCCCCTGTTTATTGTGTCTCAGCTCTGAGTTGCCTAAGTTGTGTTGGCTAAACCTGAAACAGATAGTACTACCATCAATACAATGTATGCGGAAATGAAATGTATATCTTATGAAAGCCCACTCATGTAACAAGTGTTTCTGAACACATGTGAATGCAAGGCAAGCCTAATGAAATTGGCTTTGAAATGTAAATGTGAAATGTAAATCTATGTAACAAGTGTTTTTGCACACACGTAGATCATAAAGCTTTAATAAATGTAAATCCATGTAACAAGTGTTTTTGAACACACGTGGATCAAGGCTATGGAAACTCAAAGGCCCAAAAAGCAATGGTTCTTAAAAGCTATATCTAAATGATTGTTGGCTGTTATCGGACAATCTACCAAGAGCGTACTCAAGGCGTGAAAACTACTTAAGGTAAGGAGAGATTTTTCTTTCTTTCAAACCAAAAAGTACTTAAGTAGTAGCGAAAAAAAGAATTCCTTCCTAAAGTGCAATAACTCTAACTTTCTGCAATAATCAGCTAAAAAGCGCAAAGAAAATGAAAGATGCAACTAATCTTAACAATATATAGGACAAAATTGATGAAGCACTTTCAATTTTCAAATGCATGTATAAAAAATGGAACTTGATAACTAAACGCTTTTCATATCTATATACAGAAAGTGAGAGGATATCTACAGCACTCCAATCATCCAAAAATTCCCAAAGAAAAGGCGACAGGCACCCAAACAACTCAAAAAGGTTCAAAACCTACCAAATGCAAACAAAACTCAATGATTGAGCAGAGGAAGGGTTTGGAGATCAGATGTAATGATCTGAACAGATCCAAAAAGATCTGGTGGGGTGATCAAGGGTGGAAAGATCAAATCACCTGGTGGGGGATCAAAATTGCCCACCACAACCAAGCCAAACACTTGACTGACTAAGCACCCAAAATCAACCAAAACACATCCAAAGAAGGACTACGCTGGATCTAACCTTGCTGATCCCTACGTTTTAAGAGATCGTCGCACCCTATACACAGGGAAAGTGCGACAGAGGGGGTTCGTTGCATGTTGTACACAGGCAAGGTGCGACACTGTCGCAGTTTGGCTTCAGGCAAAGTGAGACAGCCAGACAGTGGCGTAGGGAAGACTCAACCCAGGTGCGACAGTCGAATTTTGAGCAGTAAAAGTGTGGGATCCCTCAAGGTAAAAGGGTAGGAGGCTTAATGATGACCCCAAGGAGAATGAAGGACACATAAGAAACTCTTTAATGATAGAGATCTGATGGGAGGAAGGCTTAAAAAGGATAGAAATGGCTTGGACAAAAGAGATGAAATCAAACATACATGAAATCAATTCTATTGTTCTACTCCCCAATATGGTCGCCAAATTTGTTATCGGACAATCTACCAAGAGCTGACTCAAGGCCTGATCTCCCTAGTTCAAGTGAATCTAGAACAAATAGGACAGAATATAAATAACTTTCCTAGATCTAATTAGAGATCGAGTAGATGGATGCTTTACCTTTCAGATCGCTGATCCTTTCTCCTTGATGTTTGCTCCAAGCTTGATGGTCTTCAAATCTCAGCTACAAAACCTGTCAAGACAACACAGAACAAAACAAGTAGTAAAATGCACCTAAACAATAATAGATCTAAGTACGCAGTTAAGTAGGCAAACTACACAAACATCATCAATGCGATAATCATTTGGTGGAAGGCATTTGTATTATTGTATATAAAGGGAAAGTACATAGAAGAAAGTGATTACAACCAATGACTTAACATAGCAATTCTTCTCCAACCAAGCCAATGCCAAAGCCTCCCAAGGAAGTGTGAGTCTCCCAATAGATGAGTAGGGATCTCTCCTAAACTAATTTCACCAGCATGTACATACCATAGACTTCCTCCCCTTGGAATGGGAATGAGCTTCACTTATATAGGACTAAGTGGATAGGGTCGGTTGAGATATGGTAGGAGAGAGTTAGGGGATCCTTCCAAAAGGCTAGGAACCGAATGCCAGCTTCCCTACAGGCTAGGGATAGGGATCCACATCACTCATCTTCGAGAATGGGCTCGAAGATGCTATTTTAATCAATTAACTGACATCATCACAGGCTGCAAGAGGACAACCTGCGACGTTGCAAGTTGCATTAGGACAACCTGCGACGACCTCTCAAACCCTAGCAGGAAAAGCCTTGTACCTCTTCCAAGTTGATGACTTAGTCAAAGAACTTCAAGGATGTTTACACCGAGTCTCATGATGGCAAGATTTAGGTGTAACACTGGCCTCGCTTGTATTTGATGTGGATTGTAGGCATTTGTCAAGGTGAATAAGCACTTCTGAAGTAACTTACCCATTTGTGAGACACGGCCATTCCTCGTGTTATTGCTTGTCCAGCATATGCTAGAGTGTGTATCCCCTTTCCATATCCAAAGTGTCACAGTGTCAAGTTAGTAGTCATCCTTTAGCCTAGCCTATTGATTTTTAGCCCTCACCCTTCACAAGCAGATTGATCACAACTATGAAGTCAGTATGGTCTTGAAAGTCTGGTTTGAGTCATAATTAATAGTGAAAACATTATATATTTGGTTGGTAGATCGCCAGTGAAATGATTACTACTTGTTATAATTATCACTTGAATGATTTCTAGAGCATGTCCTAACTTCTAACACTTGCAGTAGTTTGATGTTAGCCTGGAATATATTATTGGTCATGTTGACTTGGTCAAACCTAGTTTGACCAAAGTCAACTACATGACATGAGGTGGATAGACCTTGGATGATGCAAATATATGGTATATGGTCTATTACATGTCACCAGATGGTTGTATGCAGTGGTTACAGGTTTATGATGATGATTTGTGAGTTTCAGCATTATTTGATCATTTACAGATTATTATTATTTTATCTATCTGGGCATATTGGATATTTTATATGATCATGCAAAGATCCATAGGGTGTATGAGTACACACCTTAGATAGATTTGGGCTCTCTGAGTCCAATGAGACAGTTGATTTTTGGTTTCGGGTAGTTACAGTGATGATTTGACTCAGTTTACCATTCTGGTGTAGTTTTGCCATATTAAATGGCCTGTCAGGGCAGAGAGATGATATGATCAGTTCACCTAGGGCATTGTATGAGGAGGGGGTGGTCCAGCCACTTGATTTTACCATTATACCCCCCTCCCAGAGAGCCTGGTGGGCTCAGTTTGACAGCGCAAGCACTCCAAGTATCAGTTTGGGCAGATTCACAGTTCTCGAGGCAGATTAAAAATGGTTAAATGGCTACTGAGGAATTCGATTTGGGCTACTGAGGCAAGGAAATGGCATGGGATGAGTTTTGATGATGAGTGTGATGTCTTCCACCCCTTCTCCAGCAGTTTCAGCATTCAGTGGGGCCCACACCCATCTCTTCGGCATATTTTATGGTTTTCTGGAGCCTTTGGAGGCTCACGACTTTCCCCGAGGGGCATTATTTGGTGCCTAGCTTGGTCATTAGATGTTATTGTGCCATGGGGACACACTAGGGGTGTTAGGCATTACCCCCTAGACCCACCATGAGCTTTATTCATGTTTATTTTATCACTTTGAGTGGGACCCCCTCTCCTAGGGCGATTTTGTCCATTGATGTGTTATATTTTTATATTGATCCATGTACTTTATGTTGAGCTCATCTCAACCGTAGATTAGAACATTATGATCTTTTAATCTTAGCCATCCATTCAAAAGGTGGTTAGGGTTTTGGTATCTCTCCATCCTATTTAAAGGAGAGAACTTCTCATTGTAAAGGGACTTTTGGCTCTGGATTTCTGGAATAAAATAATTTCTTGGAGATACTTGTGTTGTGGTGGTGAATGCTATTGATGTTCGATTGAAAATATCTTTCCATTGCACAAGGATTATTGGTGATTGCCATATGCTATATTTTTTCCACATGATTTTCATCTGCAGGTGAGGAGGCCGAATTGCTCAAGGAGGACGCATTGGTTGGGGAAGACTCTCCCTGCTTCTCTCTTCGTCAAATCGGTTTGGTTTAGGGAGTATTACTGTCTATGACCTACTTTTTGTATCTTTTTCGTCATTTGCATTTCCTTTAGCTTATGTCTTGCTGATTGATTTTATCCTTGGTTTTGCAAGAGCAAGGAGGTCGCACGTGTGGGACAAGGGCATCAACTTTTGGCATTGGTCTTGATCAAATCTTCCCATTTGATCTTTGTGGGGATTGTCCTCGACATCATAGCAACCATTTCCATCAATCAGGTACGCTCCTAAGGTAATATTTCTATTTCCTAAAACTACCCATCTGTCAAATTTAATTAAAACCCTCATTAAAATCCTTCGGAAAATTCTACTGATCAAACCCCTTGATTAACTGGCAAAACATTTATGGGTTTTTGGCTTAGTGTAAATCCCAAGGTGGGTTTTCAAGGGCATCACCCTTAGGGACTCCATTGGCCCATTTTCCAAGGCACTAGCCTTCTCCCTACCCTCACGACTTTTTCCTAGGTTGTCTGTTTTTCTTGTGGTTTGATCCCCTGCTGAGTGCTTGCATACTTTGACATTGTCACATCCCTATTTCAAGCATAGCTAGAAAGCCCTAACTATCAGATCTACTCTTTGGGACTATTTCCCTGTTTTAAGGGTCACGTTTCCCAAGGCAATTAAATTTGACCATTTTAACACTAGCAATTAAATCCTGGGATCATATCTAATCTTTGGATCACTGTGCTTAAGATTTATTCCTCAAGCATATCTAAGCCTCCACATGTCTCAATATCCTTAAATCTAGGGTTCCATACCTGTCACCTTACACACCTCATTTGATTGATTTGATCTAGTCATTGGGTTGTTCTCTCATGTCGGGAGTAGATCTAGGTCTCCCCCTTTCTATGTTGGCTTTGGTAGCAAAGGCGAAGAGTGCCTTGGTTGGCGTGACAACCATCCATTTGGGAACTAGGGCTCTCTTGGTTCACCACTTTAGTTGCCTATCCCCTCTACCATCCATCTTTAGGGGAAACTACGAGATTGGTGATAACAAGTGCTAAATCAAGCTGTAACAGGAGGTTTAAGTTAGTACATTATGTTTCAATACAGTAATGACTTAATATTGATTAAGTCATAATATTGACTTAATATTGATGAAGTCATAATCAATAATTAGATGTTTGGAACAGTGTTACAAATATCGTGTCGACGAATATATCGCCGAGGGTCCAAAAATAAATTATCGGATTTATTGGTGAAAGTGTCGGCAAACATCAGCAATATATCGGCAGACTTAAAAGAATACAAAAATATTCATTTTTTTTCAATTTTCTAAACATCTAAAGCAACAAGAACATCAAATAAACACATTGCCACATGAATATGGAAAGAAAACCGATATATAAGATGTATAAGACGTCTAGTGATAGATCACACATCAAAAATGAATCATGTCCTGAATCTTGAGACCCCGACTCATGAATCACCAAAAAAATACAATCAATGTATCCTATATACAATGAAATCAAGTAAATAAACTATTGATTCCCTCTACCCCTTTTACAGGCAAAGGTAATCGCTCTAGTAATGGCTCTGCCTCTAGAGCTAGAAAGCCCTGGCGGTTGTAGGGGTTGTAGTGGATTCTATGTATATTTTAAATTGCTATGTATGTTTTTAATTAGTAAATGAGCAAGGACATTTAAAAAATTGAATGTGAAACATAAATCATAAATAATACATGTCGGCGAATCATTGCCTATATTGAGATCCTATTCATTAATAGAACCCTATGCCTCCCTCCTCTAGGCTCTAGTCCTTGCCTCTACCTCAAATCTCAAACTTGATCCTCCAAAGACATTAGTCAACAACTCAACACCTTACAATTTTGATGAAACTTCCTAATCCAATCGTGTTTAAATAAGGTAGAAAAAAATTCCCATGCTTAATAAGTGATTTTGCTTTAGTGAAGAGTAAATTTTTATTAAGGTCGTGACAAAGGAGTTCAACAATCAAAATGACAAACATCAAAGTACATAGAAGGGTTGATGTGCTTGATTAAATGCCAATCCCATACCCTCAAACATGATAAAATCCAGTGGAAACTTTGCAATCCCAAAATCCTAAAAAACTATTAAGTCTGTTGAATTCTGAATGGGATCTAAAATTCTACTTTTTGCATATGAAGTCCGATGAGGTTGGAACCACTCTCAAACATCCTGAAACAATTAATGGTAATGTTAAAAATTTAAGTAAAAGGATAGAAAATGAAAGATAAGGAGAATGTCAATATTACCATTTAATATGACCAATTACTAATGAACAAGGCGACATTTTTTATGGGCACGACAAAAAAAAAAATCTGAAACGCGGCAACTGAGCAAAAAAAGGCAAAAAATTGCAATATATTCGAAAAAATCGCGATAAAATCGGGAAAAAATCGCCAAAACACCGGGGAAAATATCAGCTGATATATCGGCGATGTTTGTAACAAAGGACTTTGGAATGTGAAACGAACAGCCACTGTAATTGAGGCTATGTAAATGACTTATCTTTTGGAATAATATCAATCAAAGTTTAGTTGTTTCATTCTATATGCACTTCTGATATGACAGCAGAGCTATGGTGGAGACAACAAGAAGGCAATCCAGGAGACCAGTGAACAACAAAAAGGAACCAAAGGATCATGTGGGTGCATACCACAGAACAAGGCCAGGAATATGGGCACCTATTGGAGCAGATTGCAGTCTAAGCCAGAGGAGGAATTGCTTAGCAGATACACACCAAAACGATAAGTCAATTGAATTTATTAAACTGAGTTTAATAAGTTAAGGGAACCTAAGATTTAAACTTAGGATAAATCAAAGTTTGCAAATAGAAATAATTTCAAAGAGAGATTAAGATTTAGTAAGGCATGGGAATTTGATGTGAAGGGTGCACAAAAATCTAGACGAATACATTGTCTAATAGAAGAGAAAGTATACCCGACCAGTAGACAGTCTAACAGAACAGAAAGTATCCCTGACTGGTAGCATGAAATTTCTGACAGATTGTGCTTGGCCAGTAACGGCATATATTTATCACAGCCATGTGATAGTTTGCAGGACATGTGCAGACAGGCATGAGTAGTGGCAGGGAGACAGGCTTTACAGGCAGCAGGTGCAGCCATGCATGTGTTCTCGGCAGAAGTTGATTGTGGGTGGCAGCTGCGCACAGACCAACAGGAGCACACAGATCAGAAGATGCACATGTTGCAAACACCCTAGGTCCACCACCCAGAGTCCAGGCATGGAGAAACTAGGAATGCAAAGACAGGAGATTGCTGCAGCCAAAAATGCACAGGAACCACATGCAGAGAAACATCAGAGGAACCTGATAGGATTGACACGCACAAGTAAGACATTTCATAATGAGCAGAGCACGAATATTTTCTGGCAGGCAGAAATATTTTCCACAGACACATGATTTTTTATCTGATATTTTTTCCCAGTGTACAAGAGGCAAATTTTTCCTGACGATGCCGAATTCCTTTGAAAAGTGTGTGCACAAACATTTGTGGGCAAGGTGCACACAGCATGCAGAGGCAGCCATACACAACATGCAGAGGCAGCCATACACAACATGCAGATCACTAAGTAAACATGTCAATGCATCATTGCGCATTTTACATTACCCTAAAAAGTACATACCGATGCTCTCATTGTGAAGTCTATGCTACAAAGTCTTTAAAGTTTAATGCTTAAGGAGTGGGGCACATTGATCATGTCCAGCTACTTTACTGGTATAAATCATAGATATGCTCAGCCTGAAACCTTTTATTAGAATGTGAACCCAAAAGAATTTGAGCTGTTTTTTAAATTTTATTTTAAATGGTAAAATCGAAAAGTTTTATGGCCTTCAGGTTTTATGTCAAATTCATTTCAGAAAAGTTTTGTAGCATAAAATAATTTAACTATTCTGAAGAACTCCTGAAAGACCTACTTCAAGAAGTATTAACAAACCAAAGCAACTAATGGAGATAAACTTTAGCCCAAAAACCTGAAGGCCATAAAAATCATATTGCAGCATTATATATTATAAATAGATAGATACACAAATACTGCTAAGGCACTAAAACTCATAAAACTCGTGGAAAGTGACTCTAGACAAAGAAAGCAAAACATGAGGCCAATCAGAAAAAATCAAGAGGTAACCTGGATGGTAATCCAGATATGAGAACCCTTCTTCCTTAGTTTCAACAGGAATTGTCCGTTGACGCATGTGCCGAAAGCGTACAATGGGCTTTCGATGGTTGATAGCACTCCACAGTTCTTGAAACTCTTTTGCATTGTAAGGCTTCTGGAGGGTGGCCTCAAGATGCTTTTTAAAATCATCAGATTGCATGCAGAAAGGGATTTGACCACATCCGATATTTCCAACTGTAGTCACCTGCATCAGCATAAGTCAAGTGTGACATAAGGAACATGTTTTATATGGCATCAGCCATACTCTTTCTCGAAAAGACATTTCTAAGCCATATGAAATCAAAACAAGCAACCAAAATTATACAACTAAACCAAACTGTCCTATGCATAGCAAAACACACAGTCAAGTTTACTCACATCCGAAGGGCTGCTTGCTTGGGGTGAAGATGATTCTTCCTTGACTCTCCTTTGGCTACACTCCTCCAAGGTTGACAAATTTTTCACAACAGGGAGCTCTGTTGACTGCAAATCAGCTTGTGCATGCCCATTTTTTCCAATGAATGCTAACTTTCTCTTTCTACTCTTTTGACTTTCACCAGCCACACAAGAATCCAACTTACAGTTCTGCTTCCAATCCAAAATGCATGTTTGCCTCTCATTATTCATATAGATCTTATTATTCTCACAACTTCTACTAGGATTTTCCTGCAATTCAAGATCCAAAGTTCTTGCCCCAGAAGACTTATGTAATCCCCATCCATCTTCTACCTCTTCATATTTAATTGAAGTAGAGTGGCCATTTTGGTTAACTTTTAAATCAAGCATATATGATAGACCATCTACCCTTACATTCTCCAAAAAGAACTTGTAGTCCTCATCAACCACATCGGTATCGAGTTCATTTCTAGCACCAACATCTGAAATTCCAAAGTTTTCTGCCTGGTTTCGAAATGCTGACGGAACCTCAAAGTCCTCATGCTTAGACCAAATGGCATCATTGGCATCTCTGCTAAATGCAGTACAGAGGACTGAAGGTTCAACTTTCATTTTCACCAAATTTTGAGAACCTGATACATGACGGTCTATATTAACCACAGGCCAGCCATTTCCTTCTTGACTTGATAAATTTGTAGCTTTCAACGAACATGTAACGGGGCTGAAAAGTTGAACTGGGGGTTTTGAAGAATTAATCCATGAATTGTGAGTAAAGTCTGAAGCCAGCACAGCTCCTACAGGCTTGGCATCAGACAACCTTGAATGAATTGAACTACTGAATGCGGGGTCATTCTGGGAAATTTTATCTGGATTAGAGTCAGTGATGCTTGAGGCCATATTGTCTTCCTGACCAGAGTTTCTGCCATTATCCAGTACTTCTTTTGTGTTGTAACCTTTAGGCAAGTAACTTTTATGGAGTTGCTTCACTTGCTCTTCATTCAGAGAACCTCGCATACGGTGCTACAAGAGGAGGGAAAAATCAGCATTATAAATTGGAAATACTAATCATAAAAGCTATCATACAGTGTTGTAAACAAGAATGGGCAAACAAATCTAAGCCCATTGAGAAAGGGAAAAAACTAGAAGAATAACATCAATTGAAAAAACATTTCTAAACGCAATGCCAAACCTCAAAAACTGGTAGTGTGCTTTCATGACCACTGTAAAGCCGTGGCGAATGCCGAGAAGTTGGTCCAAATTCTTCAGGTCTTGACCAGAAATACTCATCACTTTTGCACCAACCACGCCCAACTTTGCGACGGGAAATATCACGAGCAGATTCACCAGTGTTCTTAAAAATGAGATAATCGTGAACATTTGTAAAACCAGCACTCCTAGCTATATGTACTATACTCCCTGTGGCTTCAAGGCCTTGTTCTTTACGGCAAGTTTTACAGTTGCAGCTGGATAAAATATTAAAGATAGAATGAAAGTCAATTGCAATCAGATTGATTCTATAAAAGCAAAGAATCAATAGTACAAATGATTTCCCTATAGCCTATATCATACAAATCAAAGTAGTTAAAGCTGTCAAAACTGCCAAACTGATGATGATAGTTTGATTCCTAAATTATAACTGCATGATATAGGAGAAACAAACAAAAACTTCAAATATTTATGTCCTTAAACCAATGTTCCAAGAAGCAGAGATGCAGGAGTAGGTGTAAATTGGGTGTAGATGTGGCAGATTTCAAAATTTAGAATTCCAAGATTGATCATATACTTTCAAAAATATATACAAAAAATATGAGTACACGTATGTTAAATCAATATGATACAATTTTAAACATATATCTAAAGATTAATCACAGAAGATGTCAAGAGAGCAAACAATCATTAATTTCCAATTAAGATAGCATCTGGAAGCATATTTAAGATTCAAAGTCACACATTCACAAGCAGCGTGTTACTAATAATCATCGCTCTTTCCTCTCAACCTACTTCGAAGGATTTGATTAGAATTTAAGATTTCATACTACAACAACTTTAGAGTAGACAGATTGTTAATAGGATTGCAATTTGCATTGCTCTATGAATGGATAACAACAATATATTTCTATGATTCCCTCACGCCACACCCCCTCTCTATTGTTCTTACTTATTGTGGCCTGCAAGCCATTCCCTGAAAAACATTTCCCATATTTGGTAAAAATATCACAGAGGTTTTCAGGGAATCAATTCCAAAGATCAAAAATTGTCTGGGCTTCAAATACCAAATGAAATCTTTCCAGATCTATCAACCACTGTGTTATCCACTAAGTTGCACTTAGGAGATTTCCAGTGAGCCACCAAGGATCAGAACAAATCAATTGTTCCCACTCAGTGCTCAGAAGTTGCATGGTTTCATCAGGACCAGTTGTGGTTCCTTTTCTTTTTTTCACATGTTCACACCCCCTTGGGGGAATTGTAATAAATGATGTAGCATGATAGTCTTTTGTAAAAGGGCTTGGCCTTCTTGGGACTTAGTCATCAAACTAATCACCCTTGAGTGTTTTTTCCCTTGTTAATTATGCGACGTTTTTTAGCAATACATAATTTTCAAGTTTTTCACTCAAAATCTTCCAAAGCCGGGGTGGTGAAAGTGATGATGAGGTCTTGAAAGGGTTATTAAAGCCTAGAATCTATGTATAATACCATGCTAGTCATAATCCCAGAGTCTTGTGAACATGCGCCAAGTCCCCCTTAGGTTTTTTTAATTTTCTAGTTTTTAAATAAAATCATCGATAAGGTGTATTTTAATTGTAAAATTTCAAAGTGTCATAAAAGTATGGCTAGGAGGGCAAATTTGTCATGGGGATGCTCTTTTTTGAAGACGGAGCCCCCACTTAACCCCTAGACCCAATTTTCCTAAGTTTTGAGTGATTATTTATTGCTTAAATGAAAATCTCTCCAAAAAAGCAAAAAAGTCAATTAAAAATAGAAAAAGTGAAATAATGGAGAAAAACAGCATCCCTAAATCAGGGGGAACTTGTCCCAGACATGTTCCAGTCCAACTAAAGATGATGTTGGAGTATCTTGGAGACCAAATAAGGCAAGATTGAGTTAGTTTCCACATGTGGCGATTTTGTCTACAAGAGGAAATGTGCCCTCTCATGAGAGAGGGGCGCACTTTTTGGGCTAAAATGTCCATAAAGTGAACCATTTCAAGCACCAAGACCCATCTCTTATTCCTACTCTTCTTCTCTCATTCTTCTAGCATTATTGTAAACCTTTTTGATCCATTTTTCAAGGATCAAAGGCATTCTCTTTTAAGAAAAATTGTACAAAACATTAATAAAAAACAAGTGGGATTTAAGGGTCCCACAACCCCCTTCCCCATTGGGAGGAAGCATGTATCTTTTTTGGTTTCTTTGTGTTAGAGTAGTTTTGCTTTCTTTTATTTCTTGCAACAAGTTAGATCAATCAATATCTTACGTTCATTTTTTCTTTTGCGAGTAAGTAAGTGAACCTGACTCGTTGGCCATGAATTTTGCTCTCTCCACCACTTAAAGGGTTGCCGATTAGTGGTGGATGACCATAAAAGTGACACATAGTCTATGGTTTTAGTATTATAGCTCTTTGCTTTCAGTTCATTTGCTTACTTTGCACTTACAATTATTTTGAGTTGTTTTAAATTGGAATAAACATTTGTTGCAAATTTCGCATATGCTCTTTACCTTTGTGGGATTTTCCCTAGTCGTTGGGAAACCAGAAACAATTTGTAACACTTCTTCAATATTCCACAATCTTAATTTAAACAACTCACCGTAATAAAATAAACCACTATCAACATAGCAGAAATCTGGCGCTACAAGTTGAATTTGTGTGAGGAAATTCTTCAGAAGAAGCGGGAAACATGGGAACGTGACCTCGGGGCCCCGTTAGGCCACATCCTTGTTGGTGTAGTGTTGAACATCCCCTTAGGACTCCATCCAGCCCAAATGTATTCGTGAAGAGCCATTCTTATTTAATTTCCGGACATACTCCTTTTACCTCACAGAATATCTGGAGTTCCCCATTCCCGTAAATCAATTCCATCATTAATAATTTAAAACTGACCAAGATCATATTGCAAAACATTTACAATTTTCTCTCAGCAGCATAGTATTTTACTTGACTCCATTGGCACTGATCTCCATTTGCAACAATACTTTATATTTGCTTAATATCAGTTCATTGTTGTTGCTTAATCCTTATATGTTGATGTTATCATTTATATGTTGTTGAAGTATTTCTTATTTTTGCAATAATTTTGATTCAGTATTTCACTTCGAAAAACTCCTAAAAAACTCACTTCCATCTTTAACAACTAAAACATTTAGAAGAGCCTTAACAACTCTTTTTTTAGGGACCACCCCCTTGGCTTCGTTAGGAGTTTGCCTAAACGAAGGAGTCAGGATCAGGTGACAACACCTGGCTCGAGACTTGCCCCCAAGGACACACCTAGCAGCTTGAAGATTTCTGCTGCGCAAAACCCCAAGTGTGATTCCGGCGGCAACACACTGCACCCAGAACAAATTGGATATGGGCAATGTGAACTAGGGAATATCTGGCAATCTCGCCTTTAGACTGTTTGTATGGTAGACCCTAAACTCTTAGAGCTCCATCATATGATACCTCTCTGTAACAGATCTACTGCCATATGATGCCTAAATTTTATAATCAATCAGCACATTCTTTGAAATTGGTAAACTTTTGCAGTTTCACAACCTTGTTGATCATGTTGTTGGAGCGGTAACAGTAACATGCAATAAAGAGTTTTTAGGAGTCCTAATGTTGAGGGTCACAATAATTGTTGATGGCCAAACATTAAATATACTTTAGTTGAGAAGATAGTTAAATTTAATAAGTTATCCCTTGATGTATAAAACAAATTTATGTAGATGAATTCAATGAATCCATTATAAACAACACATTCTCTTTGTATATGTTTCTCTCTCAAGTTAATGGGCATGTATCTCTAAAAACCAACACATTTCTTGAATGCTGTGTCTTCACCTCAAAGAGGCTTCTAGCAAAAGTTGTCAAAAAATATTTAAATCATCACCTGAATCAAAAATGAAGGAAAGAGAAATAAATTGTATTCATAACCAAATAAGGTCAATGGAACTCTAGAATATATAAAAGTAACAATAGCAAAATAAAACTTGCCTGGGGCATCCCCTCTCCTAAAGCAAAAATAACGTAAATAAATAAATAGCACATTATTTTATAATCGAGAGTTTGTTCCTTAATGCATATATTCAGTTTACCAGTTTAGTTTTGCACAAAATAGTTCACGATTGCTAACCTCAGTTATATTATTGGGCATGGTTCCAGAAAACCAGTATAGTAAACAGAAAATTGGGTGGTTATAAAATGCCACCACCTTTTCAATATTTTATATCAACTCCAATGTGTTAGCACCCGGATTGGAATTCTCCAAAATCTATTTGGAGCACTTATCAGTCTTGGCTCATGGGTACATAGTGGGATGGGCTGGCTGGTTGGTCCATCATTCAACATCGACAACTTGGCAGTGATGTTCAGACTTGGCACATGGTTGCAGGTTTTTGTTATTCAGGGGTTGAAAGTTGAACAGACAGCTTAAATACATGTACATCTAGAGGATACATCACAATTAGCAGTTAGATGGGTTTTCAATAGCAGCAGGTGGCCCATACTTGCAGATTCATTGCAACATTCAAAGCAAGTATGGGAGGTCAAGGACTCCTAGAGGGTATAGTCAAATTTGTGCCTTTGCAGTTTCTTGATTTCAATTTCAAGTTTCTTTAAAGTTATCTTGTTCCAGCTTTGATTATAGTTTTGGATGCCCTTTACAGAGAAAAAACATGTTTTCAAATTTGAGGCAAATTGGAGAAGTTTCTATATTTTGCAAATTCTATTTTTGGAAGATGCTATTTTTAGAGATTTGGTCTGATTGAAGGGTGGATTACATTTTTCATTTTTGAGAACCCGGTAGTGAGATTTGCTCATGGTTGGAGTTTCAGCAAAATTCCAAGACCATGAAAAATTGGGCTATTTTTAGTAGGGTGGTTACTTTTTGGATACCCAGTATGGTGTACAGCATCAATGCCAAGTTCCAACCCAATCTGAAAAATTAAAACTTTCAGGGTCCAGATCCGTTTTTGCAACTTCAAGAGGGTGCTTGGTGGGACCCACACAAGGAAAATTAGGGTGAAAATGAGCCTTGTGTTTTCCTTTGACTTGGACCTAGGGCACACTACTCTAGGAAGCCTCTTCAGACCTTCATGGGGCCATTCTCCTTGCTATTTCTGGCCTAGATCATTTTCCCCTACTTGCGTGGATCTTGCTATTTCTGCATTCTCCTTATTTGAGTTAGAACGTGGGTTGCTATTTATGGGACTTGTTGACTCTAGTGATCATTTGACGGACATTAATCAAATTATCTTATCTTCACCTATAAAATCATTGTACAAGCAATGAAGAGGGGTTAATCAATGTTTTGTACTCTCTGCTCATTGTTTCATATCTTCTTCTAGAGAGTGTGTGATTGAGAGCTAGCAAACAGTGCATTTAGTGGTTGGACTTCTTCACATTCAGCATCGTGATTGTATCTATCCCATCTGAAGTGGAAGAGTTGAAGAATCTTGGCTTCCCCAATATCTTGTAGCTGTGTGGTGTGTTCCTACCTATCAAGGATGTTGTTCTTCCACAACCCTTGCTAATAAAGACTTGTCAACTACTTTCTTGGTGACTAGTACATGTGTTCACATAGTTGCACGGGTACAACTCCCGGGATTTTGGCAACCCATACCCGGCGTTTCCCTGCTCCTGGGAGCTTGGGAGCTGGTACGAAATGTCCCCTTTTTGTTGGGAGCTTCTCTGGGAGCTTGGGAGCTTTTCAGGAGCTTTTTGGGAACTTGCTTTAGCCGCTCCCTTTTTTTTGGGAGCTTCTACAAGCTCCCAACCATGTGGAGCCCAAAATCATAAGAAAAGTGTCGAAAATCAATTGAATGATTGCTGTTTATTGTTCCAAGAAATCACCAATAATAAAAATTCCAATTGATTCTATCAATAACGCCATTTTTTAAATTTTCAAGGTTATATAAATTAAGAGGGCTCACACCTCTTAAATGTTTGGATCCATTCACACTCAAAATATAAGCTGCCAGTGTACTTAAGTGAATAAACATGGATCTTTCTACAATACTAAGATATTGAACAACTTTAATTCATGTCTCAAATGTTTATAGCTAGCTTACATTATTCATATTGATTGATATAGCAATTTAGGATCATAAACCACATCAAACTCAAAATACTGAAAGACTTTGAAAGTTTGTTACCTGAACTTGAAACAATCAAGCCTTCATTCACATAAGAAGTAAGTAGTAGTTGCCATCAAAAAAATGCAAAGGCACCCAAATACTAAGCACTCTTAGGAGCAATAATAGAGATGGAGTTGAAACAAGGAATTAGAAAAGATTGAAACTTATGATTTATGAAGTTATTTGTGCTTCATACACACACACACACACACACATATGCAATTTTCCTTTACAAACTCTTACATTGGGATAAAGTTGCAGGTCAAATTTACAAAACATACCATGGCACTAGAGTCATGCATAGTTAGGGTTTATTTCAGGTCACACAAACACAATTTTTGTATAATGTGGACCTAGAGGAGTGAGCAAATTAAAATGATTGAATTTCATGACACTACTAGAGGCTTAAGAAGCGAAAATAGTTTAAGCTATGAAATTAATCAATTATATTTTTTTAACTCTTTAATTTTTTGTAATATATTTTAAAAAATTAATATATATTATTGCCGCTCCCAACCCGACGTTTCCTGCAAATTTGGGCAAAGCTTCTAGCCGTACCGGATACTCGTACCCAATGTACCCGCGTTCCAGAAACTTGTGCAACAGTGTGTTCATTGTGTAAGAATTTATATTTTTCTTAGACTATTGCTAATATTGCTTGCTTTGTACGAAACCAAGTAATAGGAATTGAATACTTTCCTTTACCCTACTCACTTTTATTTCCTTCATATTTGACTCCATATAAGGAACTGGTTAATTTCTTAAGCTATTTAATCATTCAAAAATACAAATTCATTCAATTTTCTCGATTTTTGTGCATCCAGGGCATATAGAGCATATAGATTAGTCAATTTTATTTCACTGCCCTTGGCTTTTCTGTCAAAAAACAGCTAGCTTAACTTGCTGATTTTTACTTTTATTACAGAAAGAGAATGGAACTTTACTTCCTCCTTGATTAGTGTGCACTTAAAAACATTAAAAAAATACAAAAACAGCATTAACTTCGCATTGTCCAGCATCGAAAACAGCCTTTACAGCCTAATGTAAATTATATTTTTGCACAGTAATTAATAGTTTTCAGCAGAAGTTTGCATTAATTTGAATGCCCATATTTGGTGATAATTTTCAGCATTCTAGTCGATTTCTACTTGCTGTCCACTTAATTTAATTGCAATTTTTTTGCAGAACAGCACTCTTTCATTCAATTCAAGGTATTACTAAAAGTCAATTGATTCGCACTCGACTCCCTTAGATACCCCCTTAGAGTTAACATGCACTAACTTCCAAGTGTGAAGAAGTAAGCAACGTGGCAGTGGCTTATTTCCTATAGTTATCCGGACTCCAACGACCTTTGCAGGATGGGAATTTCCAGGTGATAACACAATGAATGTCCTCTGAACAATGAACGCAAAGGCAAAAGCAAGTACCAGAATGACATTGCTGACAAAAAGAAAAGAAGTAGAAAAATATAAGAACGGCTGACCTTAAAATGGCAACATACCTTGTTAAATATGAAGAAAATCAGCAGACAAGGAACAAGAAGAGAAAGAGTGTGCATAATTGAAAACAACTGCACCCTTTTGTTAATAATAACTAGCAAAGAGGAAGCCAACAAGAAAATGGTGACAATTTTATGTATTGAAACTAATCAATTATAAAAACCATAGTTGCAAACAGTTCAATGCTCAGTGGAATTAAAGGGGCATTACAAAACTGCAAATATCATCATTATAGCTTCATTTCTAGCTAAATGAGAATAACTTGATCAGAAAATAATGTAAAAGATGGCATTCTTTTAAGAGAGAACCGGTATCTAGAGAATAAGAGTACCAAAACAGTTTAAAGGCCATTTAAAAAGCATATGGCAATAAAAGAAAAGATAAATGCATGCAAAAACACCAAGAAATTAGCTCAACATGACATAGCTAGTTTATCCCACTAATCATGTATCCACAAGCCAGCCAAGTGCACTTCATATGCATCTGCGAAATCGGCCACTTCCTAAAAAACTTGAATATATCCAGCAATCAAATAGAGGAGGCTCATAAGACAAAAAAATTTAAAAAGATACTTCAGGACCAGGCAAATCTTCCCTACATACCAGTTTCTGCAGCCAGGTCCACACCCATTCCTACACCTGGGGCAAACCCAAGCATTACCATCCTGTATTTCCAACCTAACATCTTCTCCATGTCTGTTCTTCAAGCATTTACCACAGAACTTGTTAGTACAAAAACGACAACGAACGTGATCTTCTGGCGTCTTATGACCACACGCATGGCATGAGTGCCAAGTCACTGAATCATATGTATGACACCCAACCACCCTTACTCCTGGATTAGATTTTTTCTCGGGGGCAAGTTTGCAACTTTGGGAGGATAAAGTGCTGCTAAAAGGAGGGTACTCATTCTGTTCTTCCGCAGGTAATTGCTGATTGGCTTTAAGCCTCTTATTATTACCCAGGTCATTACATCCAGATGAAAGATCAACACCAGAGGTAGCAGAGGGGGGTTTAATGCTTCTTCCAACATTCTTTCTTGAATACAAAACCCCAGGAATTGACAGCAACTTCTTGGAACTTGCTTGAGTCATTGGTGAAATTTGAGAAACAGGCCCAAATTCTTCAGGTCTCAATATAATATGATCTGCACTTCTACACCAACCACGCCCTATTTTGCGGCGGGCAATTTCAAAAGAGGATTCCCCAGTGTTCATGAAGATAAGATAATCATGCACATTGGTGAATCCAGCATTCCTAGCTTGATGCACTACAACTCCTGTTGTGATAAGACCTTGTGCCTTGCGACAAGGTCCACAGTTGCAGCTGTTCAGAACATAAATTGAGGAAGTCAAACAAAATTGATTAAATTGCTTATTTAAAAGATAGACTTCAAATTGAATTAATAATTTGCAACAAACAAACTCTGGAATACAACGAGTGCTAATTGAACTAATAAATTTATAATGCCCATATGAACAAGTAAGTGACAACCTGTATAACCGTCCTTAAGCATATTGAAAGTAGAAATAGAGAGAATTCGACTTAGGCTCAATCTTCAAACTGACTTACCATTTTCATCAAACATGAAGTGTAAATTACCTTCCTATGTAAGATTATGGCTGAAGAAAACAACATTTATCTTATCCATCAATCTTCGTTATGAATTAACTAACTCATCTAAGCTAATGAATAAATTGCCTTCCCCATAATATAAGATCAAGTAGTTTCCCATATGAGTAATGAAAACCATATGAGTAATTCTCAATCTGAAGATAGAATCACAGGTAACACGTAATTTATTTATCCCATTCTTTTAACATTTCTTGATATCTATTATCATCACTCTTCCGCTAATTCTGGATGTACGGCCATTAGTAATTACTACTGATATTCCACTAAAACCATACACATGGGGATTTACTTTCAATCTGAACAGTGTATTCCAGCCTTTATTTCTGGCTTCAAGTTCATGCCAAGTAATTTTCATTGTTTAACTTCATTCTTTTCCATATTTTACTTCATTGAAAAAGGAGCACATGAGTTAGAGTATATGCTTCATAGGCGATAAGTTTCACCAAAACTTTAATACTTCATACCAAGCACCAATTTTGATCATACCTTCAATGCCAATTATCTACACTCAAGCTAAGGGCAAGGGTAATCCTTCAGCTCAGTTTGCAGTAATAGATAGCAAAGCCAACCCCAGCCAGATCTCAGATATAGACAGAGAAATTCAAGTTGACATGGGGGGTCATTAACATGGGGTCATAATATATTACATTTCTTGCTAAATTGCTCACCATATGTTTATTTTTCAAGCAATACAATTTGCATTTCTCAGTCATTGAAATCTGTCACCAAGTTATTTGTAAGAATTCACAGTTTTGATTAAATTACTTTATCAAAATAAAGGGAAAAAGTTCAGAAGTACCCAGATGGAATAAAAGGTGGCTGGCAATTTCAAAAGCAAAATTGCCTTTCAAACCCAGAGTTCTATGATGGATGGCAATGAGCCAAAGTCTAGCGGAAAGGCTAGGATTCATAATTCAGGAGTCATGGATTGGTTCTGTGGTTTATTGCCATCCATCATCTACATCTCTTGGGGTTGCAAAGTGGCCCTACTATTGTCGGATCTGACATCATTAAGATACAAAACCATTTTGGTCACAGGCATCCACCAGTTGAAAATACATCCATAACAACCATCAATGTAGTAAATCCATCATCTCTCATCACAAGTTAAGATAAGATAATTTTATTAATGTTCGACAAGTAACCACAAATAGATCAATGGGAAAGCTAAGTAAATCAGTGAGATTACAAAGTGGGAGCACTAAAGGCACTCCTAATAAATCACGATATAAGCAAATTTATCCTATATAAAGAAGAATCCAAAACCTAAGTCATGACAGCATGGAGAAGTGAAACAAAGCATTGATGCAGATACATACAACTGCAGCGGAGAACCTAAGACGAGAGTCGTCAGCCCTCCTAGGGGCCGATTGTCTTGCCTGGGGGATGATCAACAACCCATGAAGCCTTCTCTCCTAACATCCAAGGCCGAAGCAAAGAAACACCTAATAGATGAATGGTCAGATGATCTGGAAGAATCGAGGGATAAGGTATGAGATATGTCTCGCTGTCTAGGTGCAGAAGTTTGAGATCATGACCTAGATGAAGTAACCTGATGGTTGGTGCGGAGTGAGATATCTCAAGAGCTTTGGCAACTAGACCATAGGGGTCTAGCTGGTTGAGCGCCAATGCCCTCCTGGAGTCTCACAACTCTGATATCTGGTGTAGCACTGTTATATGCCGGCCTCTTGCTGCCTCTATCCGCTGGAAGGATTGGAAAGAAATCTATAATAGACTAGACCAGTTTTGGATGAGGCTAAGAAGGGCAGACTAAGCAAGATCTGAATCCAAGGGCCTGCTTCATGTACAAGGCCAAGTATCTCTGGTCTGGGAAACACAAAAACATGGGTAGAGAGTTCTAGGACTCCCTGAAAAGGCAGTAAAACCGTCATCTAATCTCATGAATAAATGGGGCACCTAAAGATGCAGTGCTCCTCTATTTCAATCTCATGAATAAATGGGGCACCTAAAGATGCAGTGCTCCTCTATTTCGATCTCATGAAGATGGCAAAGTTAGCAGATTGTTTCCTCTCGATTGATGTGGTGGTCGATTTCTACACAAAGACTGTTGAAATTTTACTTAAGCAGTTATGTTATTCAATTTATATCATATCATAATAGCTGCATGCATAAGGATCACTGAAAGAAAGACATTCACAGCATACACAAAGATTTATCCTGGGAAGCCCTCTTGGGGAAGAAAACCTAGCAGAACTTCTTCAGTATAGATTCATCAATCAAGTACAATGTCAATACAATGAAGAGCTAAAGCTCTCTCATAGAAAGATACCCCAGATACAAAGATAAGATAAAATAAAACCCGAGATATTAGTCTTCCTCCAGCTGCTGCTTCTCTCTCTTGCGCACTTGTCTCACTGACTTGATGCGAACTTGCTTGATGTACAAATGAGGAGGGCGTCACCCTCTATTTATACTTGTTTCTGGCTAGCTTTTTCACTATGGGGCCGACTTCACTTGGGTGACTAGGCCGACTTTCCTGGGGTAGTTTCACCTAGTTTTGGGGCAGTTTTACCCTATGTTTCATGTGGGGTTGACTTGTCTATTTTCACTGGGCCGACTTGCCTGAGTAACAATATAATATTATTTTATTTATGATTCTTCTGGAATCTTCTGAGCCGACATTAGAATATCTTCCTAAGCTACATAAAATATCAACACTCCCTCTTAGCAAGGAAGTTATTCTTCTTACGCGATCTTCAATACTGCTTCCATTGACCCGTACTTGACCATTTACTTGTTGATCTTCCGCAAATCTATCCATCACTAGAAGTTTTGTACGAGCAAGCTATCAACCACGTCATGCATCTGGGGCCTCAACATCATATATAACATCTCACTAGTGGGTATAGCCTCATCGTCCTTTCAGACCTTATGGGTCTCGGCGTCCTTTCGGACCTTATGTCATTGCGGGACTTCATCTAGCTCACACAGAACTAGGCATCCAGCTCACACAGCACTAGGTAACCATCCAGCTCACACAAAACTGGGCAACTGGCCCAAAAGCTGGCCCTTCTAGTTGGCACCACCAGGCATCCAACCCACACAGGTTGGCCTTCCAGCCCAAAAGTTGGGCATCCACTAGTCCACATGACCCGGTCTTCCAACCCCAAAGACTGGGTATCCTAACCCTGTGCGAGGTCACGTCGACTTGTGCCTCACAGTCGGTAATGTGCCCATGAATGACTACCCGTTGTTGCCACACTCTATATGCTACTGCCCCTGGAATCGCATATGTAACTCAACACTTCCTCTCAAGGAGGGAAGTCGTTCTGCAACACGCTAAGCTTGTCCCTGAAATACTCAAACTTTATCTTTAACAGAGGCTTGGTCAACACATCGACTATTTGCTCGCCTATCACAATATACTAGAGCTTTACAGCTCCCTTCTGCACCATGTCTCCAATATAATGGTACTTGATCTCGATATGCTTGGACTTGTCATGAAACATGTGGTTCTCAGACAACTTTACACAACTCCGGTTGTCACAGAAAATACAAGTCACCTACAACTTGAGATCAAACAGTCGCAAGCAACTTCTGAAGCCACACAGCTTCGCTACTAGCTGAACATGCTACTATATACCTTGCCTCGGTCGTACTGAGTGCCACACTAGTCTGCTTCCCGTTGAACCACGAGATCATAGTTGATCCCAAACAAAAGCAACATCCTAATGTACTCTTCCAATCTATGACACTACCGGCCCAATCTGAATCAGTATAGCCTTGCAGTCTTATCACACGATTTGAAACATATCTGAGTCCATAGTCAACTATACCTTCCAGCCTACCTCATCACGTGTTTTGCTACAATCAAGTGAACACGTCTTGGCTCGGCGATATACTAACTCAATGTGTTCACCGCGAAGCATATATCTGGCCTAGTGTTCGTCAGATACATCAACGAACCCATCATCTGTCTATACATGGTGGCATCAACTGTTTATGAAGAAGTATCACTTGATAACTTCAGGTTGGTTACCATCGGTGTAGGCATGGGTTTACAATCCATCATCCCGAATCTCTTTAGGATCTCTATAGCATATTTTCCTTGGCTAAGGAAAATCTCGTCCTATCTCTACCACACCTCTAGACCCAAAGGGGATCCAAATACCATGCATCCAATGTCCGAGCATGCAAGGGGCAAAAAATAAGGCCATCTCTCATCTCGGAAAAGTGCTCCACATAGAATGCAATCTTGGGACTTAACCCACTTGGATGATCAACCCATGTAACCTAAATAAATGATCTAATGATGTCCTTTGTGATGATCCTATTCAACTCTTGCTTATTCAATAAAAGTTGACCGACGATATCAAGAGAGTATTTGAACGGGGGGAGGTAGTTAATCGAGATACCAACTAATTGAAGTAGGCAAGATGCCTTTGTAAACCAACCATGAGCTTAGCCAGAGGCAGTGTTACCGGGAGCGCCCTAGGAAGGCTCGCTCTCGCTCCCGAACCGCGATCCGGACTGGAGCGTGCCGGATCTTCCCCTGGAGCACGCTTCCGAAATCTGGGAGCGCGCTACAGGGGATGATGGCACGCTCCCTGCCACTTTGGGAGCTCAGATCTCCGGAATACACTCCCGAGGAGGTGGGACCACGCTCCAAGCACGCTCCAGGCGTGCTCCAACCACACTCCCCTCGTGCTCCCTGTGGACACCCAACACTACCGCAAAAATGACATTTTTTTTTTGCTTTTTTTCTAACATGGTGTTGGGTGTGCCCCTTAGGGTTTTTAGGGTTTAGAGAAGGTGAGGAAGAAATAAAAACTCTTCAATGTTCATACCTTTCAATTTTCATATTTCAGTTAAATTATTATTCTCGAGCTGAGCTTTCAGTCCCAAACTTAATGTTGATCAACCACCTGCAAGACCACTCTTCAATGTTCATACCTTTCAATTTTCATATTTCAGTTAAATTAGTATTCTCGAGCTGAGCTTTCAGTCCCAAACTGAATGTTGATCAACCACCTGCAGGACCTGCTTGGTCCTTGACCAGGATGTCTCTGCCTCAACCTGCAGGATCTGCTTGGTCCTCGTGACGAAGAAACTGTCTTGTCCCAGACCAGAATACCCTAGAGACAAATAATGTCCCTAGCCACATGCTAGGGACTTTGCCATGGCATCAACCTGCTCGGTCCCCGACCAAGAACCCCAGGAGACTGTTGGGGGCCCTAGGGTACCTTCTAGGGACTTACTCTACCTAGTTAACTGACCAGGAACCCTAGTTAACTGACTGAGAATGGGTCTCGCAGTTGCATTAACTTTAACAGTAAGGTCGGGGTATGAAGGGCAAGCATGGGTGAATGCGTGCCAAAGTTGGCAGTGGACGACTTTGCAATCCTCGTTGTACCATTGGCTCATGGGCAGGAGCGAGATTTAGGGGCTAAGGGACTAGATTGGGTGGAGTGGGGGTAGGACTTGAAGGTTGCTTCGCAAATGGCGAATGACAAGCAAGCATACATGGTAGAGGCTGACTCAAGTGATGAGAACTAGGACTCGGAAGGAAGCATCTAGCGGATGTGAGAAGTGAATGTGTCCCAATCTCCCTCGTCGAAAAGGATAGTAGTTTGAGGTGGGCCCAAGGGAGGGGGTGCAGTTTGGGAGGGGTGTCAATCCGGAGAGAGAAGGAGAGAAAAGCATGGTTAGCCAAGGGAATGGGGGAAATGGAGAGGTGGCGAATAAAGGGGATTAAGTTCAGGCTAGAGTGGACATAATCAACTACACTCGTGCCTCCACCATGAGGCCAGCACGTGAAGAAACGAGAGTCTGGGAAACAAGGGAGCCCATTTAGGATCAAAAGCTCCTAAGAATCCCCTAGCTGCAACAGGTGTCGACCATAGGCTAGAGTAGGCCCCAAAGTGTCGTCAAACATCCGATGAAGTCCCATTGACTCTGGATCAATCCCCCGAGTGCAAAACATGTCCTTTGACCGATCATAGAGAGGAGTCTAGAGAGATCTACTACAACCATTGAAGTCACCCAGGAGGATAACCTCCCCAACCGTTGAGTACGGGGTGATGTCGATATACACATCCATGCAGGGATCCCTGTTGGGACCATTATGGATAGCGAACGATGAAGAGGCTAGGGGGAAATAACAAACTGCAATGTAGATGTCCTTGGGGAGGGGGGACTCTGCCTCTAACCTAAACCCACAAAAACCTGACAAACTCATATGTGGCCACCATAGAAACCCTGCTCCGAAGGGAGTCCCTAATCAAGCAAGCAACTCCACCTGAACCTTTGACGCCACTCGAGATCATCTTGTGCATGCAAGCTGAAAATCAATGATAACCTACAATGTTCGAGAGAGGCAGAACAGGGCTCGCGTATCTCAGTAACGAAGAGGATGTCTGACAACCCAAGAGCGTCGTACATGAAGCCAGGCGATGACCAGAAAGATCCATTGTCATTCCAACAGTTGATAGAGATGCATGGCCCTGCTGCCTCCCGAAGCGGACCCGTCATTTGGAAGCCCCATATCGGGATTCCCAACTAGGTAGAGTGGATTCCCGAATGACTACTCTGAGGTTCCTAATCACTACCCCTTTCCATGCCTATCGCACCACCATAACTAGCTCTCTAGATCGTTTAAGCTCCGCAACCTGTGATTTGGTAAGATCTTCGTCTAAGAAAATCTTACTCGAAGAAGAACAACTTCCGCCTGGCTCTAAGGACACGAAGTCGATCAGACAAGGTCCCAACCTCCATAGGGTTCAGAGATTGAAGAGGTAAGGGGAGACCCCTCACTTTAAGGTTCAATTCCCTTGCTCGTTTGTTACATTCCTCCAAGATTTTAGCTTGCACCACTTCTTCCACTGTTTCTAGAGGGGAGAGGAGGGTAGCTCTTGGAGATGTTGCTAAGGACAACAACAATTTTATGTGGGGGAGGATGTAAGAGCCCCGCCTTGGAGCTAGCAATGGGCGCCCTTGCCCATTCATTAAATCGATCATTGGAAAGCTTTGGTTGGTTGCAACGATAGGTTGCAAGTCTAGATGAGCATGCCTTGGGCAGTCTTGCACAATGGCGAGACATGCCTAAGTGTCGAAAAGCTTGGCAAAGCAATTTGGGTAAGTATGACAGTAAAATGAGGGTTACCATTTGGGGTTTCTTAAAGAGGTTGCACAGTGGCTTGGGAAATAGACGTTCCATGGTTCATGGGCATGTTAGGAAGAATTACCTTGACATATGGGCGCATCACCCTAGTTCGTGAGCAATAGTGCCTAGCATGGTTGGACAAGCATCACAAGTTGGACGGACAAATGCTTGGCATGACATGAAGCACAACGAATTGTAGGGAGTGCATTGGACGTTGTTCAAGTGGATGGTTGAGACCGTATAGCGCTCAAGACTTTGGGATGCCTTAGGCAAGAGCGCAAAATCAGGTTGGACGTGGACCCAAGGGGTTGAATGTTCTAGAACTTGGTGGAGGGATGGAATCGATTGGACCTTAGGTCCACTTGGGCATGGAGTAGGGTGCAAGGCACCTTAGAAGAAGGAAAGGGGAAGGCACCTCCCATCTATATAAAGAGGAAACATTTAATGAACATAATATATATATAACATCAAATAAATAAATATAAACGAAGTGTCACATTTCAACTAAGGGGCATGACCTATCAACCATGGTGACCCATCAATGTGTATCAGTATACCGTCACATGGCATTGTAATCATTTTATCATTCATATTCTTATTCAATTCTTTATATTACTTTGTTCATTTCAATGCAAAAGTAAGTGCAAAGGCATTCATTCATCAAGAGTTGACAAGGAGTTCTATGATATGCTAAGTCTAGGTTTTGGCACACTGAACAACTTGGATGGTGATTAAGTCTTAGGCAGTCTACATGAAGGATTTAGACAACTTGGCAAGTGTCCAAGGCATGGCAAAGCTAGACTAAGACTATTGCAATTGAGGAAACAGAATTGTAGGAGGTAGATCCATAGATGCTTCAAGGGTTGGATTGACAAGTAGGCTATGGGCAATTGTGCCTTGGATATTTGTATATCTGTAAAGGAGTCATAGGAAACTTGGTTGAACTCCCTTGTTGTATATTTGTCACATTCTTCATATTAATAAAGTTAAGGCATCTGCCTTGCGTGTCACCCATACTTTTGTGTCGTGGTCTCTTTATGCTTGTCGGATGTCACCGTTCCTCGCATTCCGTTGATGAATACCATTATATCGGCTAAGTGTTATGTTGGACATATGCCTATTGTTAGGAAATTTGGTTGTATTGATCTTAGTTGCAAATCGAACAAGTTGTATCTTAAGGCATAGTTATGGGCAAGACTTTAAGTGAAGAGTTGTAGTCTGGTTGTAGTAGGCACAAGTTGGTCAAGCCCCCATGGCCAAGGCAAGGCAGTGCAACACAACCCAAGGTGTCAAAAGTGAAAATTTTGGCAAGACTGTAGGTTTGTGCCCAACATGCTACAACAAAGTGGAAAACAACTCAAAGAAACTAGGTAAACTAACAAGCTTGTTATACTTCTTTTATCACATAGAGGTAAGCTTATTTTGCGAGTGTTAGATCAATTCTCATGGAATGCCCCATGAAACCATATTATGGTTTTCTAATTGTTGGGGTTTTACATGTTGTGGGGTGCCCTTGGATCATTTTTATGGTAATTTTGTCGTTCCCTGAATTTTGTTAAATGCACACCCTTTTGAATCATGATGCCATGTAACTTAGTTTTTCAATATAATACCATGATTTAGTTTAGCTTTTGTGTATACAAACTGTGAACCCTCTTTACATGTTCTAAGTCGTAATCGAGGTTAGTTTGATTTTCTTGTAATAATATAGGCTTCAGTCCTAGCTTTGATTCATCTTGAAATTTTTCTCTATTCACAGTTTAGACTTTGTTTTGGCCACAACACACCATTGACAATGTTGGGCCTCCCAAGCCATGGTGAGAACGTGGGTGCATAATAAGCATGGAGTTAGGTTTTAACCCTAAGCTTTGCTAGCTTAAAATTTTAAAAATGATAAATCAATCTCCGAAATAAGCACGGAGATGGATTTTGCCATTATTTAATCTTTTATAACTAGATTAATAGGTAGCATTCAATAAAAGGTCGTCGAGTGCAATTCATTCAAATATACTATATGATCATTTGCATCCTTATTGACATCTAGAACTAGTATGAGTTGATACTTATCTTGAAGATCATTATACAAATGTTGAGCCTTTGATGCAAACTCCTAGCACCAAATCCCTTCTCTATAATTTCCTTGGCTCTTTTTGCCTCCTTTCTATTGTAGTCTATCATAATATTAATTGCTTTGTCTCTGGTAAAGATTGCAATATGTATAAACAATTTATAAAATTACAATTCAAAGGCATTAGGATTTTTATTGAAGTTTTAATGTAAATTAGTGGGGAGAAGTAATATTCATAGGAAATAGTAACAAATATTGAATCCCTACAATCACTCTGAAAGCCTCAAGGAAATGTAGGGATAAGTATATTTTCCCATCTTGAATTGAATATAAATGAGAGGCCTCTTTTAATGGACTTCACACCTCGATCACCAATTGACGGCATTATAATTTCTCTTTGGAAACAAAGTCAATATCCCTTAATGCTAACAGTAAGATATTCTTCATTGTTTTGTTTTCAAGATGATTGTCGGCATAAAGAATGAATTCTCATTTTGGAAAATTAAAATGAAAGTTGCCAAGTTGTAACTATTGCCTTTAGAAAAAATGTGATAAACTTATGTAAGGATTAGCAATGGGTTCATGAGATATTAGAATGGGTTATAGACTCTTATATTTGATCTTCCTTATGACCTCCTTTCCACAAAGTTATAATTTACATTATGACATGCTTTACAAGTATAGAGGTAACCTTACCTCATTTTTGTTAGATTTTATGGTATCTCGGGATGTCCTCCATGATTCAGATGCCTTGCATGGAGGTACATCAATAGTATAGGCATCAGTGTGGAGTAGAGGGTGAGATACACTCTACTCAGTGGTATGAGTAGGGTGCATGCGGACCTTCCGGGGTGTTTTTCCCCTTGCATGCATGTGATTTGCATGACCTGTCAGTGATTAAAAGATGCATCCAAAAGTGACTTTTTGCATGCACCGATATTAGGTTTTTGGTAAACCTAATTGATCAGTGAGATTATATATAGAGGCAGGGGGTCCCCGAATGAGGTCGCTCAGTTGACTTATCATAGATGATAGATCAAGAGTGAGGAGATCAGGAGTGAGGAGGGCGCACCAGTGCATGCAGGGCGACTTTCTGAGAGAGAGAGGAGCTGCTGCAGGAGGGAAAGTGGTCAAATATGAGCTGGATCAAAGACCACTAGCTCCAGAGGCACTAGGCACCTAGATCTGTGGACTGAAATAGTTCACTGGTGTGGTTTCTGCTGAGATAGAGGAGGACGTCTTCCAGAGAGGGAGGGACGCATTACCTGAGGAGAGAGGAGCTCATTTAGAGTCTGATCTGCCGATTGAGTGTCTAAGACTTTCAGGGTAGCCTTGCCTCAGTGTTTGAGGAAGTTCTGTGACGATCAGAGCTCAGATCTGTCGAGATCTGATCTTGTACAAGCATTTGACATCTAGAGGGGAGGGCACACTTTTCCATGCAAAGGAAGGGCGCATTCTTCAGTTGAGCAGTTGGCCTTCTTCCGTTGCAGAGCATATCAGAGCAGAAGATTGAGAGAGGCAGTACAATCAAAGCTCCCTGCAGAGAGACTCAAATCCAGATTGACAATTAGGGCACATTTCCCCAATGCATGCATTAGCTGATGCATGCAGATCTAGGGTTTGACCCGTTCAGGATTGAGTGTTACATCTGAGGTAACATTGTTGTATTTGCTTATTTTATATATTGCTCTGGGCTCGAGATAGAAGAAAGCCCCACAAGATTGTTGGTTTTCCCCGTTTGGGGTTTCCAGGGTATATGCAATGTCTTATGTGTGATTGATTGTGTTTATGTGGTAAAGAGATCTACAATTGTTGAGTTTTATGTCTTTAGAGTATTATTAATATACAAAGACTCAAACCGCTTGAGATCTCAGGGCTATCCAGAGGGAGTAGTGATCTCTGGATTAAAATTTACAATTTTCATTGACCTACTTTACATATATAGAGTAACTCATTACAAATGTCACTTGAATAAACAATACTACAACTAGAATATTCAGCATCAAAATGTAAAGAATGAAAACTTTCTCAATTTATTGGTAAGTGGTAACTCAAAAGAGGAAGATACAAAAAAAGGATAAATATTCCATGTGGCAAGGACTACAACATAAGAGACAAATAAATGGTCAAACCATTGCAATTTAAGGTATCCCTACTCTATTAATTCCTAGCAATAATCTTCCATGCTAGATGTCTCTAGTACTCTTGTTAGGTTATTGAAGAAAAGGATTCCCTTCTAGCTCTATCCCTGCTCACCAAACCCTTTTCGAATCACTCAAACCAATGGAATGTCTTTTTAATCCTACAATAAGGAGTGAACCCAAGAGACCAACAGGTTAGAAACTCACTTGTAGGAATCACCTTGTGGTATCATTAGAGTAATGGATACAATTTAATATTTTCTACAAAACTCACTTCAAAGATGTTATGAGATATAGGACCTTACGCTAGTAGACTAAGGTGTCCAAGCAAGTCCAAAGCAACAAATTGTGATTATGCAACGAATGCCCATTTCCATCCACTGTTGATGTTATAATAGTATATAGAAGCAACAAATGGAATTGGGAACAATAGCATGACAATGTTCGAGGGAGTCAAACAAGTCAAAATAGAACAAAGAAAGTTTAAGGATGAGTTCATTCGTACAAACAACGTTATCGAAACAGTTGGATTGAACCAGCCCACTCTCGAACGAGCCCAAATAGGAAAATCAGTTCTTTATTGAAACGACCTATTGGATGAGCACTCTTGGGAAGGAGATTAAAAATCGAGAAAGAAAAAAGAAAAAAGCACCCCCAACCTCACAAACCATGAATTGTTGTTATATAATGACTCCCCCCTCAAACCCTAAATCATTGTTATATAATGATGCATCCCCCACCTCTATTTCCCTCACACTTCTCTCATTGAGCATTTGTGAGCATTTAGAGATTGCAAAGCCACTGTGAAGAAACTTGATTCGGAGTGAGCTTGGAATTGATTTGGCATTGTTTGTGCGCTGCTTTCAGTAGATTTGGCATCTACATCAGTGGTTTACTTATCATCTACAAGCTTGGAGGAGATTCCAGACCAGATTTTTGTGCCAATTCAAAGGTATACCGAGAATATCTCAAACCCTCGTTGTTTTTCTCATAAAATTGTTGATTTTTGTTTTAGCAAATAAGTAATGTTAGATTTTGTATTTGCAGATTTGTTTTTTGTTTGAAAATTACCATGGCCCCCAAGAATGTGAAAGACTTGCTTGGAGCCATTGTGAGGAGGATGTCAGGAAAAAAGACTTAGTTGGTGTTCGAGGGCAAGTTCACACCATGCCCTGATGTTAACCCAGATATTAAATAGGAAATGATAGCCTCTGTTGAGGAATATCAAGCAAGCAGAGGCCATTTAGAGCCGCCTCTGTTGAGGAATATCAAGCAAGCAGAGGCCATTTAGAGCCTCAATGTATGTATTTTGTTTCAAATATCTATCACACTTGGTGCCATTTTGATGTATTCACCCTTGACCAAACTTTGCATATTTGGTGTCTAATGGTTTGAATTTACAATGATGTACATGATTTTTTTAATTAAGTTTTGCATATTTTATGTATTCTTTAGTAGACCGAATCACCGATTCTTCAACCCAGCGCTCTGGCTGGTTCCAATTCTGATAACTTTGCACACAAGGCAACACAATGTCAGCCAAAGCTTTTTGGGTTCTCGCTCAAAGCTCTTTGTTTTGATTTATTATTCTAAAATAAGCTCTAAGATTGACAAAGTTATTTTGTTAAAGGGTCCGCAACCCAAAAATAGAGATCACCCACCATCAAGTGTTGGTGTGATCCGAGCTGCAGCATGATAGCTTGCTCTGTTTGTCCAGGCCAGCTGGCCTTTCTATTTTATGATCTATGTGACAGTTGCTACTTCCCTCCTGGCTATTTGTTGTTTTTTGATATTGTAGCCTTATGGCACCTTTTCCTTTCAGTTCGTTAGTGCTCTAGCTGATAGGAGATTTTTAGACTATGTGCTCATGGTAGTTGCCTAAAAGCGACATGCTTTCTTTGTAAGAAATGCCTTGTATCTATTCGATCATACCAATAGTTAAAAGAAGCATTTTATTCCCAAACAAAATAAAAAGAAAGAACATTTGGTTCCAACAGCTTCAAAGATTTCAATATGACCTCAAGAATATGGGCCAATATATCTTGTCCTTTTTCAAGAAAGATGTATGTAGTTGCTTTCACAGATTGCCTTTCAGTTTTATTATGTAATCTTCTATTTTGCCCGAGTTTCCAGAACACGAGTATGTTGGTATGAGTATTTGATATGGTATGGCTAGAAGCTTCACCCAAATTTACAAGAAAGGAGAAGTTGGGAGCAGCAATAACATATATTAAGAAAAAAATTAAATATATAAAATTTTAACAAAACAAAAAAACTTGAAGAAATTTTAAAAATTGAAATAGAAAATAATTGATTAATTTCATAACTTAAACTATTTAGTATTTAAGCCTCTAATAGTGTCATGAAATTCAATCCTTTTAAATTTACTCACACACCTAGATCCATGTTATGCATAAATGGGGTTTGTGTGACCTAAAATCAACCCCTTACTAACTGTGAATGACTCTAGTGCCATGGTATGTTTTTTAAATTTGACCTACAACTTCATCACATTGTATGAGTTTGTAATAGATGTACGAAGCACCAATAGGTTCACAAACCATGAGATTCAATATTTTTCTAATTCCTGTTCCAACTCCATCTTTGTTATTGCTCCCAAGAGTGGTTAGTATTTGAATGCCTCTGCAATTTTTTAGACAGTAACCACTGCTTACTTCTCATGTGAATGAACTTGATTGTTTCAAGTTTCAACTAACATCAAACTTTCAAGTCTTTGATATTTTGAGTTTGATGTTATTTATGATCCTAAATTGCTATATCAATCAACAAGAATAATGTAAGCTAGCTATAAACATTTGAGACATGAATTAGAGTTGTTCAATATCTTAGTACTGGCGTAGAAAGACATATGTTTATTCACTTAAGTACATCGGCAGCTTATATTTCGAGTGGGAACAAATCTAAAGAACTAAGAGGCGTAAGCAATCTTAATTTATACTAATATAACCTTGAAAAATTGCAAAATGGCATGATTGATAGAGTCAATTGACTTTTTTATTGTTGGTGATTTCTTAGCACAATAAACAATGACCACTCAATTAATTCTTGGGCCCACATAGCCAGGAGCTTGCAGAAACTTCCTGCCTGTCAAGGAGCTTCTGAGAGCTCCTAAACAGACAGGGAGCTTCTACAGGCTCCCAAAAAAAGGGAGCGGCCAAAGGAAGTTTCCAAAAATCTCCTAGGCTCCCAACAAAAAGGGAGTGCTTCCTACCAGCTTCCAAGCCCCCAGAGAGGGGAAACACTGGGTACAGATTCCCCAACTCCAGAGAGCAGTACTCATGCAACTATGGTAATCTTCTGTCAGTCTTGACTCTTAACCCTTGTATATGCCGTTTCATGGGTTCCCTTTCAGTTATACCGTGTAATCTTCTGTGAGTCTTAATCACTGTATATGGCATTTCTTGGTTTCTCTTTCAGTTATACTGTGTAATCATCTGTCAGTCTTAATCCTTGTATACGGCAGTAGGTAGTTTATACTTTATAGCCACCATTTGTAAACCATATTCAGAAAAAAACAGTTGTTTTACTTGATGCTGCCATTTTTTACTGTATAAGAATGACAGAAAAACGGCCATGGCAGTCAACGGTTCCATTGACCAGACCAACTAAACACTGGGGTTAAAAGTATTTTTTGGGCTCAACATATGCAAAGCATTCAAATTTTGTTGTAAACATGTGTTTCTTATTACTCTGAGGAATTTTAATAATTGCACTGTTTCAAACATATTGTACAGAAGTTGCGACCATGATCATTGATGTAAAGGTTTTATCTAATTAATGAATTTTAACAATGTACAAAAGATTGTCGGATTTTCTGTTTATAAGCACATGCAGTTGGTTTCAAGTTCCGCTCTCATTAGATTCCTAAAGGAATTAATCTCAATATTAGTTGGTCTTGGGTTTGTCAACCTAATCTAGTGTAAGTTTAAACTTTAATTGAAAGGCCCTTTCCCAACCAAAAGAGCAAGATCCATGAGATTTAAAACAATTAATCTCGTATAAAATTAAGCAATTTGCCCTACCTCTATTCATTCCCTGAAATACTTCATTTGAGTATTCTGAACTCACATTAAAGGAAAAATGAGCAATTTGCCCTAAGCTTCAGCCTTTAACCAATAAGTGAAATATTTTCCGTTGGAATTCTTGAACTTAGAATGATTTGCCCAAGCTCAAACTAATCACTGAAATATTTCGGTTGGGTGTTTTGAAAATTGAACAATTTTCCCTAAGCTTCAAGTTTCAACCAATCACCAAAATATTTCAGCTGGGTATCTTTAAAATTGAACAGTTTGCCCTAACCTTCAACCAATCAATGGAACATTTCTGTTGCGTGTTTTAAAAACTGAACAATTTGCCCTAATCTTCGACTAATCACTGAAATATTTCGGTTGGACGTTTAAAAAAAATGAAAAATTTGCCCTATACTTCAACCAAACACTGGAATATTTAAGCTTGGTGCTTTGAAAATGAAGAATGTACCCTAACTTTAACCAATCACTGGAATATTTCATTTAGGTGTTTTAAAAATTGAGCAATTTTCCCTGAGCTTCAACGAACCACTGAAATATTTAAGTTGGGTGTCTTTAAAATTGAACAATTTTCCCTAAGCTTCAACCAATCACTCGAACATTTCAGTTGGAAATTGAACAATTTTCCCCAAGCTTCCACCAATCACTATTATAATTATGTTGGATGTTTTGAAAATTGAATAATTTGCCCTATATTTCAACCAATCACTGGAATATTTCAGTTTGGTGTTTTGAAAATATAAATATTTGCCCCGACTTCAACCAATAACTGGAATATTTCATTTGGGTGTAGAAAATTGAGCACGTTTCCCTACGCTTCACCCAGCCACTGAAATATTTCATTTGGGTGAAGAAAATTGAGCAAGTTTCCCTAAGCTTCACACAGCCACTGAAATATTTCAATTAGGTGTACTAAAATTGAACCTTTTTCCCTAATCTTAACCAATCACTGGAACATTTCAGTCTGCTGTTTTAAAACTTAAAAAATCGGCCTAATATGCTTCAAACAATCACTACGATATTTCAGTTGTGTGTTTTGAAAGTTGAACCATTTGCCCTCGCTTCATTAGCCTGAGCTTCAACCAATCACCGAAATATTTCAGTCGGATGTTCTGAGCTACCAGCCTAGAAAATTTGAGCATCTTGGCCTAGCTTTAATCCATCGCTGAAACACTTCAGCTGGGTCATTTGAATGACAAAATCAAAGTTCAACCCTGACTTGAATCAAACCCTAAAAGGATTAAGTTGGGTATGTGAGATTACCATTGATTGCAGCCAGGACCGCAGCCATTTCTGCATTTCGGACAGACCCAGGCATTCCCCTCATACATTTCAACCAGTATGTCCTCTCCATGCCTGTTCTTCAAGCACAAACCACAGAACCTGATGGGGCAGCGACTACACTGAACATGGTCCTCCACAGTCTTCTGACGGCACCAGTGACAGGTTTGGCCGTTCACGGAATCGTAGAGACGGCATCCCACAATCCTCACTCCTGGATTGCTATTCCTTTTGGGTGGGGTTTTTTTGTTGGTTTCAGCTTCCATTCTTACTGGAAGACAACCAACATCATGCTGTGTGCAGCCTGTCGCTCCGTGGTAGGTGTTTGCTGCGGCATTGTGCATTCTGTGAAGATTTTGCATAGGATTCCTTGTGACCGTTAGAGGAATCCTATGGATATATGGAACCCCAATTCAAATCACTGATTTTGTTCTCATCCTGTCCAAACGAGTTTAATAGACGTGGTCGCTCTCAGCATTCTTTATAATACTGCCCATCCTTTTCAATCCATATATGGCTTTTTAGATGGATATCTTTTTGGGTAAATTTATGGCAAAAAATATGGCTCTTTGGATGGTCGTCTTTTTGGGCAAATTATGGCAAAAATAGTTTAAAAATAAAGTAGTTCAGAATTCATGATGTTGAGCACGTTCTTGGTATTTTCTCTGGATGTACTTGTTTGTGGAGTTTATTGTTACCATTTTTCTGGATGTATCTATGTCAGGAGTTTAGTCATGTGACAGGGGAATGCTTTTTAAAGGTTTTTTTATTAACTGTTGAGCATGTTGTTAGTGTTTTTGTGGATGTAACTTTGTCAGGAGTTTAATCAATTGAGAGGGGTGTTGTTTTTGTTATAATTTGTAAAGTTAATTTTCAAATTTGGTTTTTTTATTTATATTTATTTAATATAAATAAAGTAGTGATGGTTTTATGTATATAATTGTATTACAAATTTAACAAATTCCTTATAATTATTTTCTAAATATAAAATTTATCAAAATAAAATATTTTCATAACTCTTCAATTTACATAATCATGAATAATTTTAAAATAAAAATGTATAAAAATAAATCACTATCATTTAAAAAGGTGATTAAACATTGAGATTGAAAGACACATGTAGTGACTAAATAATTTATTTTTAAATACTTGCTAAGTTCAAGGTTCTTGTGTTCTCAAATATTTATCTTCTTCTTCGCCTACAACTTTGAAGAGTGATATATGCTATGAGAGTGTATGAAAGTTATATAGATTATAATTCATTCAATTCTTATAAGAGAGACAACCATAAAATGGGATATGTTTATAATATAAAATGTGATATGTTTATGAAAAAAAATGGTAGACAATATGTTGGGTGGTTTATAAAAAAATTGAATAATGAATTCATTTTTTGTTAACACAAATAAACTTTTCTCTTCTAAAAACATTTTTTCTCAAAAATATATATTAAAAAAACATTAAAACATACAATCTTATGAAATAAATCTATAAATAATATTTTTTAAAATACCAAGCAACTTATTATTTAAGTGATTTGCTTGTATATGTTGTAAATGTTTTAACTAAGAAATTTTAACAAAATTGGCCCTTTGCTATCAATCCATAAGAGAGTGTAGCATCAAAAAAGGAAAAAGTGGGAAGAAAATTGATTGCATAGGTAATTGATTGCATAGGTAATCATAAATACCTCTAAAAAAGTGGGAAGAAAATTGATTGCATAGGTAATCATAAATACCTCTCAACAATGAAATGATGGTAAGTCTCCTCAATAATTGTTGAACCATCCAAATGTCTCAAGTTAACAGCAAAGTTAAATGATGATGATCCACCCTCTTGACATATGGCAACCTTTTCAATATTTATCAATTTTCTTCTTTTAATGTTTTTATTTATTTTCTAAAAACATATTGTGGAGTGTGGGGACAACTAGGGTTTCATTGCAAGCCTAAACTATGCTCGAGGCCTTCATTTCACTTGCGCATTCATTATTAGATTGTAAGGCTTTAGCATTTTTGCAAACATTTGTTTATGCTCTTAGGTAAAGTGAAGTCGATGGTTCAAAGATGCACTAAAGTCCATTCTAAATCATCGTCATCTCCCAAAAATGTTGTAATATCTTTAGAACCTTACCAACAAACAAGAACAATATCTCGAATGACAGTTCAAAGTATATGCATGTGTCTAAATTCATTCACACATAATTATGGGTTTGATACAAATACAAACACCACCATGAACAAGCTACAACTCTAAAGAACTTTCAAAATTGCGAGGAAACACCAAAAGAAACATTCTCTTAAGTTAATTGAAGAACACGACAAAAAACCAACAAGATACAAAATTATTATCTTAAAGTAAACATGGCATGAAATAGCTACCGAGGGATCATTAATGATATTAACACATACCAATGATGCAAGATACTTACGCATAGTAAATAATAAGCAAGCAAGAATGAGAAAAGGAATGACTCCAGTATACACATGGTATACACTCATTTGTATTATCGTAGATAAAATACAAAATTATGGAAGATTGATCAAAGGTGTCTAAATCTCCAATCGAATACAATGAAGTGGACAAGTGATTAATTTAACCAAGTCACTTGAAAAAAGATAAGAATAAAGTACAAAGTGTTTTAAAGTACAAGGTAGAGAAAAGTACAAATATAATATATGTCCACACATGTATTCCTAAACTAGGTCTCATCAATTCCTTTATGTCGAGAGGAAATTCTCTCCAATTTTGTTGAAGATAAGGAAAGTGTTCTTCAAATGCTCATTGGGACAACCACTTGGCTTGAGTGGGAAAAGTGCTTTTGAGGCCCACCAAGTAACTATTGATTTGACAATCCAAGTGGGTATGATGCAAAAATAAAAAAGAGTACATGGGGAGGCTAAATTTAGAAATGTGGTCTCCATAATTGTCTATTGATTTGACAATCCAAGTGCGTATGATGCAAAAATAAAAAAGAGTACATGGGGAGGCTAAATTTAGAAATGTGGTCTCCATAATTGTCACTGGAACAAACTACTCCAAATAAGGTGCCTCATACAACTTTAATTCACTAATATTCACCACATTTGGATGCTTATTTGAGGGGTAAGGTCCAACTTGAAGGCATTGGGACCCATCTTTTGTAATGCACTGTAAGGAACACAATGAATGTGCTTGACGCACATCCTCTGCTACTAGCCAATCAAAGAATGCCCACCAGGGGCATGGTACCTAAATGATTTGTCTATCTTCTCATGTTTTTTAAGACTTTCTTAATTTTGGGTTGGTTTTTTAGGCTTTTTACAAGCGAAGTAGTAACATAATTTTGAATTTTAAACATGTATACAATAATGTAAGAACTGTGATGAAGCTCATGGAGCAAATATGGACATTCTCTCTCTTTTTTGTATTGAGAGGTTGGACGGTTCGACCACAACCCCCCTCTTTTTCATATTAATACAAATAGTATTTGTTTATGTTTTGAAAAAAATGAATGGATGTGCTTGAGCGTGAGCTTGTGATTTTGTTGAATTTTGAAATGTTCCTTGTCCAAGTGTCGCCAAATGCGATCACTAACCTAAAAATATGGAGCAACTCAATGCCAATCATGAAGTGCCTTATACTTGCTCGTTTTTGTTGAAGAATGTAATGAACCCTAATGTGGACCTTGGTGAAGTTCTGCACATAAGTAGAAAAAATGTCTTGATCCTTCTTGATCCTTCTACTAGTGACGTGGATGGAGATGGGAGAGCAATTAGAATCTCATGAAGAGCCAAAGGCTTAAAGCTAAAAGATTCCTCAAAAGGAGAGTGTCCTACATAAGTGAATCTATTGTATACAAGATATGCAATTACAAATCCCATTGTTTGTTTTGTTGGCGGTAGATGTCAAGAGCATGAACAAAGGTTCTACTCAGTGTGTTGATTTGGCCATCAGTTTTTGGATGAAATGCATTAGAGAATCAACAACCTAAAAGCTTCCACAAAGATTTTCAAAAGTGTTTAAGAGGTTTGGATTCATGATAAAAAGTGATGGTCAATGGTAAGCCAAAGTGGCTCCAAACATGTTGGAAAAAAAGTATCATGATTCTAGGTGCATCAATAGTTTTATTGTGTGGTGTGAAAACTACCATCTACGAAAATATGCATATCATCACAGTCATGTTTTTGTTGAGTAGTTAGTAAGTCATTAATGAAATCCATGGAGATGGCTCCCTTATGCATGGAGGGAACCAAGAAACGTTGGTATAACCTAAGCTTCTTGTTGGAAATTCTACTTTCATTGTAATGTGAAAACATTTGGATGTAATCTTTTACTTGTTCCCACATGGAATCCAAAACAAAGTACCTCTCAATCCTAAAAGAGTCTTATGCACACCAAAATACCTTTCATAGTAGGAGGAGTGGAGGAGTGGACTCATTGGTAACATTATTGCAACATGATATAGATATAACACACGATTGATCCAATTTGTAAAGAAATCCATCATGGACCGTGTAGTCTAAGAAGGGTGTTTGATTAACCATGGTGGGTTGCTATATGGACTCCATCACTAGACCAAAGTAAGGGTTTGTAGCATATTGGAATTTGTAGTCCACATAGGTTGCACATCATAAATCTAAGATTTAGAAAAAGGGCATTGGTAGGGGGTCTTCATAAAATATCAACCAATTTATTTGAGTTACATTTCTTATATTTAGTGGTTAAATGAAACTGTTGAATGTAGGAATCCCATTTTAAATGTATTTGCTCGTGAACCTTAGATTAGGAATTTAAAAATTGAAGGCATTGATTATCAAGATGTAAGATCATTTCCATACCTATGATATAGTGTCATCATTACTTGAGTGCTTTGACCAAAGCATACAATTGCTCATTGCAAGTGTTGTATTTGAGCTTGGTTTAGGACAATGTTGCAGTATTATATGCCACTAGATCTCCTCCTTACTTAAGAACAATTCCCTTGGCATATTGTAAATAATCTATCTCAATCTCAAAAGTTTGTTGCAAGCATGAGAGAGGAAGCACCTAGATTGATCATATAACATCTTGCAACTTCTAAAAATCTCATTCTACTTTAAGAGCTCAATGTAGAGTCTTTTAATTGTTGGCCTAATTTAGTGGACAAGCAATGTGGGAGTAGTGGTGAAGGAATTTCTTGTACAAATTCATGATTCCCAAGAAACTCTTCAAATTTGTAGTGTTATTAGGTGTGGACCAACCTTTCAAAACTTCATCTTTGGGTAAATTTGTGTGAACTCCTATCTCATTAATCACAAAACCTGGGTATTCCACATAATTTTGGCCAATGAATGACTTCTTGATTTTGGACTGCAATTTGTGTTGGTAGAGGAGGTCCAAAACCGTTTGAACATGCTGAAAATTATCAAACCAAACTCTAACAAAAATTCAAATGTGATCTACATAATGGTATGTTCCAAACCCTTAAATAGCATAATAAATCATAATACACACAATGTGCATAAGATGTGAATGTAGAGCACAACTCCAAAATAGATGATAGAGATGAGCTATACAATAACTCCTTATAAAATACGATAACCTCCTCTAAATAAAGCCAATACACTAATATAGGGCCAAATCATATGTTCATGTCTCCATAATGGCTATATTAACCCCTATATACATATCCTCACTCATTGCACATGTGGCTTCTTATTAGGATGGCCCTTATTACATATACATTTAACCCAGTATGTCCCCCCTTGAATCGTATCATAGTATCCTTCTTCAAAAAGCAATGTCCTCAAAGCTTTTCAATTAAAGTTTTTTCATGTGATGAAATCAAGTAATAGGATTCCCTTATATTCCTACTCTCTTGCTACCATTGATGATGATCCATCCAAAGAATTTCAATGATCTTTGGTCTTAATCTTTGATAGCTAGTTGTTGCATAATTTTACTTCCTTTAATTCCATGCATTATTGGTGTATCTTCTCCAATTTGTTGTAGTTTTTGTTCCTAGTAATATCTTGTTGAATAATGGTTTTATGGTGCTTCGTTCCATCAATATCACCAATTATTCCATTTTCTTCATTGATAATGTTGATATCAAGATATTGATCTTCTTGTTTTTTTTCCAAGCATTCTTGCTAGTGAGGGTGTTAATATGGTTCCACCTTTCATAGTTTCCCCTTATTGTGCACACTCATATGATCAACCTTCTTTTTGTTGGGAATGTTATATTCATTACATGTAAATTGGCGATCGAAGTCAATAGTCGACTAGTCAACAAGTCAACTGGAATTAAAGTCGACAGTTGGTGGAAGTTTGGTCGATGGGTCGAATAGAATAGTCGATTGGAATTGAATTCGATAGAGGATGGTAGTCTGGTCGACTGGCTGACTAGAATAGTCGACTGGTTGACGACCACGACTCGTCGACGAGAAGTCAATGAGCATAAAGTGGGAAGGAATTCGACGAACACTTAGACGATGAGAAGCTCGATTGGAGGTTGACCAAGGTTGACTCAATTAAGTCAACTGTAACAAAATAACTGAAAGTTGTTAGGAAGCTATGGATCACCATTAATGGAGCAGTTAGTTGTAACTAATTCAATTGTCATGAATTAGAGTATTGCACCTATAAATATGATGTAATGTAAAAGGCTAAGTAAGCACTTGTAAGAGAACTTGTATGAGTTGAGAAGAAAAGTATAGTGAATTCACGTTTGAGCTGTTGCGATTTAACAAATCGTTGTTGTAAACACTAGTTAAGAGTGTTGTTAATATATGAGTGGTAAAGCTCATTGGTTTGGTGGTTTTTCCCTGTAAAGGGTTTTCCAGGATAAATTTATGTGTATTATGTGACTGTGTTTTTGCCATTGTTAAATTTTGTTAAATCCAATTGTTAGAATCATTATGCATAATCATTGTAATTGGTATCGAAATCCTTGAAATGGTATCAAAGCTATATTTGGCTTCAAGGGGATGGCTTTGTTGTTGAGCATTTTGTAGTTTGATCCTAGATCTGGAGAATACCTAGTTTCAGTGGGAGTTCTAGAACATTGATTCTTAGTTAGAATGACAAACAGTTCACAGATAGAAATTGAAAAGAAGGATAGAATTTTGATCTTTAGAAGCTAAAAATGGAGGATCTCCTTGTAGATCGAGAGTAGTGGGTTGATATCAGCCCTGGGAAAACTCCGATAGATATGTCATCGAAAGATTGGTAGAAACTCAACATGAAAGCAATGAATACAATCTAACTTTGTTTAGCAGATTCTGTATTGTTGAATGTCTCAGGACAAGGTACTGCAAAGAAACTGAGAAAATTTGGGGAACTTGTACCAATCGAAATCTCTAGTCAATAAGTTGTGTCTTTGAAAGAAGTTATATTTTATGAGGATGAATGAGGGTGACTCAGTAATAGAGAACCTGTCTACATTTAACATTGCTTTCAATTAGATGTTGTCTATGCGTATCAAAATCATAGAGGAGGAAAAATGTATCAGTCTATTGTGTTATTTTCCACACTCATGGGATAGCTTGGTTGTTCCTACTAGAAGCAATAACACCACATTGAAGATTAACAATGTGTTTGCATCTCTGTTGTTAGAAGAGATGAGGCAAAAGAACATGTAAGGATCGACCTAAGATGCTATAATGGTGAGAAGTCGACTAATAGGCAAAGGAAAAGGTAAAACCTATGATATAAAATCGAAGTTGAGGGGTATATCTAAGGCCAGATCTAAATACCATGGATCAATGATGAGAGAATGTTGGCAATGTGGTGAAGTTGGGCATTATAAGTGAGACTGTAAGTAGGCGGGAATCGAGAAGAACACAGGATCTGAGGAAGCACAGTCAATTGAAAGTAAACCTTCAATTGAAGAGAAAAGGGATGTGTATTTGGCCTTGACAAGTACATAGTTAGATCAGGACTCTTGGTTGATTGACTCTAGAGCATTATATCATATGACACCACACACAGAGTGGTTTGATGAATATGAGAAATATGATGGCGATGATGTTATTCTAGGAAATGATTCATCGACCAAGATTATTGGACAAGGTAAAGTTTGACTGATACTAAAAAATAAAAGGATAGGAACTCTTCCAGGGCTGCTGCATATTCCAGGTTTAGCTCGAAACCTGATATCTATCAGCAAGATGGGAAATGCATGTGTGGAGTCCATGTTTGAGAAAGATTCGTGTAAAATGGTGTGAGGAGCGATGATACCGATGAGAGGAGTTCGGACTGGAACATTGTACAATCTATCGGGAAGAACAAACACCAATGGATGTGCGAATACAACATTTCTTGAATACAATAGCATATATTCTTTTATAGTCGTCTCGACCATGTCGTGGCATCAACGGATGGGACATATTGGTGAGAAAGGTCTTCATGCTATGCACAATAAAGGTATGGTCGAAGGTATCCCTGATTGTTATTTAAAAGTAGACTTCTATGAACATTGTATTTATGGTAAACAATTCCCAACTTTGGCCACAAGGACCAAAGAAATAATGGAGTTAATACATAGTAATGTGTTTGGAAAAGTACTAGAACCTTCACTAGGGGGTTCCTAGTATTATGTCTCTTTCATAGATGATTTCTCTGGAATGACGTGGTTGTATTTTATGAGGAATAAATATGAGGTTTTTGAAAGGTTTCAAGAGTTCAAAGCTCTTGTAGAAAATCAGACTGAAAGAAAAATCAAGGTGTTGAGAACTAATAATGGAGCAGAATTATATAGGAAGGTGTTTGACTAGTTCTACATACAAGACAATATAGCTCAACAAAACAAAACTCCATACACACCTCAACAGAATGGAGTTTCTAAAAGAATGGATAGAATGATAATGGAAAAAATCAAGGAGCGTGCTCAATGGTGTAGGTACGGCACAATAATTATGAGTGGAGGTAGTCGACATGGCATGTTACATGGAGAATAGGTCATCGTTAATGGCCATGGTCGACAAGACTCCATATGAGGCATGGGAGAGGGAAAGGCCCTCTCTTGCACATCTCAAAGTTTTTGGGTGTGATGCCTTTGTGCATGCCCCAAATGAGAAAATAAGCAAACTCAACAACAAGCCTAAGAAATGCATCTTCATTGGGTACAAAGATGGAGTGAAAGGGTATAACCTATGGAATCTGGTCACATGGAAGGCAGTTTATAGTAGATATGTGATCTTTAGAGAAGTCGGAGGTACTCCCAAGATTGAAGAGAATAAAATAGAAAAGGAACAAAAAATGATAGAGTTTGAAAGGAACGACTAAAGTCATGATTCAGATGAGTTGACTGAATTTGACGAAGAGGTGGAATTGCATTCTTCAATTGTCAAGAGTTTTTGCCTAGCAAGGTAACAACTTGAAAGGTATACTCCACCATATTTCCACTTTGATTTTGCATTAACTTCCATAGAAGAGGATCCTAGTTAAATAAAGGAGGTGATCAACTCGATAGAGGGTAAACTCTGGAAAAAGGCCATGGAAGAATGAAACATGGGATCTGGTTGTTTTACCAAATGGAAGGAAACTCGTTGGTAGTAAGTGCATGTTCAAGAAAAGTTAAAATGCAATAGGTATGGTCGAGAAGTACAAGGCTCGACTAGTAGCGAAGAGATATTCCCAAGTCGAGGGAGTCGACTTTGGTGAGATCTTCTCTCTTGTTGCAATGTTAACTTCCATTCGGGTACTAGTGTCTTTAGCTACAACATTTTATCTTGAAATAGAACAGATGGACATGAAGCAAACATTTCTTCATGGTGATATTAAAGAAGAAATGTATATGAACCAGCCTGAAGGATTCACAGTGAGAGGGGAAAAGAGGATGGTCTGCAAGCTCAATAAGTCCCTATATGGTTTAAAGCAATCACCCAGGGTGTGGTGTCAAAAGTTTGGTATGTTTATCCAACAATTGGGTTTTGTGAGAAGTTAGGTTGATCAATGTGTGTATAGTAAGAAAGTCGGTGATCATTTTATATATGTAATTTTGTATGTCGACGATATGCTATTGGTCAGAAACAACATGGATTCTGATCAGGGAGGTGAAACTGCAACTATCCTCCAAGTTCGAAATGAATCATTTCATTCTTGGAATGAAAATTAAAAGAGATCAAGCAAGTAGAAGGCTCTGGTTAAATCAAAGTAAATACATTGAGATAGTTTTGAGATGCTTCAACATGAAGGAGTGCAAATCGGTTAAGGTCCCTATTTTTGTAGAAGTTAAATTATATGTTGAATAGTGTTCTAAGACAGAAGAAGAGATAGAGTACATGGCACATTTTCCCTATGCTAGTGTTGTAGGTAGTCTTATGTATGCAATGGTATGTACTCAACCCGATATTTCCCATGCAGTGGGATTATTGAGTAGGTACATGTCGATACTTGGAAAAGAGCATTGGACCGTTGTTAAAAGAGTTTTTAGGTATTTGAGTGGCATAACAGGTTATGCAATCTGCTACCAAGGAAAACCTGAAACTAACAAAACAATAACTGTACATGGTTTTTTCGACTCTGACTGGGCTAAAGATCTCGACCATAGAAGGTCAACTAGTGGATATGTTTTCAAATTATTCGGCGGGGCAGTCAGTTGGATGAGTAGGAGGCAGTTGGTTGTTGCATCATCGACTATTGAGGTTGAATACATGGCAGCTACTCATGCAAGAAAAGAGGCAATTTGATTGTAAAGATTGTGTTTAGAGGTTGGGTTTAAATATCAAGTTATTAGGTTGAATTGTGACAATCAAAGTGCAATATTCCTGGCAGAGAACACATTATACCATTAAAAGACAAAACATATTGATGTACGATATCATTTTGTGAGAGAAATGGTGGAGAACTAGAAAGTGTTGCTAGAAAAGGTAAACAAGTTGAAGAATACTGCAAAATCACTAACCAAGATTGTGAGCACCGAGAAATTTACTTGGTGTAGGGAATCAATGGGCTTGTTAGCCCTGGTTAAGTGAAAAGAAGTTCTGAAATATTTTGTGTATGCAAAGAAAACAACAAGTGGAAGAATGTTGGGAATGTTATATTATTTGCATGTAAATCGACAGTTGAAGTCGAGAGTCGGCTGGTTAACAAGTTGACTAGAATTAAAGTCGAAAGATGGTGGAAGTTTGGTTAATGGGTCAAGTAGAATAGTCAACTAGAATTGAAGTCGATAAATGGTGGCAGTCTGGTTGACTAGCCAACCAGAATAGTTGATTGATCAATGGCCATAACTGGTTGACGCGAAGTTGGCAAGCATAAAGTGGGGAGGAATTCAATGAACACATGGACGATGAGAAGCTTGACTGGTGGTCTATCAAGGTTGACTCAATTAATTTGGCTATAACAAAATAATTGAAAGTTGTTAGGAAGTTATGGATCGTCATTAATAGAGCAGTTAGTTGTCACCAAGTTGGTTTTCATGAATTAGAGTACTATGCATCTATAAATAAGATGTAATGTGAAAGGATAAGTAAGCACTTGTAAGAGAACTTGTATGAGTTGTGAAGAAAAGTGTAGTGAATTCACTCTTGAGCTGTTACGATCTAATAAACTGATGTTGTAAACACTGGTTAAGAGTGTTGTTAACATTATATGAGCGGTAAAGATCATTGGTTTGTTGGTTTTTCCTTGTAAAGGGTTTTCTAGGATAAATTTATGTGTATTATGTGACTGTGTTTTTGCCATTGTTAAATTCTGTTAAATCTAACTATTAGAATCGTTATGCATAATCACTGTAATTCGTATCGAAATCCTTGACACTTTTCAGAGACAATGGCATGCTCTACCCTTTGTGCTCGGTCTTTGATTTGTCTAGCCTTGAAATAATACCATCATATTTGATATGTATAACCTCGCGTTGGAGCTCAACTTATTCAAGTATTTTCTATCCACCTTCTTGAATATTTTCTTCCTTTTATTTTTGAAGTTGCAATGTGATGCCATCCATTAGACAATTATGTATTTCTTTAATTTTAAATTGCACTTCTTCTTTTACCTTGAATTAGTATTTAGGGCTTCTTCAACCCTTTTCCAAATTTCATCTTTAAGTCTTTTGGTAGTATTCTCTTAACTTCTATGGTAATATATTTGTCCTTATTCTCTCATTCATACTCCTCTAGACATTTTTTCAATTTCTTAATATTGTTTGAAGGCCTTGATTATGCTTACACAACCTTTTGATTTCTACATATTCCCTTTTTAATTCTTCCCTTGACTCAACATTTTAATGCCTTTGTTGATCTTTCTCATTTTCATTTACGAACTTCCTTTACGAGTGCTTGATTAAGGATGTGGATATTGGATGACTCATCCTCCTTCTTTTCGATCTCTTCAAATATTTTGATTGTCTCGTGTAATCTAGTATCTTCATCAAGACTCGTCCACCAGTGGTCCACCACTTATAAGATTCACCATATCAAAAAAGAGTTGCTTGAATATGAATACTATCATTTTCCATTTCCATCCTCATCCATTCAATAGGATTGGATTCATATCCATCTTCATCTCCTCTAAACATAAGTATTTCCATTAGTTCTTACTTGGGGTATAACCAAAATCCCCAACTTCCAACATCACTTTCTTAACAATATTGATCCCAAATAGTTATTATCATTTTCCCAATATATTATACTTTATTTCCACCTTCGAAGGGCTTTTGAATCACCTCAATGGGACCTTCAATTCAAAATTTATGCTAATTTGAAGTTAATATACCTTTTAAAACCATAATTCGGCAACTGTCTTGTCGATCAGCCTTGTTGTCATGTCCCCATCCATCAATCCATCCAATAGAAGGAGACATGAATGAATTGCGGGCTTCTAAATTTCAACCCATAGCCATATTATGAATTCATAACATTTAAAATGTGTGTGCAGGTGCATATTAACAATACATAGTGGAAATACCTCTATCCACACACACATATCATGCATATACAAACATAATCATCAAAGGCATCAAATAAAACATTGCAGATTCAAATACAAGAGAATACTTATCTTTAAACAAAGAAGATCCAAGCAATTGATTGTGTAAGAGTGATTTTCACCCAACCATAGGCACTCTATCCAATGTACTCTTTCTACTGAGAGGCCACCCCCAAGTTGCGCTATGAGGCCACCAGGGTGAAGGAAACACCTACAGGATTCTCTCTCTCGTCCCACAACCCATTCTGCTCTCTATGCTTATTCAAATGCTCATATAGAGCTCTACAGGTATCTCACTCAATCCTCACAGCCTTAGCCCCAACGATACCTGCCCCACACAACACCATTATGGGCTCAAGCATCCCCTTCATTGATCCACAGTTCTCTTCGGCGATCCATCTTACCAGTTGCTTTCAGAATGTGCATAGAAGGAGTATAATCTGATATATGATGTTGGAGAACCACATGTAGCCTCAATTCGTGGCTTCTCAAGCATGCAAAAGTAGCAGAGCTCAAGGGGTAACAATCCCTAGCTAGCTTGCCCAACCTCTAAGCTCACGTACAACCATCTCTTTTCCCTTGAAATCTACATGTATATCTCCAAATTTAAATTTTTGGGTTAATATGCATAGTATGCTAATGGTCATGAACAACAATAAGGAGCTCTACCTAGTGTAAATATGCATGAGAGAATGAGTGTTAACGCCAACAAATATGAGATGATGGTGAACATATAATTGACATAACTTTTGACCATAGAAGAAAATGACTCCTGACAGTTGGAGAATTAACTTCTAACATTTGAAAAAACCGTCACCAAAGTACATTTATCCTCATGCTTCAATAACTGTATGAGGTGACTTTTCCCACCAACCTCACACATGCATTCAATGATTGGATTAAATAGTCAAAAGAAATTAATTGGTTTCTTTAAGGCACATGGAAACAATTGGATGAGTTTTAAGGTTGACACTTGGCAAGAAAGGATTTAGTTTCCCATATTGCCCCTTTCCTCTTCCCCTCTAGTGTTTTTTTACACAACCATCTTGGACCATTTTATTATTTTCTAGCATAATATTTACCTAGCTTTTATGTCATCATGACGAGCCAACCACATGGCCCAATTAAACATTTTTACATCATACATGCCTAGCCATGCACTAATAAGGACTTGGCCTTGAGCTCCGCACTAGGAATCCATACTAGCACATTTACATTATTTTACATAATCTAATTCAATACATTACAAGGGTCAAACTGGGGGTATTACATGCACCTATTGTAACTCTAAAATATATGCACCTCTAGATCTAAAAATTTGGCCAGTAAGAGCATGGTATGTCTTCTCTTTAATGTCATAGGTCACACTAAACTACAAAATACTAAGAAAAAGTTTTGATATATTTTCCTAGATTGTTTATTTTGGCACCTTTCAGGAGAGTGAACTTGTATGGTATACCATGTGTCCAATTAAATAGTTCTCTATTTGAAATTTGGACATGAAACACTATGGTTTGTCTTCTTTCCAATGCCACCAGTGGCACTTGATTTTGAGTTTTAAATATTTAGATATGCTTGTTTTACCCTAATCACTTGTTTAAGTCTAGTCTGAGGACTAGACACAAGCCCCAACTTGTAATGATGTAACCCCAAAAATATAGTGACCCGAATTCTAAACAAATTACCCAATGCGCTTTCATATGTCCTCTATAAACCTTGAAAATTTCACACATTTTCAACCAACAAAAAAATATTAGAAATGGCAGGATAACTCATTTGAAGGAGCCAAGGCAAGGACTACTTGCTTTGTTACCAAATGATATGTACCAAATCCTTAAAATAGTATAAAAAATGTGAGTACACACACAATACAGTGATGGGAACTTAGAGTACAACTCCTATAGAGACAATATAGATGGTTTACACAATAAATCCTTGAAGAATAGGATAACCTCCTCTATATAACCCTAATACATTCATATATCCAAGCCAAATATTGGCCCGGAGGACTTGGATCTATCGATGAGGGGCGAGCATTTTTTCACTAGTGGGAAAAGTTCGATTCTTAAAAGGGTTGTTCTTGGTGCCATGGGGTCACCGTGAGGTAATGGTCTAACGTGTGGTTGTACCTAGAGAGATTACATTAAATTATCTCATGACCCATGCACATATAAGTGGATCAAAACCCACCCCCATGTCCTTCAATTTCATAAAGGTCAATTTGGTCTAGCTTGAGTGGTAGAGAGGAGAAGTTGATACCCTCCCCACCTAGGTTCAAATCCCATCTATGACATGTTCGCTCTTCATGAGTTGATTGTTGATTAGGGTTGGCAAGTACCAACAATCTCATTCTTTCCTATAGGTTGGAGGGTGAAAGTTTGGAAACATGGAATACATATAAAGGTTAATATCAAGGTGAGAGTTGTGCATTGAGTGAGGATAGGTATATATAGAGGTTAATATGATCATTATGGAGAATTATATAGCCATTCATATAGTCTCCATAATGACTATATAAACCTATATATATATATAGTTATCGTTACTAATTGCACATGTTGGCCCTTTATTAGGTCGATTCCTATTGTAGATACATTTACCCCATTAAAAATACATTTAACCCCATATATGGATGGCCCCCTTAGGGTCATACCAAATAAGCTATGACAAAATTGGCAAGATATGAGTAGAAAATGTCATTCATGATTTGTATGAAGGTAACAAGGGCATTAGTGAGGTTGGAGGTCATATCCAATGACTCATAAAGACCAAACTTGGTTATGAAATCTATCTTCCACACATCTATAATCCCTCTTCAAACTTGGTGATACCCTAAAGAGAGGTCCAAATTGGTAAAGTGCTTGGCCTCCAAAGAACAATAAATTATGTTTTGATGCCGCTAAACAAAGTAAATAAGGAAGATAACTAGTGCTTGAAGAGAAAAGGGAAGAGAAAAGAATGTAACATGTGATCCTTTAAAGGATCATCCAAATCTAAAATAGATGAGCAAGAAAAAGAGGTATTGTTGCAAGAATATCGCACATAAAACAAACAAAAAATGCCTTCCTTTCTCTATAATAGAAAACCCTATATATGACTTACGAAACCAAGTATAACTCTTTTGGATCTACTTGATAAATCCAACAAACAAATGAAAAGTGACATTAAACTAGAACAAGAAAATGGAAGGGATGAAGGAGATTCTTTCAAAAGTAGAAACAATACAACAATGGAATCCATACCTCGCTATAGTGAGATGGGTTTTAGCCCTTTCTCCTTAGGGTTCATTGGACCTCTCAATATTGCAATATTGTTAACTTTTGGGGCCACTATATAAGTGTTTACACCATGTTTGGTGGTGCTTCATGAGATGTGGGGTGCATGGTGTATGGTTGACCCATGATTGACCCATGATGGACATGCACATTGGAGGTGGTTTGCCTCATTGGTTGCTAGAACTCATGTGGATGCTTGATTGACATTCTTCCTTAGAGTGTTGGAGATCTCTAGAAAACCTGGTGACATTCTACATGTTAGTCACATGGAGGAGCTTGATTGCTTAGATAACAACCCACATTGGTGAAGAGTTTTGATAAACCCGTGTAAGAAAAGTAATACCAAACATAATATAAAACACAAGAATTAACAATGGCTCACACACACATTACATAGAGATTACTCTGGATAACAACCCACATTGGAGGAGGATGAACCTTTGGCATTCTAGAGGAGGGTGTTGATCCCTGGACAACATTGGGTTGCTTGGATGGTTACATGGAGGCTTGGAGTTGAGTTGGGGATAGCTTTGAAATGAACAAAGGTTCATTTACTAAGAAATATTCAACATAAAGAGGACAATAACCATAAACCATATAGGACAAGTAATATAAATAATTGAATAAGAGTATAAATATATGATAGATTGAGAGACATGTTTACAATACCATGGGCGATTTACATAAATGCATTTGATAGTCACCATGGTTGATAAGTCGTGTCCCTCTATTAAGTCATGTCCTTTAGATAGAATGTGACTCTTCATTTATTGTTTGTTATTATTTTTATCATTATTTTATTTATTGATGTGTGTGTCTATCTATATTCATGTTCATTATATTGTCTTCCCCTTTAAAAATGCTTTGTTCTCAATGCGCATTTATGGAAAATATAGTATGTCTTTGTTTTGGCTTGTAATGCATTCTCATCATTCTTTACTTTTTAAGATGTGATGGTCGATGATACAAGATGATATCTTCTAAGCAATGAGCATAATTGCCGAATTGTGAAAGAGTCTACCCACCCTAATTTGATCTTCTATGGAATATTTCATTTAGAGGCTTTCCAAGATCAACCTTTATTACGAGACTCATTTGTACTGGTATCAATATTCTTTGGAATATAGGTCAATTGTTTTTGTTCGTAGAATTGTTGACACATCAATCAGTTGAAGAATTGACTCTTGTGATCAGGATGTCAATAAGATGTCCTCGTGACTTGATATCTCTTATTCATACTTGTAATGTTTTATTGGTTCATTTTTTATAGTATGTCTTACTTACACTCTTATGCTGCTTTGTTAATCGTTAAATGCTTCTTGGTAGAGATGCTTGGATTTTCCATCATTCATACTTCCATGTCTAAATATATCTCTACAACAACTTGATTTTCATATTTAAGCTTTGTGATGCCAATTATACATGTGTTGAGCTTATTTTCTCCATGGTTTGGATTTTTACATCTAATGACTTATTGATTCAATTGGATTAGTCATCGTCTCGTTGTCAATCAATGATCCTTTGCCGGTAAGTTGCTCTAACCTATTTTGCAACAACTTCTTATCATTATTCAGCTTGTTAATTTGTGTAAGTATGCTTTGATTATGAACTCTTTGATGTTAAAATTCTTCATCATTTTATGATTTGACGATTTATTTTTAATATCTTGATTTTTTGGCTTTTCTTCTTTTAACTTTTTAATTTGTTCAAGCAACCTTTGGAGAAGATTCCTTAGGCAGGAACTTTCTTCATCTTTTTTTTTTTTTTTTTTTGATAGTTTCTTCTCGAGACCTTGATTCTCTTGTTCCAACTTCTAAGTGCACTACTTCTTATCCTTTGACTTCTTGACTCAAGCAAGTAGTTTTTTACTATGATCTTTTAGGCAATAAATTTCTTCATTTTTTCCAATAATTCCATGTCAATTTTCTTCTTGAGATCTCGATTGCACTAGTTCTCAACTTTTAATTCCTTGACCTATGTAAGCAACTCCTTATTACTAGCACAACCACTTAACTTGTGGTAAGTGAACATCGATAGGATATATATGTGTGTGTGTGTGTGTGTGTGTTTCAAATTTGGAACAATGACCATAAAATCAATATGGGGAATACAGTTGTCTCATCCACCTGCAATATAGGAAAAGCATACTTGCTAATCCACCCTAAATTCTAAAATATAAAGACCTATCAATGTAATAGTTTTTTAGGAAAAAAAATCTTCCTAAGTTAAACCTTTAAAAATTTTGTTGTAATTTTTTATTATTCTCTTAATACTATTCTAATTCACACTCTATGTACTCCATGATTACTATATATGTAGATTCCTTATATATATATATATATATATATATATATATATATATAGGTTTAGTAATTACAAAGTACCCACACTTCTTTGATAAGATACTGCTTAATTCTCCTGAGTACTATGGTAACTTTCTCTTAGAAATTAAATTCTTAAGATTTTTTTTTTGTAAGGTAGTTTTTGTATTATATATAAAAAGAGAAATTACATCCATGCAAAACAGGCCGAAGCTCTGTTTTTCTTCTGCGTTTCTTGGCTCTCAGGCCTTACATTTTGACAATTGCCATATGACTGTCCAACCCATAACATAAAATCAAAATTACAATTTATGTGGCGAGCCACCTTCATATAATCTAGACTACCCAAAACAACCCATACAGTAAGACTTCTAAACCTTCCGAACATAAAACAACGAACAAGTCGCAATGATAGAAACCAGAAAACACACCCTAACTAGGAAAAAACAAACCCCGAACCCAAAGAGCCATTACAACAGAATGTAAGGGAGGTCCGGAAAGCGGCCTTGATGACTACCGCCTGCAAAAGACATCTAAGCAGTAGGATAATAGATGCCCATGGATTGTAGTATGAAGTCCATCTTCCAGTTCATTTCTTTCGATTCTGCTTGAAGCGTATTCTGCCACTGTTCCATCGGATCCCCTCCCCCGGTCTTCTCCATCCGCTCCTAGATTACATGCCCCATCAAATTCTTCATCACCCAGTAGAGAGCAAATGTCCGCTAGTAAAGGCTGAGGCGTGCAACGTTGTTTCCCGGATCCATGACCCAGTATTCCACTTTTTGACACTCCTCATGCAGGTTGTCCTTGTCAAGCTCTTGCCATAGCTGTTGTTCCACCCCTTGAATTTCTTGCTGAACAGTCAAAGGTAAACCCAATTCAAACATCTGGGCCTCCCATCTAGCTTTCTTTTGCGCTCGAGAAACCATGCGACCCTCATCCAAAGGAGCATCTTCTCTCTTCCGACTCAATTGTCGCCCGTATGTGATATTCTCACCTTCCTCCTGATGATGGCCCTCCATTTTGTTGATCCCCTGGACTTCTCCTCTCTCAGTTAACAGAATGACGATGGTCAAGTGGATGTAGAAAAGAGCCTTGCAGGCACATTTGAATCCACCACCTTTCCATTCCTTATAAGGAAAATTGCCATTCCGAGCAATAATTGACGTCGTCCCTGCCATTAAAAGCTACTCGTGCTTCGTAGTCCTTTGGAGATATCTCCCAAGTGGATGGTTGGATCCTCCACTTCCCTCGCTCATAACTGCAACCGCAACCTCGAGCTTTGAAAAGACTGAAAATACGTCGAAGTAAATGTTGATTAAGGCCCTGTTGCCTCAACCTTAAACCTTCAGCTATTTGGCGTGTGGAGCGATCCATCACGTGGTTGGGCGAGGGCCCGCCTGATGTCTTGACTCCTCCACTTCATGATATTGCATCTTGTCTTGAAGCATAATTTCGTTGCATCTGTCCTGGGCAGTCTCATTGTTCAAATCCTCCCAAGTGTTGGCATAAATTGAATTATGGGTTTCAGTCTCAAGGTTTGACAGAAGGTCCTCCAACTTGTTGCCATTTCTTTTGACGTGGTTGAAAGTAAGTGCCATCCTAGGATGCAAGATCACCGCCAACTTCTCCAACCTCCCTTCTAATCATCAGGATGATGCCACCTTGGAGCTCGACTTTCCATGTGTAAGACTACCTGAGAGTCTCCTTCCACAATTAGCGGGGTCCAGTTATGTAAATCTGCCATTTGTATTCCATGAAGTAAACCCTCCACTTCCGCTGCATTGTTGGATTCCGTGACAATGAAGTCGGTTCTAAACCATGCATTTCTCCGAGGTGTTTTTTGATAACACATCGAAATCTTACAGGGTCGGGATTTCCCTTTGAGGCACCGTCGAAGTTGAGTTTGAAAAAACCGACAGGGGGATGAGACCAGAATTCTGGGCTAGATCTTGCCATGGACGTGCTTCCTGATCTCCCAAAACACTGCATTGGCCCAGATATCCCCCAAGCCTTCAGGATTAAGGATTTCGAGGCATTTTCTTCCCAGCCTACATTTCCCCAAGATTGCATTTTCACTGTTTCGAGCATATTATTCCGGATGGAGTTCCATACCTTGTCTTCAATTCCAAATTTCGCTTGGAAATTTCTGGAGTTTCTTTCCCTCCATAATTCCCAGACCACAAAATAAGTAAAAATCTTCCAAAGGCGATTAACAATTGGGTTCTGAAACGAGTCGTTTGCCCACGCAGAAATGGTCTGGTCCGGGTAGTCTCTATGCCTGTCTAATCTTCTGAAAGTAATGGCTCCCCGGTCCCATAAGTTTGAAGCAAAAGGACACGAGTCAAAGAGGTGATCCAATGTTTCTTGCTCATTAGTACACATACAACACCGGTAAGGGCCTTGCATACCTCTCTTCTGAAGATTTTCTCCCGTAAGGATGCGTCGTTTGATTACTAACCAAATGAAGATGGAGATTTTAGGCCACAGTTTTGCATCCCAGAGCTTCTTCCATTTCTTATCGGGAGGTTGGTTGTTATGACCCATCCATATGTTATAAGCTTCCTTGATGGTGAAAGTGCCTTATGGCTCGAAATCCCATTGGAATTTGTCCTCCCCCATGTGAACCCTAATTCTTATGTTATTTAGGGCTTCGTCGATTCTGTTGACTTCCTCCTCAGGACCAAGGTGTTCCCACCAATCTCGAGGTTCCCAAACCCTGTACTCTTGCTCTGTATTCAAGTCTGCCCAAAGATCCTTAACCTGCGTTTTGTTTTGGTTAATACATTCCTAGATGAGCTGGGGCGCTTCTAAGCTTATTTCAAGAGGAGGTAATTGCTTCCATGAATCTTCCCATGCCTTATCTCTCCGCCCATTTATGACTTCCCAAAAACTGTTAGCCTGGATAAGTCGTCTCCCTTGGGATGCATTTTTCCATATGTGCGACCCATGTATTTCCTCAGAGAAGCAGGTGAGATCACCTTTCTCCCATCCCTCAGCATATTTATTATGCCAGAGATTTTCCCATGGTTCCTGATTGTGGGTGACCCATCTCCACCATATCTTAGCCCCACTTACATAATTAACTTTATCTGGATCTCGGGGGTTGAGGCCACCTTGCTCCTTAGGAGAGCATATAGTTTCCCATTTCACCAGGGCCCATTTCTGGTGTTCACTTGAACCATTCCACAGGAATTTTCATTGGATGTTCCTTATTTCCTTCAGGATTGCTTTCGGGGCCGGTAGGGCAGAGAGCATGTAAACAGGCATCACTTGCAGAACGTCTTTTACCAAGACCAGTTTGCTTGCAAAATTTAGAGGCCTAAAGGTCCAATTTGAAAGTTTTTTCCTCATTTTGTCCATCAATTCAAACCATGAACCTTTACGCACCTTTGAATCAGCCAGAGGGGCTCCGAGGTATTTGGATGGAAGGGAGATCTCTTGGAAACCCAGGATTTGACAAATGTTGCGTCTAGTGATCCTTGGGGTATTAAAGAAGAAGACCCGGGATTTATGTTCGTTAACTTCCAGACACAAAGCTTTACCAAAGTTGGTTAAACACGATTTGATATTCCTAGCCTCTTGAACTGAAGGATGCCCCATCAACATAGTATCATCAACGAACTACTGGTGTGTTTGGCGATCCGCTCTCGGGTGAATGAGAAGCCCCTGCATTTCTTGGTTACCTTGCATAACCTTGATTGTTCTGCCCATACCTTCCGCCATTATTATGAATAAGAAGGGAGATAAAGGGTCTCCCTGTCTAATACCCCTTGTTGGTTTCATTAGACCTGTCAGCACTCCATTAAGCAGAATGGAGAAGAAGGTTGTAGAGATGAGAATCATAATCCAGTTGATCCAGTCTTCCACAAAGCCAAAGGAACTGAGCATGGCTCTCATGAACTTCCAGTTGAGTTTGTCGTAGGATTTAGCTATGTCAAGTTTCAACATCATCCCCGAGATTTTCTCTTTTTTGAGGGAGTGGAGAACTTCATGAACAAGGATAATTCCATCCATGATTTTTCTTCCTTCGACAAATCTTGATTGCTCAGGGGATATCAAAGAAGGGAGGATGGGTTTGAGACGATTGGCTATTACCTTGGTAATAATTTTGTATATTACGTTGCAGAGGGCTATGGGTTTAAATTTTCCTGGGGAATCCGCCCCATCACCCTTGGGGATAAGAGTTAAAAAGGTGGCATTGAAAGCAGGGAGAATTTTCCACAATTTGCCACACTTCTGTCTTGATGAGGTCCCGAAAATGATGAAAGAAGGTGGCAATGAAGCCATTTGGCCTTGGTGCTTTCCCATCAACCATTTGGTTCACTGCTTCTTCAACTTCAAGAAGGGTCACTGGTTTCATTAAAAGATCATTTTGATCTTGCGACACCAGAGCGGGTATATGTTGTGTTATTTGCTCAATATCCTCGTCTCTATCCTGGATAGGTTCAGTCATGATATCCTGAAAGTGGTGGCCAAGTTATTCCGCAATATCCTCCCTGGTTTCTAATCTTTCTCCATTTTTATTTTTTATCGTGAGGATTCTATTTTGCGACCAGTTCTGGATGACCGATCTGTGGAAGAATTTAGTGTTTCTTTCCCCATCTTTTAGCCAATTAACTCTAGCTTTCTGGTGCCACACAATTTCCTCCTATCTTTCCCTCTCTTGCAGCGTCTTACGCACTCTTGCTTCTTTGTCTTGAAGCTCGATTGTGTATCCTTCATTCATGCCTTGTTTCTGTATTTCCTCCAACCTGGATTCCAGGATTATTTTATCTGTGAAGATATTCCCAAACTCCTCCCTGTTCCATTTCTTTATATTTTCTTTAAGTCCTTTCAGTTTTTGTTGGAATTTATACATACTTTGGCCCTCCCCTTTGCTTAGATCAGCCCACCACTACTGAAATTTTTCTCTGAACTCTGGATGGCCTAACCATAATTGTTCAAATTGAAAGGGATTTTTGTATTGTGAACCTAGCCCGCTCCACCACAATTCCACTGGCCAGTGGTCTAAACCAACAGCCGGGAGAATGGACGCTAAGATTTCACTTCCAGATTCCATAACTGATTTGGAAACAAGAAAGCGGTCCAAGTGAGAGGCAATGTGACGATCTCCCCTTCGTTTGTTGTTCCACGTAAACCGACCTTGCCTTGGGATAACATCCACCAACCTCAGGTCTTCAATAATATCTCTGAAATGACCACATTCTTCCTCCAACCTACGTCTTCGGCCTTTCTTTTCCTCTAAAGAGGTAATGAGATTGAAGTCTCCTCCCGTGATCTAATGCTTCCCCTCTGTCCATTCGAGCATTCACTGAAGGGAATCAATGAAAGACAGTTTTTCACGAGGTGTGTGAGGGCCATAAACATTGGTTAAGAATCCGGTGACCGGGAAGACAATTACTCCAAATTCTGCTGAGAGGAGCCAGTGATTCCCATAGAAGCCATACAAACTTACTTTGTTGGGATCCCATAGAATTCCCAAGCCTCCTGCCATCCCTCTAGCATCCATACCCATTCCTTCACTTCCTTTCCAGATCTTCTTACCTCTTTCCTGTAGCTGGTTCGCCGAGCACTTTGTTTCTTGGAGGAAAACAATGGTCGGATTTGTCTTCTGAATCTTTTTTCTTAAAATATTTGCTTTTTGAGGGCTATTAAGACCTCTTATATTCGAGGATACAATCTTAATTGAAAAACAAAAAAAATTATAAACCTAGTGCAGCCTTAATGGTAGGGTACTGACTTGATTCAATCAACTTTAAACCTATTGTTGCAATGCACTGCCTATTGGATTTCCTTCCCGACTTCCTGATTATCTCTTCATGTTTTCTTTTGTAGTCTTTATGGGAACCTAGTTTGATTCCAAGATGGTTGATTTCCCTTGCTTTGATGATAGCCTCCTTTAGTAGAACTACTTGCTCCTGGGGGACATATCATTTTTCTGCATCTTCCCAGGCTTGTTCAATGCCATCTAGATCTAGATCCTCAATATCCATATCTTCAGTTTCTTCTCCTTTGACCCTTTCTAGGTCTTTGTTGGGGTTTTCTCCCATCGCAGAAGTTGTTTCCTTCGTATTTCCATCCTTCTCTTCCTGTCTGTTCGGTTCCTGTTGGTTCTACTTAGGTGATGTAGTGATGTTTTCCTCCGATTGATCTCCTAGAGCTTCAAATTGATTGGATGTTAAAATCTTCTTGGGGGCTTCCATATTTCCTGTTTTCTCCCTCTTCTTTTACGAGTAGTAACCCTAGTGAACCCTTGATCCATCTTTTCCTCATCCTTCTTAGGAGGGGGTTTTGGAGTGTTCATAGGGCATTCTCTGAACAGATGTCCATATTCTTAACATCTGTGACATCTGAACGAGATTTGTTCATAATCCAGGGTTTGCACCCCCTTCGTCTTCCCATGACATTTTGATGGCTTTTGGTATTTCTTTGGATAGATCCATATATACACATATCCTCGCATATGCCGTGTATCGTTGTGCCTTGGTTTGTTATGATATTTTGATGAAGGATCCCAAATTGTTCCTGATATCTTCCAGAATTTCTGAGTCCCAGTGTTCGCTTGGGAGAGAGTATAGACAGATCCATACCGGAGCAACTCTCATATCCTCTTTATCCGGACAAAAATTCTCCTTCCATGGTCTTAAGAACAGGCCTGCAAAGTAGAAAAAATAAGGGCCTCCATCCAACACTCTGTTTCTGTCTTCCATGCTTAGGAAAGAGATGGTAAAAAAGCATTTGGAACCTAGTTGTAAATCGTAGTGACCCCGTGGTTTCCAGGTAAAGTTTATCCACCAGACTAGGGCTTTTTCCGATGGTAGCATTCCCACAAATTTTCCTATAAGCGCATGATCTTGCATATATTGAATCCGATCCCTCGACTTGCTTGATTTGATCTGCATTGAGGGTATTAGGGACGATTTAGGAATGCATTGGCCAGGCTTCCTTCCGATTAGGGTGCTTGCCATTTTTGGGTCTTGGGAACTCGTTCTCTCTCCTCCCATTACCTCAAGGGGAATTGGGATGCCCCCGATCTGGAACCCCCCTAAAGGATCAACTAGGGGGCATGAAAACCTCCCCCCAAACTTGCAGCCATGGTCGCCATCAATCCTTCCGCCTTCAAAAATCGCCGAGTGCATTCGTTAGTCATCTAAAAAAAATTCTTAAGATTTTAAATACCACTTTGATTTATTATATTTGGACTTTTTCACTTTAATTTATGCAACCCTTTAAGTGCTATCTTATACTTTAAAAAATATATTTCATGGAAATATACTCTAATTATAGGTTTGTAATCACAATCTTATAATATCCACTTAATTAGTTTATCGTTTGGGATGTTAATAACTTAATGGGTTATAACTTTTTGGTTTTGTGTGTTGTTGCCTTCATAAAAAAATAAAACATTAAAGTATTTAGGCAAAATTCATCGTAGAGACGGGGTAATGGTGATTGTTTACATATTGGGTTACTCAACAATGGTGGAGGTCAAAATGCTATGAGTACATATGTTGGTGGACGGCAACCAGGGTTTCTGTAGAAAAGGCGACACAGAATATTGGTACCTAATGGGAGATTCAACGAGGGACTGTAACAATGCTCGACGTTGATGTGACTTAGACCAACATTGTATTTTCATCTACGCGTCAGACCCTTTTCAAACTAATGACCCTTATTCCTCCAATCAAATTGGTAGTTGTAATGATGGTAGCTCTATTCATGCAATTCTGAACCTCGTTGCCAAGGATACAATCAATCCATAAATGTCACCTACATTCCTTCCTCATGATTTCTAATCTCTGTTTAATGCAAGCTAACAAGGGGGTAGTATATGCAACAACCAAAACGCCTTGTATCCATCGAAATCCGACATACAAAGAATTGCTGAAAGTGCAATTTTGTTCTTCAAATCACGTTTTAGACCATTTTGGTAGCTTTAAAATATGGCATTTAGTCTAGAACAAAGACCAGTGATTGTTGAAATTGCAAAACTGCAAAAACTGCAATTTCCAGGCAGCATTTTAACTGGATTCAATAAAAAAGTGGTCGGAATAAGGGGGTAATTTGGTTAGACTTTGTCCTACATGTTAACAAAGTGTTAGTCAAAATTTGTGTAGGGGAGTGCTTCCACGACTTGGTGGCTACTATTCAATCTACATAAATTTTGAATATCAAGTAGACAATTTTTTTTCTTTCTTTTTTTGTGATATTTCTTCAATTTGCAGCATCTTTGTTTAGTGGAAATTTTGGATGGCCAAGGAAAATTGTGGTCAAGGTCCCGACAATTCAGAGAAACTTTGAGAAAAATGGTAGGTGGGAAAAAGCAAAAGTCAAACAAAGTCTGATAAAAGATGTGACCGAGGGTTAGATCATAAATTAAACTTTGATATCAATGAAATGAACAAATGTTCATTTACTAGCAAAATTCAACATAAGAAGGACAATAAACATAAATCCACATAGGGCAATTAATATAAATAGTCGAGTAAGAATATAAATATATGATAGAGATATGTTTACAACGCCATCGAACATCGTATTTATATGCATTGGTTGGTCACCATGATTGATAAGTCATGTCTCTTCATTAAGTCATATCTTTTAGATAAGATGTATCACTTCAATTATTGTTATTTATTAATGTTTACACACACGTGTGTGTGTGTTGCAACAATGATCATGTAAGTGGAGTGTACTCAAAGGAGCACATGGCCTAAGAGAGGCATTGGAGCATTGGACTTGTTGGAACATAAAATTTTCAAGGGGTCTATACAAAATAGGCATACGCTAGAAATAGCAAGCCGCCGTGCTGACGTGGTACAACCTAGTGTATTCTGGCTCGTTGAGGAGGTTTGGAGAAACCTCCCAAGGCAAGTGTTGAAAACCATTGTTGGATGACAACTGGCACAAGATAACGATAGTCGATGAACGACAAGGTAGAGGAAGCTGAATGTGACACATGGCAGTCAGACCAGTACGGAGCCAACTCAGTAGTACGACGCCTCATGATACGGTCACGTGAAATAATTACCGTTTAAAAATGATATTATTCCTCTAAACATGATGATATCATTGGCATCGCTAAAAGAAAGTGAAGATGTCGTGAAGGTGATTGCTATCAATGACGACTGTCGTGGCATGAGTTAAAGAAAATGTCCCTAAATTCAAGGCATGGAGTCAATAGTCGAATAATATAAAGTTAATAGATCTTAGATCAAAAAAGGGAGGAGAGGGGATAACTTTTACAGGTAAGAAGATTGTGTGGGTTCTGAAATTGGTCTCTATGGGCCATTCATTATCTGGATAGAACCTTGTTTTTCTTGTCATTTTTTGTATTAAGCTTTCTCATTATTCAACCTCAATTCTTGGTTCTATTATTGTAAGTTGCAGGTCAGATTTGTATTTGTTGAAGATAAATAAAATATAGTTTGTGTTATAACTAGTTTTATCATCTCTATCTTGGTCAGATTTGTATTGGTTGAAGATAAAAAAAATATAGTTTGTGTCACAACTAGTTTTATCATCTCTATCTTGTATGGAGTATTTATGCAAATAGAGAGTTTCATATTAGAGCAATTTGAACTCATTTCAACCTTATTTTTTGTTCTTTCAATATATATATGTTCATAGACATTCAAGCTATTTTTTATAAGTGTTATGATATTGGATTCATTATAATGCCCATTTTTCGCACTTATTCATTTTTTGGATTCGTTTTTTAAATGCCCAATAAAACTATTATTTCTTCATATTAGTTTTTCAAGTGACTTCCTTACTCACTGTCAAATCTGAGATTATTATTCTTCTTAACTTCTTCCATCTTTCATAATCAATTTTTGTGGTCTACTTTTTGAGGCTCCAATGCCCAATGGAAAAGCCTTTGGCCTGAGGGGATTTACTGTATTGAACTCCAATCAATTGCCAATATCCATTCAATCCTTTCATCTTATATTTTACCATTCTAAGTTTGGCATTGTGAGTTAATATCACGAGCTCCTGATGTGGTGACAATGGGAAGACAACTTAATGAGGGTTACCCCCTATGGTCCAAGAGTCAGCTTAAGACCTAAAGCGGTGGTAGATGCCTTGGCATGTTTCCTAAGTAGTCGAGAACATCTCAAGGACTAACATGACCTTGAATGAGGAGCACCCTTGTATTGGAACCTTGATTATGTACAAAATCACCTTGGTATAAGTTTTAAACCTGTGCAGAGAAGCAACTCATACAAATTGTTGTAAGCAAAATAGAGATTACACCGCAACATTCACACATAATACAGAGAGAGTTACCCTGGAAACCCTTAACTAGGAAAACCAACAAAACTCAGAGCCACATCTCTCTCTTTCTCATTATTATTACTAACCACTCACAATACAATATGTAGGTATTCCACAACATCCAAAACCCTATTTCGTTGACTCAGATTAGAAATAGACCCCAATCCCTTAACTGGAATTAAATTACACATTTTTAGGAAAAAGCTCTAAAATAACCCAAAACATTTTGAACTCACCTTCGACTTCTGTTGACATTTGGTTAACACCCAGTGTCGACACTAGATGGGTGGGGATCATCAAACGTAGTCGTATAGATGACAAACCCCACACACACATGCAAACAATATAACACATACCCAACACTTAAAACTTGACATGTGTGCCTTTGGAGTGTCACCTATCATAGGTGTGCCTACATGTTTGTAGTAGATTGTTTGTATGTGTTTATGCCCACTTTTGTATTGCTTACCTCCCTTACCTCTCATATATATAGAAGAAGGATAGAATCCTTTCATTATTTATCATATTGAGAAGAGTGTTTTGGTCTCTCTCTCTCTCTTTCTCTCTCTCTGGAGTGCTTCTTTTGTATTTTATCTCTCTTGGTTTTGGAGCACTAGGGTTCTTGGATGATTCTTTATATGTGTTAGGGATAGGGATTTAACCTAAGAATACTAAGGAGCTAAGTTTGTGTGAAACCCTAGGGGAGAAGGAACTTATGGTTGTTGGGGAAGAAGAGGAGAGATAATACATCTTGCTTGGAACCAAGGAGGCTTGCTAGTGTTGATGCTAACTTGTGGATGATCTTTTGTGGAGCTATGGTTTTCATGGTTTTCCCTTGCTAGGGTTTTAGAGGGATAGAGGATTGCACTCGACTTAAGATGAGGCTATGGTATGTATATCCAATTCAATTTTATACATATATATGATTTTTTCATCTATCCAAAGTTGACTTCTTGCATATTTGATTTTTAGTTATCTTTATCTTCATGGTTTTGTAATTTCCAGCACTAGTATTTCTTGTTGATTTGACATATCTAAGGTTGAAATTGTTAAGCATATTAACATCATTATTGAAGATATTAGGGAAAAGTTACTATTGTAATTATTTTTCTCAGAAAGTGTATTTTGGACCAATTTTATGCATGATAAGATTGGCCTAGAGGACTAAAACTTGTTGGCACACATTTGGTATCTTTTCTCTTGGATTGCCTTCTTGATTGGGGTTGAAAAGAAGTGAAATATTGTCAGATGCTTGCTGCTATAAATTATATTTTAAATTAAACCTAAGGCTATAAGTTTAGAAGGACTAGATTTAGGAAACCTCCAGGAAAGCGTTGAAATTTATGAAATTTCATTAAAACTTGACTTTTGGAAATTTCGACAAATACACGACTATAATGTCACATTGTGTTGTTGATGCCTTATCAGCTCTGTTGCAATGATTTTTTCTTGGAACTCATTGTATTGTTTGTCACATCCATTGTTGTTGTTGTGTCATGGTACAACACAAGCAACACTAAAATAAGTAAATAAACTACTTAATTACCTCGATATTGCATCGTCCTAAATGTCATCATAAAAAGGGTGGGTGTCATGGCTGCATTGTATCAACACATAGATTCTTTATGCCATTATTTTGGATAAATTCAACTGATCCTTGGTGGGAGGGTGTTAAAATCAATATAGTAAATGTGGTATTGATCCTTCAATTCATCCTATGATATCACCTTATTTATTGTTGTTTCTTCTTAGAGTTCTTCAAGATGACTTGACATGTTAAATCTATAATAATTCAATAATAAACTATAAGAGCTTTACAATATTTTATTAAAAATATTTTTAATCAATAAAAATATTTATTTTAATTAATAATGCTTCATTATTATTAAATAACTAGCCCAGTGGCCCATGGGGGGTACAAAAATTGGTAAATGAGTAAATGATATGAGAAGTTGTAAATGGAAGGTCCCATGTTCAAATCCCCACAACTTACCCGTGCCCCATGTTTGTGGGATGTGTGGGTGCACATAGGGGTATAGTGGTAGAGGACGAGAATTGACCTCGTGTCACGCGAGTACAAGCCCTGCCCTGGTTTTCGATTCCCCTAATACAAAAAAAAGCTCGGTGGGCTATCTTGAGTGGTTGAATGCTTTGAGCTTCATGTAGAGGTCTCTAGGTCAACACTCTAGATTGGTTTCTTTGTTGCATGCCTCACTTAATGTCGTTATCTAGTTAGGGATCATAATTAGTGTGGATGGGTTTATATCAGTACCATCTATGAAATATGAAGAAGTGCTTTTGGATTTTCCCATGAGGTTTTTCTTGGAATTAAAAAAAAAATTCCACAACTTTATGTTTAATAAAATCACACTTTTCGGTGACTTATACAACCAATTGTTTAAGAAAAATATGACAGTAAACCTTCACAGTTCAGAAAAATTGTTCAAAAATAAGAGTCATCTACAAAGATCGAAATTTTGTCATCATTTGACTAACAAAAAATAAAATGGAAGAAACCCAACCACCCCTAATTGTAGCACAAAGACACCTTTAATATAGAAGAGACACCGTCCTCCCATACTGTAGAGTTGTTTGATCCACAACAATCTAGCATCATTTGCACTAAACAGATAGCACAAAGTGTCACCTACTGGAAAAAAAGAAAGTCACCTACCTCCCAAACTATAGTATTTGTACAATCACCCAATAAAGCTTGTAGCACTTCTACTATGTCCTATAGGAATCAATGAGTGCCACCAAACTCCCAATCCGTAGCAAACTATGCCAAATCCTGAGCCATAACCATAATGCCATATTCTTGTCCCATATACAACCCGTCAAAATAGTTTATATTTCAACAAAAACTCAAGCATGTCACCGTGAAGATGACATTATCACTATAGAATGAAGTGCTATAGGCTTTTATTTGGATGTACATACATGCATACATACATGTGTGCATGTGCATGTGCATGTGTGTGTGTGTGTGTGTGTGTGTGTGTGTGTGTGTGTGTGTGTGTGTGTGTGTGCATCCAAATAAAATCCAGTAGTAGCACTTCATCCTACAATTATCAACCAATTATTCATAAAATATGAAGTAAAAACCTCACATTCTGAAAATTGTTCAACAAGGTCAAATCCAAAAATACCACTATTGAAGAAAAATGAAAAGAAACCATTATCCCCTGTTGAAACACTACAAGAGAAAGAAAGTCACCCACCTCCCATAAGGAAAACTATTCAGAGGTCATGTCCACAGATCCAACAAAAGCCATTAAATACACTAACAAAAGGAGGAAAGGATTTACCTATTGTAGCAGAAGACACCTATATGAACACGAGTCCCTCCCATAATTGTAGCGAATGAAAACTAAACCATGAGCAGTCATCCAATAAAACCATGGCAAACCTGAATTGAAGCACAATACTATGTCATTACATAACCTCAACCATTAAAGATTCACTATCAAAGAACTCGAAACTAAGCCATATTACAAAATGTCATATATAGTTTTTCCTACCCCATATACAACCTGTCAAAAGAAAGTAAAAAAAATGTATTGATCATCTTGCTACTTATCACCCTAGAAATTCACTGTACTATCAATGTATATGCCTATAGGCATAAAAAAAAAAGACCAAAAGTTCAAGATTTGTCCCTATTCATGAAAATTCCCGTAGAAACTATTTCAGAGAAGGCCCACCCTTATACCCATAAGAAACAATACCAAGCAATACCATCCTTTGATACTGCTATGAGTATTCAAAATACATTACCAAATTTAAACCAAAGAGCATTTTGTAGATGGTCATCAAAAGAAGAAACTTGTACACTGTACAAAAGGATGTTCCTAATTGAAGATACGAAGAAATAGATATATCCATTTTTACATGAAAGGGCCAAGATCATGCTCACTCAAGAAGCCATTTCTATCTTCCCAAATTTACCAGGTGCCAAGTGCCATAATTATGCCTTATTTTCATAATCCATCAACTAGGTCGTTCCTCTCCCTATAGACATGCATGAAATTTGCATTAGCAATATGATTTTTTAAATTCACAACATATTCATAAATTGCCCAAAGCCAAATATTCTCTAAACAACTTTGACTTGTTATCCATTCCACAACTAGGAGAGAGTCCCCCATAACCTACAACCTTTGAATTTCCATTGAAACAACCAATGCAAGGATAAGTTCTAAAGCTAAAATATCTACTCTATTATTTGTAGCACATTCTACACCTGGTTTGAATTTGATCCAATGTTTATCAGAGAGATGAAGAATCCCCCCTGAGCGCCCCCCCCCAATTGAAATATTACCCTAAGCAACACCATCAAAGCATGCCCAATATTCTTCCTTATTAATGACCTCATGTATGACTACCCTAGGAGGTTTTGATATGAGCTATTGCTTGAAATATTTTATTATATCTAGACTTTGTGACTTACAACGTTAAGCATAATACATATTGCCTTAAAAAATACCTACATTACTTGACACCCATATACCCAATGCCATTATCAGTGGTCATGCTCCACCCCTTCTCGATAAACTATTTTCATTCTATAAATGAAAAGCTTGAACCAAATTTTGTCCCCCTCAATTTGTTTGAAAACTCACAACCTCTTCAACTTGCTTCCATACCTCACCACTATATGAGCAATTTATGAGGAGATGATTGATATCCTCATTTGCTTTCTTACACAAAGGAGACCTGGATGGTCCCTACCAACTTATTCTTTGCATTAAGCTCCAGATAGGGAATTTTTTATTAATGGAAAGCCACACGAAGATTTTAGCCTTGAGTGTACATTTGTATTTCTAGACCCTTTGAACCACTTATAACCAATTTTTGGTCTTTCCACTTCTCTAATAACATTGTAACCCAGCCTAGGTAAGCAAGTACCATCAACAAGATTCTTTGGCCAAATTAAAAAATCAGGTCCATCTTTGATCCTTACCTGATTGTACCTTAGGGATTGAAAATATTCATTCCACAAGATACAACCATCTTCATTAAACCCCATCACTTCATCTTAACCATCCCATTCCATAACTATGGACTCCATTGCTTCTGATACTTGATATTAAAAAACCCTATTTCCCTCAAGACCTCAATCATATGCCCACAGAGCTTAAAATTTCCATTGCATCCCACCCATGGATCTTCACCTAGCCCGACTCTTGTTCCATCCCCTACTTTCCATGCCAACCTTCCCTGATCAGTGGAAAGGCCAATACCACAACCTTCTAGATTATTGAAGCATTTCGATAAGATTTGTTAGGAGTTCTTATCCATTCTTCTATTGATAAAAGGGTTAATGTACTTTTGTATCATCGTTTTGCACCAAATTACTTTGTCCTCCAACAGTATCCACACCCTGTTAGATGCTAAAGCCATGGAAAAATGATGAATATGATTTATTCCCCATCGTACCATTTCCTTAGGGACTACTATTATTTTCCATGAAACCCAAGGGAAATGAATCCTCTTCTTTTCACCAACTTGTAGGAATTTAAAGTTCATTTTCCTTACTTTATCCAAGATGCCTTTGGGGATGAAAGATAAAGAGACCCAATATACTAGAATTGCTTCCAATACAAACTCAATTAATACCAATCTCCCCCCTAGAAAACTAACTAAGGTACCATTGGGATAGCCTCTTTTCTACCTTATATATCATCCATGCCCAATCCGTTTTTGTATAATCCTTTGGCTCCAAGTAGAAAGCTAAATACTTAATGCCACTTTGTAAATTTTCCTCCTCACAAGGGAATAATTGAGAAAACAACCTTCTATCCTCTTCCTTGACCCTCAAACAACTTCCTAATATTAACCTTCATCCCTATAGCTTGATAGTAAATACCCATAATATCATAAATTTTTTGAGCATCTTTATCAATTCCATCACAAAAATGTAAAATATCATCAATGACAAAGAAATGAATGATATAATGCTTTTGTTGATCCTTATACCTTTGAGGGTTCCTTTTGATTTAGCCTTCAAAATGGGTTTGCTTAATCCCTCAACCACCAAAAGAAAAAGTAGAGGAGTTAGAGGGAAACCTTGTCTTATATCTCAACTTGGCTTGAAGAACTTTGAAATAGTCCCATTGACTAACACAACAAAAGACACAGTTGTAATACAACTCACGATCCTATTAATTGTATTGATGTTAAACCCAACATGCGTGAGCATTAACTTGTTGTAGAGGCAACTCACTCGGTTATAGGATTTGGCTAAGTCCACTTTGAGGACCATAGCTTGCAATTTTTTGATTTATAGGTATGGAACAACTCCTATGAAGTCCCCATTGCCTCATGAATTTGTCTTCCCACTAAAATCCCAAATTTATCATGAGAGATAGATTTTGACAGCACACTTTGCACCCTTCGTGCAATGGAATTTTCTATAATTCTATACATACAATTGCACAATGAGATGGATCTAAAGTCCTCAAAGGATGAAGAATGAAAATATTTTGGGATCAAGGAGATGAAAGTTGAATTAAATGCTACCAAAATTTTACCATTTAACCTTGAATCATCTACCACTTTTAATAGGTCCTCTTCTATCATATCGTAAAAACCTAGGAGAATTCGACAGACCATGCATTTGGTCCTGGGATTTTGTCTTTTGGCAAAGAAGTTAGAAACTCTAACAGTTCCTCCTTTGATATAGGTTATGTTAAACTGACATTTTCCTCCTTAGTTACCATTTTTGTGAAGTATGTCTCCATATTGAAAACCTCTACTATAGTAGACCACCCTTCTTCCTTAAAAGGCCTTCAAAATAGTTGATCCCTTCTCTGGTAAGATCCTTATGTCTTGAAACCACATTTATTCTCTCCTTTTATACTCCAAATTGTATTTATGTTCCTCCTATGGTTGGCCATATGATGATTTTTTTTGTATTATCATCTCCCTTTTCCTTCCATGTGGCCCTTCTTTTAAGTCTACAGTCTACTTCTTTTTTGCTAGCAATATTTTCTTCTTATCCTCCAAGGTTTTGATTTCATTTTTATGCCCTTCACTAGTATTCCCATTCTCCCTTAAGATATTTTTCCACTTCCATGAAGTCTATATCCTTTCTTATTTTCCTTTCGTGAACTTAGGATACCACAACATGTTTGACTTTCTTGAGGTTAAAAAAATTGTAATGCATGGAATACTCATCTAGTTTCTTCATACAATGTCCAAAGTGATTTTACCAACTAAAGAGAAGTCTTATCTTCCATCCACCAAAAATATAAACTTCAAAAAACCATGTTGCTTCTCTCCTCTAGAGTCAAATTCCATATATATGGGATAGTGATTATAATCACCTCCCATTCAAATCCATTGTTTTAATCTCAAATTGATTTTCATGTGGATTTATGACATGAGGAAATGGTTTCTCCTTTTTGCTATTATTTCTTATCCAACCCACTTATTCCTCCAAGTAGGCCTAAGTGTGATAGTCTTGATGTAAATAAATCCATTGTATTCTAAGTTCTTGCTAAAAAAGTATGAGAGGGGATCCACTACAATAGACCCCCCTTAGATCTTTACATTTCACAATGAAAAAGTCAAATCCCCACCCATAACAATGTAGGGGTGGTCTAAAATGTTGGACTTAAAGAATTGATTCCACTATGGTGCCCTATCAAAATAAGTGTAATAGTTATTGATCACGTTGAATTCGTTCTCCCAATAGTGAGCTTTGATAGTCATTTTGAGCCCTAAGTCAAAATCCTAGGAATTTATAAAGGTTATACATCTAATATTCCATCCAGACACAAGGCCTCCGGATCTACCTTTATAATCAACATACATGAAAACCCATCCACCTAACAATTTCCTCATATCACGACATATATGATTATCATCTCACATAGTTTCTTGTAACAATAGGATGATCTGATATTGGGTCTCAACAAGCCTTCTCAGGGTTTGTTTCTTTGAGGGGTGGCCCATACCCCAATATTTTATGGATAAGATAATCATTAGGTACCCTATCATAAAGGTTAGCCTACTCTAAGTACTCCAAATAAAGACACTTGTTTCCATTCTTGAATCTCCAGGTTTTCCTTCTCTCGGGCAATACAAAAATGAGATTTATGGCCCCTCAAACTGGATTTACTATCTAGTAAATCTAATCCACCCAAGGTATCCCCCTCAACATTTGAGCTATCCCCTCTCCTTCATCTGAGAGGGTAATTATGATAAAACTCCCCCTCATCAAAATCATGCTCTAGATCAAAGGGCCCTGATTCAAGAGTTTCCAAAGAGTTCAAGGATAAGGGTACAACCTAAGGTAAGTGACCTAACACATTGCTACCTCAAGGGAGAGTGCCGAGAACAATACTTCCACCCTTCCTCAAAGCCTCCAAATCCCCCTCATTCCTGAAGGGATCATTCCAAACCCTACCAACATAAATAATACCTTCACCTTTGTTCATTATTAATGAAGAAAGATTGCATAAAGGCTTTGTTTTTGATAAAAAACATACCTTGAAGATTCACATCCTCTTCCACTATTGTAGATATGATTTCAACATTTTTTCCACAATTCTCCTACTCCTCAAATCCCTTCGCAACACCTAGTCCCTTACATGCCTTCATATATGCTTCTATCTAAACTAACATATATTTTTTATTAAATTGAAATCCCTCTTGTCCCCCCAGAGCCTCAATAGTTATCTCCTCCAACTTGCTTATTCTTTCAACTACCTTTGTTCCCATCTCCTTTTGGAATACTTTCTTCCTAAAAGGTAGCGAACAATTAATTGCTATGTGCCCATAATAGTATAGAAAGAAGATAAACAAGAAAACTAAGAAACCAAAATGGCGGAAAGGTCAAAGCCTGAGTAGTTTTCATTTTCACAAATAGTACAAGTTTATACAAGATTTACACATAACCACCTTACAACCATAAAGTAACCAAAAGGTTGTTAAAGTGAGATTAGGAATTTATGACTAGGATTAAGTTACTAACAATCCCCCCCTTAATCATGAGTCTATGCAAACGTACCATCTAGAAACATACACTAATGCAAAAGCTGATATCATGTCCAAGTATTCAACCTGTAATGCATGGTTTGAAACCTCATGAGTGTCGATGAAGATCTTCCTAAACAACTGCCAAAATTCGATGCCAAAATCAAGTCTAGAAAACTCATTTTGTAACAAATGAGCTAGACAACCTCTAAGTGTTCATTGAATTTAACCCAAAACCAATGAGAACAAGCCCCCGATGAGAATTGAATTGGCTTCAAAGTCCAACACATCCCATATCCTGAAAATGCCTGACAAATCTAAATGTGTCAAGCAAATATGCAGAAGAATAATTTTTCCTCTATAAGATTCGAAGAACATCCTTGTAAAGTTTTAATATTATCAAGTCAACAAATATGTTCACAAAATTGCTCCCACAAAACAACACATACAAAAAATTTCAAAAAACCAGCTGACAAAAAAAAGTGTTAAATGGCATCCAAAACGTGCATCACCGGTACTTTCTCAAATCTAAAATACAAATTTGTCAAACTATCGAACCACCATCAAATTCACAAGGTGGCTCAAATCCATCAAATGCCAAAAGAGTGGCAAGTCATCCATTCATCCAATATCCACAAAAATGCCAATTATTGAATTGTCTTGACAAAATTCCACTAAAGGTCAAATTGACCAATCAATTATCCATCATCAATCCTAAATCCATCTATAGAATTAATTCCAAAACCATCCTGAATAAACCATAATAACCCGCAATCAATCATATGTGTCCATCAAAAACCATCCAGAATCTTCCATTCACTAAATAGACTTCGAAACTTGAAGTTGACAACCTCATCAATATTCTTCGTTGTCAAATTAAAAGAGATAAGTCAATATCATTTGACGTACCCCTCTAAAAGTGAAAAGGTGTAATCACACCGTCTTTGAGCTGAGTCATAAGACTCGATCTTTAACTCAAAAGACACATCATGTGGGCCTCGATCATGCCCTGAAATCAACAAATAAAAAACAATCATAACAATATGCGGTAGAAATTGGTCCTCACAAACATGTCTGTTCATGTGAATGAACCTGTAGATGAGATATTTCCAATAACTTGGCTTCCAAAATCCAACGCCAAGTATTCATCCATCCAAGTGTACTTGTTTTTGTTGTTTCTTCTTCTTTTGCTGACACCTGTCTGAGAAGTGATTTGTCTTACCACAAAAACTACATGGGTGAAGGACAAAAAAATGGCTCATCATGGCCAATTCACTAACATTGTTGGCACTGTACAAGTTCTTCATCCAACTAATCATCATCATCCAAAATTTTCACAATACCTGAATCAATATCATCATCTTCAACAACTGCATCATCATCAATTTTTTACTTAACTGCATCAACATTATGATCATCATGAACTACATGATCATCATTTTGATTATCCTTAATTGCATCAACATCTTCATCTGCATCATTAGCCTGATCATCTCTAATTGCAACATCATTTTTTACTTGTTTCTTATCATGATCCTCATGTGCTTTTGTTCAATAAGCATCTTCCAAAAATCTCCACTGACAAATGTAATCGGTTTGCTATAATTATGAATATGAAAGAAGCTATCATGGTCATTTTTATATCCTAAGTCATATTTGTTTTGTTTAAATTCCAACTCTTTGTTGGCGCACTTTTACTTTGACCAGGGTTCAACATTCAACAACACCAACAAAGCACCTCCCACACAGATATCGGCTCGAAAGGGAATGAATCCCTTTTGGAAACACCTACAAAGCAGATGAAGTCTCACCCAAAGTACCTATAAAGACTGCAAGAACCAGGATTTTGCAGCACAGAAGGGGAATAGCCCGACATGCAATACATTCATTCTATTCTAGAACATCGACAAAATTAGTGCTTCGACACATATGTCACTTCGACAGAACCCATAACTTCGCCATATTGATGTACTCAAATTATAATTGAATTCACATTACATAGACTTATGTCGATAATGCATTCATATAATTATTCAATAGAGGAAAGAAACACATATCAAATCACATCACATCACACATCACAACACATAAAACACCATGTTTAACGTGGAAACCCATCTGGGAAAAACCACGAAAGCACTTGTCTTTTATTATGAGTCACAACCAAATAAGCACTTCAAGTATAACTTACAGGTTTATTCATAACTTACAAAGTATATGCGCACACAACTTGCAGATCAACGACTCAAATTCCCCAAAATAACTCCGACAAATATAGCATAACGCTTCATTACAAACTCAAAAGATAGCGATAATAACCCGAATACAATAACCAACAGAGAGAAATCTCAAAACTTCCCTCTTACTAGATATTTATAGGGCGCACTTAGCTTTTCCCTTCTCCCACTAACCCACTAACTTATTAATCGACTCATTAATACAATGTGGACCAATCCTAACTAATTGACTCAACTCCGACCATTGACTCGTTCAACATGACCATTTTTCCTGTTTCCTTGGCCGCTTCATCGGAGTTTACCGCTTCTCTGAACCACTTCCACTTTGTCTTTGTCCACACCAAAACCATTTCTCCAAAAATGGTAACTCCCAAAAAGACTAGGCCCAACACTCTTCCCAAGGTCTAACAATATGAGTTGACTTATCTTCCTTTACCTTAATGTCATTAGTTATTGTCATAGTGGCTTCATCCAACTCATCTTTGTTCTTGTTAAGTTCATCCTCCAAGCTTTCCTTTAGTGTTGCATCAAATTCAATTTCATCAAAATAAAATAATTCTAACTCATAATCATCAAGTACAACTTTATTCTATGGTTCCCTAGGTTCTCCTTTAAGTGACTTCAACTTTTCATTCAATAACTTTGTTTGTTCTTTATGCAGATCCACCTTCTTGTTCATTACATGTAAGCATGTAAGAAAATTTGTTATTGTTCCTTTGTTCATACACATTTGAGATAATGGAGCAGTGTTGATTAGTGTGTGTAGATTTTTAAATAATTCTTCAATGTGAGCCATCTTGAAGTGTAAGATGTATTCTAAGACACCTTTTTGAACCCCCTTATTCAAATTTTAGGTAGGTTTTACAATATACACAAGTCATTGATTTCTTTAGCAAAAGACCATCTTACAATGTAAAAGACACTTGATACTCCGAACTGTGTTATCCTCGCGTACGTGCCAATTTCGTCGCCATGTGCTTGCCTTCAAAAATTTATATGAGAGAGCTTTATATGAAAGTGCTATATGTATGTGTAAAATGCAAGTCAAAATCCAGTACAAGTCAGCATGCCACACACACAAAGTTCCTATGACCCCTTATTCTATTGCAGATGGGTCTAAGACTAGAAGACAAAAAATACAAATTTATTAAGAAAGACGAAAATCTTGAAGCCCTTATAACTCCCCAAAACACCTTATCAACCTTATAACTCTATTTACAAGATTCCAAAAATTTATAACTTCTTTTACAAATTTTGAACACCTTATTACTCCTTTTACTTTTTAAAAAGTAAAGACAAAATTATATAACCTCTTTATAACATTTCTTATAACCCTTTAAAAAGCATTTGATATCATAAATATGTCTTCACTGTTCAATGTTCTTGATAGAAATTAGGTAATTAAGAAAACCAAGAAGACCAAGAAACCAAAATGGTGGAAATAAGGCCTTACCATCAACTTTTATCCAAACTTCCATGTCTTTGATTTGTGGGTAGTGAGTGGCAGGTAGTCTAGCCATCCCTTTGTGGGCAGTGGCAGGCATCTATATTACACAACGAAGATTTAACTCGATGGTGTGGCTCCCTGATGACATATTTCTCAACGTCTTGGCTTCTTTTGATGACTCTCTCAACAATTATCATTGGTTCCACTTCCACAGAGTTCCAATACAACCCGATTCTTCACACGAATCTTTCACGAGTTTGGAATGGCGGCTACACCTTCACATGAGTTCAGGATTCTTCACACGGTTTCCTTCTCTGCGAATAGTCACCTAGAGTTACACAACTCTATACCTCCTTTAATTGCCTTCAAATGCACAAATTGAAACTATAAGTAGTCGACACTTCTGCAACTTGGAGGATTATGTCGAACTCTGTCATGGCATTCAAACTATGAAATTCTCGAGGCCACAATCACTAGTATGACAATGCAAAATTTGGAACCACTTTAGGTTACACGCTAGTTGTTTACATATAAGGGGTTTGCTATCGTTCTTAGTTCATTGTTTTCCAATTTGGAAGATCTCATCGTTGGTCACAACAAACGACAAATCATTCAATAGACCAATTTTAATGAATTATGTAAAATTCTAGGTGCCACACAAATAATGAGAATTTAAACTCAAGGTTTTGAATGTATTATTCACCTCGTCAGAATTGAACACCCAAAATGACTTGTTTGTTTAAATTCTCGTGCTTGCTACTCGGACATATCACTCTACAGTGTTAGAAACTTGAAGAACAAAACAAAGCGAGTGAATTCTCTGTTGGCATCCTATGGCTAAGTTGTGGCCAGTATCTCAAATTCTTTACCACTGAAAACAATCTACCACCCAAATATCATGGCCATGCTAAAAAGACAAACCTTAAATCTTGATGTTAATATTCAAGCAGTAAAATCAAGATTTTAAATAACACCTCCATAGTGTGGTGAAATACACCGATTCGTACTTCCACAATTAGTTGAAACAACAATAGCCAAAATAAACACATTGCAATAAAAAACTTAGATATCACCTTTCATTGTATTTCTCACATGACCTTCAAAGTGGTAGATGCTTGTTCTTTTTCTCATAGAGCTGAACTCTTATTAGCTACACCTCTCATGTAGCTTACCATGACAGCTACTCGGCTCTTAAGAACAATAAGAGCTTTGATACCACTTGATAGAAAAAGATAAACAAGAAAACTAAGAAACCAAAATGGCAAAAAGAAGGTCTAAGACTGGGCAGTTTTCATATTTATGAATAATACATTTATAAAAGATTTACACATAACCACCTTACAATCGTAAAGTAACAATCAGTTTGAAGACAGTCATTACGCAGGAATAGTTTAGAGTGAGGAGGAGCTGTGTTGAACGAATTTGAAACTCGACGTTTCGATCCCTACTCTGAGATCATCATCAGGAGACAATTGAAGCCTGATGATGATCCCAGAGTAGGGATCGAAACGTTGAGTTTCAAATTCGTTCAACACAGCTCCTCCTCACTCTTAAGTAACAATCAGTTGAAACAACAATAGCCAAAATAAACATATTGCAATAAAAAACTTAGATATCACCTTTCATTGTATTTCTCACGACCTTCAAAGTGGTGAATGCTTGTTCTTTTTCTCATAGAGTTGAACTCTTATTAGCTGCACCTCTCATGTATCCTACCATGAAAACTACTAGGCTTTTAAGAACAATAAGAGCTCTAATACCACTTGATAGAAAAAGATAAACAAAAAAACTTAGAAACCAAAATGGCCGAAAGAAGGTCTAAGCCAGGGTAGTTTTCATATTCATGAATAATACATTTATACAAGATTTACACATAACCACCTTACAACCGTAAAGTAACCCAAAGGTTGTTGAGGTGAGATTATGAATTTATGATTAGGGTTAAGTTGCTAACATAAACATGGCATTGGACACACTTAAAGGGCACCCCCACATAGTCCAAAACTGGTTTATGGCCATGAACCCCACACACCAACTCCATCTCATGTGCTAAACCTTCCCTTATGTCTATACCAACTATGATTTTTGCAAGAGACATTTGCCTTGAACTCAAAAAACCCATATCAACTTCATAGTAAACTCCCAAGGCTCCCCCAATAGCTCCAAAAACCTCTTATAACCATAATTCTACATGTACTCTGGGTAACTTTACTCATAAAGGCATGGAGTCCAATCATTAATTTAGTCAAAGCATTCATCCATTATTTCAGGATTAACATTTCAAAATCTCACTTCCACACAACATCGAGTATTTTTTCCAACATCTACCTCATTATGGAGAGTGAAGGCCATCCATCCCCTGATCTGCAAAAAGAAACTTGGTTCACAACCTGGTACCTTGCAACACTGATCCTATAATCATAATTTTGGGGTGGCTGATCCCATCACATTATAGCATATTTACCCTCTTCTTAGCATTAATCTCTCACCTAGGAACTTAGATCTTGGTCTCATGATTGCAATGGTCTAATTTTGACGCAAATTGACCACATGAGCCACTAGAGTGCTTCATCCCAAGATTCAAGGGAGTAATATGCTATTTTGGCATGTGAGAGTGATTTTAGGGCTATCTTTGGCATGTGAGGGCACATTCCTTAAATTAGGGCATTTCCCTTGATTTTAGGGTCCTACCTTGCATGTTACAGTTCTTGGAGTGATTAAAGGAACTTAAATCCACTTATTAAGGACATTTAGCACCCTCATATGCTATTATGAGCAGTTTCCTCTCATGCATGAGTTATGCATGGATTAAATCCTTAATTTCAGGTAACTAAGCCTCCACTTATCATCTCGGGTTAGTTTGATCTAGTTAACTCATCTTTGAGAGATTGTATTATTAAAGGCATCCAAGCTCCGAGTTAAGCTCAACTAGTTCTTCATGCATTAGTGAACAATTCGAATTGTCTTCTTTAGAAATTTGAATTGGCTATATGTACAACATTGTTCATTCTTTGTAAGTCAATGGAATAATGGATTATTGAATGAGATTACAATGATTTTTGTAATATCACTCATTTTCGCCCACGGGATGTAGGATAGATCATGATTGGGTGTACTGTTAAGGCACTCCTTGCATAAGGTCACCGGTTCGAAACTCCGTGGGTATGAACCCATAAAAAAATATTGCTCATTCTCAACCCCTATTATTGTAATATATTGTAATTGATGTAAATGTGTGTATGTAGTTCATGGCGTGGATCTCAAGACCAAGGCCCCACCAATGAACATTGTAGCATTAAACAACATTTTGATTTTGTAGTAGAACCATGTGCTGAATGTGCAAGGAAACAAAAACGAAGGGGGCAATGATATCCACTACATGGAGAAGTGAAAGGCTAATGAAGCCTTGGGAATCCGAATGATGATGATAAGGTGTCATCATGGTGCCTTCAAGGAAGAAAGGGAAGCGAGTTGTTATTGCTCGCTTATTAACTTAAAGCCCATAGGTATGAGTATGAATTTACTGTTAGTCTTTAAGCATTGCGGGACAACACATCATTGACGTGAGAAGGCGAATGGATTATTATTTGCCTGTAAGTATAGAGTGAGTAGTTAGTACTATAAGTTTATTATCTCAAAGCTACATATAAGCCTATTTTGGAGAACGAGAGTAAATATTAATAACTTACTCGCATGAGAAGGCAAATGGTTTCTTGATCGCCTATAAGTTCAAATAAGCTATTATTATTATTATTAATATTGTTATTATAAGCCTATGACATAAAGGAGATCTATTATTTTCTCATGATATAAAGGAAGTAAATTATTATGTGATTTAATGATCATGATGAATTTGCATAGTGTTATTATTTTGATCATTAATTAATAAGGGTGTTATTAATTAATTAAAATAAATGACTATTAAGCACCACATTCCTAAGGTTTTGCTAGAATTTTAGGGGAAGCTAATTTCCATTTCCAAAGAGTGATTTAATTATTTTTAATCACCATGTCACATATATATATATATGAATTATCGGAGAATAAAATCATTGCATTTTTTATAATTTAAATTATATATATAAAATACATATTCTGGAGAATAAAAGCATTGCATTGTTATTATAACGTAAATTATATATATATATATATATATATATATATATATATATATATATAATGAAAAAGAAAGTAAATACTATTTAAAGTTATCGTTTTAAAGAAGTAGTGGGAGTTAGGGTTTTCCTTTGAGGAAAATAATCAAATTCCCATTTATTTGATTATTATCTACATGTCAACATTTTTTGAGAGGAAAGGAGGAGGTTCGAGGTTGATAAAAATTGGAGGAGCTCGACGTTGACGAGGAAAAAAAAGACAGATCTGTTGGTGAAGGGATAAGGGAGCCAAGCCTATAAGTATGTTATCCTTGTAGTTAAATATTGATTTCTGTATTTAATATTTTATTTGTTTTCGCTTTATGCTTAAAGAAATGAGGGTTTTTTCCTTTAAATATTTTATTTAAATAATTTATATGCATGTGCACGACAAAATGAAGGTTTTTCCATTAAAGATTTTATTTAAATAATGTATATGCATGTGGATGAAGAATGGAGGGTGTTTCCTTTTAAGATTTTATTTAAATAATTTATATGCTTGTGCATGAAGAAATGAGGGTTTTTTCCTTTAAGATTTTATTTAAATAATTTATATGCCTGTGCATAAAGAAATGATGGTTTTTCCCTTAAATATTTTATTTAAATAATTTATATACCTACGCATGAAGAAATGAGGGTTTTGCCCTTTAAGATTTTATTTAAATAATATAAATGTGTGCATAAAGAAATGAGGTGTTTCCCTTTAAATATTTTATTTAAATAAATTATATGCCTTTGCCTGAAGAAATGAGGGCGTTTCCCTTTGATATTTTATTTGAATGTTCAATATAGGTTATAATGCTTTAACTAAAAAGAGCCAAGATATCTATTATTTTAGATAGCACATTATTATTTTATTTAATAAAGATGAAAGTTCTATAATTTAAATGTTCAAGATAGATTATAATGTTTTAATTATGAAAAGCTGGGAGCTCTATATTATTTTTAAATAATTAGATTAACTTTTAATGTTTTGTTTATTAGAGTTGAGAGCTTTATTATTTAATGCTTTAATTATGAAAAGCGATGAGCTTTATATTATTTTTAAATAATGAGAGCAAGCTTTATTGTTTTGTTAATTAGAGCTAAGAGCTCTATTATTCAAATGAGAAATTATAATGCTTTAATTAAGAAAAACCTAGCTTTTTATTATTTTTAAATAATTAAGCAAGCTTTATTGTTTTGTTTATTAAAGTTGAGAGCTCTATTATTTAAGTGAGAAATTATAACGCTTTAATGAAGTAAAACCGAGAGCTCTATATTATTTTTAAATAATTAGAACAAGCTTTATTCTTTTGTTTATTAGAGCCGAGAGCTATATTATTTAAATGAGAAACTATAATGCTTTAATTATGAAAAGTCAAGAGCTCTAGATATTATTTTTAAATAATTAAAGCAAGCTTTGTACTTTGTTTATTAGAGTCAAGAGCTTTATTAATTAAATGAGAAATTATAATGCTTTAATTATGAAGAGCCGAGAGCTCTATTATTTTAAATGATTAGAGCGAGCTTACTGTTTTATTTTATTAGAGCTGAAAGTTCTATTATTTAAAAGTTCAAGATAGATTATATTGCTTTAATTATGAAGAGCGATGTGCTTCAATATTTTAATGTATAGAATAAAATTCAATTGCTTATTAAGCTGAGCCTAACATTTGTGAACCAAGCTTATTGGTTTTGAAGTAGAGCTTATTGTTGAGATCAAATTCTATTGTTTAGCCATGGCAGTGGGCTTAGCATATAGGACATTGAGAAATCGCGATGAAAGATTTTTGTTACTCTTTCACCCTAGTGGATACGTTGCCCAACTCGGGGGCGGTCTCTCGGCAGAAATAGTATATGACGAACATAGTGCCTATGGTTGGGAAGGAATGTTGCAATTTCACATTCAGTCGCTAGGAGAAGTCATTCAAGATAAGTGTTTACATTATGCTATGTCATTGTCATTCAATTATGTTTAATTAATTTGAAATGTATAAGTGTTCTAGATTTGTTGTGTTAATGATACTTAGTTATGTATGGTTAAATCATTAATGGACATGCAATGAATGTGATGCTAAAGTTAAACAAGCAAGATGAATAATGCATACCTGTAGGAATGATACAATATTTGCATTTAATGAGAATGAAATGGAAGATGAATGATGCATTCTAGTAGGAATGCTTATGCAAGTAAACTGTTGTGTCATTATAATTGTTAGATTGCATGAGTATACAACTAAATATATATTTGATATTCCCAGTAATCTTGCAATAGTTATAGCCAATTAGCTAGCCCTTATGATTAATTGTAAACAATGAACTAAGACACAATAATATATATTAGAAAGACGAGGCAATATGTTGTTATGACTCCTCCTTATTATATGGATAATTATGATTGATAATGTGTCCACCACTTTTAAAAAGAATGTTACCACACATGTATGTATTATGTGACCAGGAATGAATGGTCGAGATCTTAGTTGACATCACTCTTAATGTATGAAGTTAGACGAAGGTTGTCTAATGTTGATTAGACTTTATGTTATTGATTGTATGTAGAAGGTATGCAGTTTATAATCAAAAGTTAGCTATTTCATGACAACCATGAGTTGTGATCTCACCTAAATGATTAGTCTTTATAACTATTAATATGAATTGTGAACTCATAAGCCATGTATCAATAATTGAATACTACTATTTATATTCTTTCATTAAAAGATCCTTACACTTGATGTGCATACTTATAAAGGATATTATAGCCCTCAAGATTACAATTATAATCTTTATATATGGCATTGGATCAGTTGACTGTATTACATGTTTATTATGCAGAGAAGCATGATCAATAAGCAATGTGGTTTAGACATCTTACTTAATTACATGTGAATTATTAGACAATGATTGGTTATGAAAGCAGGTCCTTCACATGCATATAGGTGCAAGGACTCTTGTTGTATGTTCTATGTAGTTTAATCTACGTGAATGGTTATGCTACAACGTGGCGAATGCATTTTAATTATTAATGAAACTAACTCATTAGTTCTCTTACACATCCAGTGTTTCATCTTGTTAAGAAGATAAGAACAAAATATTTATACCCCATATCTCAAATGGTTACTGAGGGTAATGGGTATGTTACAAATGATATCAGAGCAGAGCTACAACACTGGACCTTTAGATGTGCCAATATTAAAGTAAAGTACAAGCAAATTAATCTTGTAGACTTGCCGTAAATGTAGTAAACAAGGCGGTGATTAGGGAAGTTCTTTCTTCCTTACCTTGAATCATTTACAAACAAAATTTGTAAGAATGATTGTAGTCTGATGTTTAAGTTTTAGGTTATCATTACTAATGTTTTCTTAAAGTAAATGATAACAAGATTGAAACAAAGTTAAGTGCAACTAAAGGAAGTTTAAAGGAAGTTTCGAGGAAAGGAAAACACTTTTAAATTATATTTATTTTCTTCTTGTTATTACATTTATGTTAAATGATGAGAGTGGATATGGTTATGAATTTTTTAATCAATGAGGATAAATGTATTTTGATATTAGCAAAATGTATTTAATAATAATAGATTGTTGTGATGGAATGTGCGTATGTGTACTTGCAGATGTAAAAGTTTGTAATCTATTATGATGAACTTGTAGCGATGAGATAATCACAAATTTGATGAGTTTTGAAAATTGACAGGATTGTTTCTCAATTATGTGTTAAAGGAAGAGGTACTGACAACAACAATGCAAGTATGAGCCAAAGTGAAATTTAATGCATTTTTGCTAAAGGAATTAGGTACATATTCATTCTAGACATGATATGTTATATTATTGAATGCATTGTGTGAATGATGTCCAAGGTAGTTGTATGGGGGTAGTAAACCTTACAGTAACAATGAATTTCATCATGGATTCACATTTAGAGAAAGTTATGTTATGATATGTGTTGGTTGTGGAGCCCGATCATCTTCCTGATTCAAAGATCTTGTTGTTAAGCTGTGTTTGTACCCCAGTTTTATATGTTGTGCAGGTGGAGTGTAAAATGTTGCAATTTCGTAGTCAATTTGAATTGTTCATTAGATCTCATATTTGACGGTAGAAGTTATGTTAGGGATTTTATCCCTAGAAGGAAACACTCTTTATGTATGATATAAATGTATTGTACCTGTAGAGTATTGTGAAAAAGGATATCTGTGATTGTGTGAGAGAGTGAAGAGGAAATTGCAACGGATCTGTTGCGGGTTGTATCCCTTCATTTGCTGGATGGTATAATAAAAGGCCTAGCAATTTCTCTGTGGACGTGGCCCATATTAGGCGGACCACGTATATTGGTGTCTCTCTTGTATTGTGTTTATGCGTTTTATTTCTTCATCTTATTTTATGCTATTGTTCTGTGATCCTGTTTTTCTAACAATTGGTATCAAAGTCAAAGGCCCATTTGGCACAGAAACTCGTAGGGAAGAAGGGTTCTTGGTTCAAGTGGGAGCAATGGCATAAGAATGAAAGTTTAAGATCGAGAAATTTAACATCCAAAACTACTAGTTATGGAAGATGTAGATGGATGACTATCTATGTTAGAAGGATCCATTCCTACCATTGGGCGGAAAAGGAAGTAAGTTGGCGGCTATGAAGGACGAGAAATGGGAGGTTCTTGACAAAAAGGCACTAGGAACAATACGGTTGTGCCTGGATTCATCAGGGGCTTTCAATATTTTAAAAGAAGAGACAACGAAGGATCTAATGAAGGCATTGGATAACTATATGAAAAACCCTTATCTTCCAACAAGGTATTTCTAATGAAGCATTTATTTAATATGAAGATGTCAGAAGGTGGGTATGTTGTTTACCATTTAAATGAATTTAATACGATTACTAATAAGCTAAGTTTTGTAGGAGTGAACTTCGATGATGAGGTTAGGGCTCTTCTAAGCTTGTGCTCATTGCAAAAAGCTGGAACGGCTTGGTCATGGCTGTAAATGACTTTGTATTTGGTTCAAACACTCTGAAATTTGATGATGTTTTTGGTGTTATTCTTAGTGAGGAAATGTGAAAGAAAATCACATGTGAGACATCAGGTAATGCGTTGACCATGGAAAGCAGGGGAAGACAAAGGGAGAGAGGAAAGAGCCCAAGTAATTGTGGGAGGTTTAGGAAGGGAATATCCAAGTCCAGATCAGGAAAGATAGAGTGCTGGAGTTGTGGGAAGAAAGGACATCTAAAGAAAGACTGTAGATCTCTAAAGAAGAAAGGAGATGGACAACAGGAGACTACTCAAGAAGAAAATGTAGCAGGTGATGTGTTACAAGATACTTTGATTCTTGTATTAGATAATATTAGTGATTATTGGGTAGTAGATTCAGGGGCTTCATGTCATGGTAAACCCCATAGAAAATTTCTTTATGATTATGTTAAAGGTGATTTTGGACATGTTTTATTGGGTGATGGTGAACCATGTAAAATTGTTGGAATGGGTAAGGTATGGATAAAGTTAAAGAATGGAAATGAATGGTTGCTGAAAGATGTAAGGTACATTCCTGCTATGAAAAGAAATCTAATCTTAACAAGGCAGTTGAGAGATGTTGGTTGTTTAACTACATTTGGAGAAACATGGTGGAAGATCACTAAAGGATTGCTGGTGATATCAAAAGGAGACATGATAGGTACGTTGTATTTATGTCCTCATAATACTGACTGTTCTATCTCTTTAGCTTCCACATGAACATATACAACATTGTGGCATCATAGGCTTGACCACATGAGTGAGAAGGGGATGCATATTCTCAATTCAATGAAGTTGCTGCCAGATTTGAAGCAAGTTATTTTTGAATTATGTGAGAACTATGTTTATGGAAAATATAAGAGAGTCATATTTTTCAAGGTTGGGAAGCAAAAGAAGAGCGAAAAGTTAGAGCTTGTACATACAGATGTATGGGGACTGGCTTAGGTACAATCTCTTGGTGGCTCTCGTTGTTATGTTACTTTTATTGATGATGCAACTAGAAAAACTCGGGTTTATTGCATTTGACAGAAATTTGATGTTTTTTTCTACTTTTAAGAAATGGAAAGCTTTGGTTGAGAATGAGACAGGAAAAAGGTTAAAGTGTCTCAGATATGATAATGGAAGTGAATACTATGGCAAAGATGTTGATAGTTACTGTTCATACCATGGGATTTCGTAGAGAGAAGACAGTCCCAGGAACACCACAATAAAATGGTATACCAGAAAGGATGAACAGGACAATCATGGAGCGTGCAAGGTGTATGAGATTGCATGCAGGGTTGCCCTTACAGTTTTGGGAAGATGTTGATACTATTGTTTACTTAATAAACATAGGGCCTTTAAGTTCCTTGGATAGTGTAATTCCAGAGGAGGAATGGACAGGTAAACATGTAAACTATTCATTTCTGAGAAATTTTGGTTGTGAAGCATTTGTCCATATTGATAAAGAAAATAGAACAAAGCTTGAGGCTAAATCTAAGAAGTGTAACTTTTTTGGATACAGGGTTGATGATTTTGGTTATCGCTTATGGGATTATGAAAATCACAAAATCATTAGGAGTAGAGATGTGGTATTCAATGAAAAGGTCATGTATAAAGATCAGTTGCAGGGAAAGAAACAAGAAAAGAAAAACACATACTACATAGTGCTTGATGAAGTCAAATAAAATGAAACTCCAAAGGTGCCAGAAAATGAAGAAGAACAACATGTACCTCAAACTCATGCAAGTGTTAGAAGATATACCAAGTTAAGTAGACCCCCTGAACGATACTCTCCTTCACTGTATTATTTATTAATGACTAATTATAGTGAACCATAATGTTATGAAGAAGCAATGAAGGTGGAAACTAGAAAGAAGTGGAGCAAGGCATGAATGAGGAGATGGAAACCTTGGTAAGAAACTAGACATAGGATTTGGTTTAGTTGCCTGTAGGTAAAAGAGAATTGTCGCCATTGTCCTACGAGGGGTAGGAAAATGGCGACAATCTCCTTGAGGAATAATGAATGGTGGAAAAATAATATAACTTTTACAGTATGGATGGAGTAGTGAGATCATGAGCATGTAACATGGAAGATCAAAATTCCATAAGGCCATAAGTCTAGGAGGCCATGGGTTGGCCAATGAGTGACGATGACGAAGTAATGTGTGGCTATGTGCAAGATCACAAACTAGATGGATTCTCAATCCTATGGAGAGAATACAAACATGGGCATTGAATGTCATGGAGGTACTAAATGAGGGTACCCATGTAAGGAGGGATCTACTGTAGAGTAAGGGTTAATGCAAAGGTGGCTAGGCTGGGCCACTTACCTGGACATAGGAGGTCCTATATGTGTAAGAGGGATAAACAAGGTTGATGCATATGATGTTATGTAGAAGGGAATCACCTATATTCTAGTTTAAGATAATATACTTGTAGGGAGTAGTTGCATGCTGAAACAAGAGGGTGTTGCTACAACCTAATCCTATACACATGGAAACGATGCCCAAATGTAAACATGTGTTTGGAAAGGAAACCAAATGTACAAGTAGCACGAGACCTTGGGAATTCAATTGAGATCATGTGTGTGAAAATGTGAGTAGGTAGGGTTAATGGCTGACTTCCAAGCTATGGACATGGGGTTTGTGACTATGGGTCACATATGTTTTAGAATGAGCTATGGGATAATTGAAATACAAATGTAGATGTGATGATGCATGGTCAAATGATTGATTCTACCCCCCCGTCCCAGGGTCGATATAATCGACCTTGACCCCATCCCATAGGTGGTGATGCAACACAAATGTTATCTTAGAAGGGTATCGATGGGGCATCGACCAGTGGAGGGAGCGGGGGGGGGGACTATGATTCGAATAGCCATGGTGGCACACCACATCCATGAGATGGTGAGGGGGAATGCCCCCTATAGGAGGAAGTCCCCCTATATCGTTTTCCCAAATAACAATGAGGATAATGATGATGAGTAGGCAGGTTTGGGGGCCTTCCCCCATGACATGAACATGGTATTTCCTCATAGTTTCGAAAGGATCACATAGATAGGTCAAAGAGACTCATCTTCGTCGATGTGACCATAGCGATATGGGAGGTTGACAAGGAAGTCTCATTAAAGGATGAGGTAATAGATGGAGAATGTCGCCTAAGAGGAGGACGTAGGAGGGGGAACTTCCTCGATGGTAGTGACTTGTGCTTCAAGTGAATGTCAGTGCTAATTATCTAATATGGATCAAAACATTTGGATATCGGTACAATGGTGCAAATAGTGGCCATAAATACCACACAACACAAAAGTATGGTTGGTGCGTAATGCCTTGTTGTGTTGTTTGGAAGCATTAGGGAGAGTGTTGTAAACAATTGGGGTATTCGCATCAGTATTCTCCTCAGTCACATGGAGGTGAGTGCAAGAGGGGAAACTATAGACATTGATGGGTGGCGTGACCCAAGATACTGCACATAGAGAAAGGTGTGGGTGCTCATGCTAGGGTAGAGGGGGGGGGTTTATGACTGGATCCAAATTAGATTGTGGTGCTGCATTCTTGGATTCCCCCCCAACTTTCTTTTTGGTAGAAGGTTGGGTGGTAGGTGAAGTTTCCTTCGTAACCATGGGTGGTGGGGTATTGGAGGAACCAACCGACTGCACAAGAGTCAAAACAAATTATGGAGTCGCTGGGGGGCTCGATGAGTAAGGTACCAAACAGGTAGACCTAACTTCAAACTTGGAAGGTTAAGCATAGCCATCACATGAGTTCCTACGATATTAGGAGGGGGAAAGAAAAACAAAACTTGATGTATATGAAATCCTACCCAGGGGTGCTCTAACGATGGGTTAGGGATAGGAAAGGGTTGACGTTGGGTGATAGAGTGCTCAGAAGAGATGGTGCACAATTATGATATCTCCACCTTTGGTGATGGCAGAGGAGAGATCATGCATAATTCCAAAATCTCCACCCTTGGGGGCAGTGGGGGTAGGGCCTAGAAAGGTCCCACGAGAGAGGCATCTTGGAAGATGCTAGGACCAACACTCGTGAATAACAGAATGGAAATAATTCCAAAGTTACTGCCAATCGTAGGTAAGGCATGGTTGAAACAAGCCGAACCCTTGGGATCATAATATGTGAGTTGATCAAGCTTTACAATCTTCCCTTCATGGGGGAACATCATAATTTTGAACACCTTGGAGGTGACCGCTTGCATAGCATACATGTAGCTACGCCCAAGGAGGAGGTTGTAATCTAATTAGGTGTTAACAACCTGGGTGTCAATTAAGACCGTTTTCCATGCCAACTACATGGGGACGTTCTATAGAAGACCTTGTGATTGAGCAACATGAACTTCGTATGTGAGCAATCTCATGAGGAACAATGCAAGTTTAGGGAAACCTAACTTTTGCCAAATGTGAGTGGACATGACACAGGTGGAGGCACTTTCATCAATGATGCAATTATGAATAACCAATTTCTTAATGGTGACCGAAATATGAAAAGCTACTAAAATGGCATGCGAGGCTCCACTTGATCAAGATTAAACGTCATAAGGCAAGCATTGGAAGGATCGATTGCACCCAAGGAAGACAATAACACTTTTCACTGCATAGGAAAGTTCCAAAGAACCTCTAATGTAGACATGGTAGTAGGCGACTGCGCCAAGTCATCCACAATGCTATAGTTAGGATCAAAACATACATCAGGGTTATTCGCTACACAATGCAAAGGGATCTTAGGGATAATAGAAATAACATCCGTATTAGGATAAGGTAGGTGCAAAGTTTCTTCGACTGTTAGGGAGTCTTTTCCTTTATCAGTAGTAGGAGTATCATTATTCGAACCATATTGGTTATGTCATGTCTGGAGGTTGACGTCAGTGGACATCATAAGAATATGTTGAATAGAAGGGTCATGGGGATGACCGAAAGATGATGGTAGAGATGGATAAGGCACGGTAGGTTGTGTTGTGACTATTCCTTGTGACGGGAAAGGGTTTTGGAAGACCATCGGTTGTGATTGGGTCAGATGAGGAGGAGGCAAATTAGGTTTATCTTGTGGGGTATTAGCCGTTCCATGTTGGTTGGCCTCATTCCACAACTGACAAGCCTTAGCTAAATGAGGACAATGATGGGTATAATGTTCATAAACACCATAGAAGGAAACATATAGTTAGTCCTTAATTGAGGATTCTTACCTTGCTTGGGAGGTTTATTGGGATCCTAATTTGTTGGGTTCGGATTGCCTCACGTGTTGTTAGGAGGGTTGGGGGGTTGGCGTCCACCTTCTTAACATTGGTTATTTCCTTTGTTCTTCCCCTTATTCTTCTTCTTGGAGGTGTTCGGCCATGCTTGTTGGTTATTAGGCATAGGTTGGGAAGGAATGTTTTGTTGAACATATACTTTCCCATGATGAAAAGGGGGAGTCGAAGGGTGTGGCTACATTGGAGGGGTAGGCAGTAGGCCATGAAAAGGATAATAAGGGTTCATGGATGGAGGAGCCACATAGGCGGTAGAAGCACCGCTACACATAGCATTACTACATTATTATCCATGAACATGGGGGCCAACATAGGAGGAGCCAAATAAGAGGTACTCGTTGCTAAATGTGATGATGAGCGAGAGGGATCAGAGGGGTAGTATGGTGCAGGTGTAGGGCCCAGATGTTGTCGCTCAACATTCAAGATATTTCCATACGGGAAACCACTTGAGAGTCAGGGTATGAAGGGTATGTATTTGGATGATATGTGACAGAACCAATAACGTCATCCGTAGAATGGGATTCCCATAGAGGATCTTTTTGGGTGGAGTCACTTCGAGGGGCATCAAGAATGACCATATGTAGGTAAGAAACTAGATGTGTAAATAAGATTGCACTGTTTGTTATGGATTTCTAACTGTGTTTCTAGGACAACTAAATAGCACTCACAATAATTATCAATCTAGGGTACATATTTTATTTCAAGGCCACGTGCAAAGACTATGCAGGCTACAATTTCCTTTGTAGTGCTTATGACACTAAATGAGCATGCAACTAATGGATGGAAAACTCAACTAAACCCACTCTTAAAAATAAATAAAACTTTTAATTATCTTGCATAGAGTTCTATAAAAAGAAATTAAATCAACACTGCTTCTTCTAAGAAATAAATCACACTCAATCCACACAATTTGGCTTAAAAAGGAAATCACACTCAATCCACACAATTTTGCTAAAAAGGAAATCACACTTGCAAAATTAAATCTATGTAACAACACTCTATCAGTTATAGATATGCAATAATTATTAAAGAGAACGCACCTACTGTAATATTAAAAATAAATATTGTCCCTTAAAAGGAAATCAGATCAAAATTTAGAAACTACAATGAACTTCTATTCTATAGAAGCAACAACAGTACAGTTGGGATTATAAGCTATTTCCAATAATTAATCTTGGTTCTAAGAGTAATAGTATATGCAATTGATAACTATAAGCAAATAGGTAACAATCCACAAGTAACTGCAACAACTACTACACAAACAGTCTACGATAAGTCTCTCTAACAGATTAAACAAAATGGTAGCACATGGTCAGTGAAGGGGGCCCTTCCTTCTCTGATCAAGGATGTTGGAACAACTCACAAATTAATGCTCAAATCACATGAACTAGCATAATCTGTATTATAAAAATGAAAGTACAATGGAATTCAACAATCCTCTGTTCTTCCCTCTGTCTTGTTAAATGTACAACATCAGGAGACATTCTCCAAACCAATCTTGTGTAGCCAAGAATGATCCTTCCGTATAGAGGTGAGCACTTTGATTGCCTTCCATGTAAAGGTTATTCCTCCCGTATAGAGGTACTTGATCAAAGTAATGTTGTTGTAAATTCTTGTTGGACAAGACTTCGGACTTGTGTGTCAAGTCATGATTATCATGTGAACCTTTCGTATAAAGGTGTCCATGAGATGAACCTCTTGTATAGAGGTGGACCTTCCGTATAAATGTCATGCTTTACTTGTTAAAATCATTTAATGTCGTGTGATGTATTATTAACCATGATCACCAGATTGCTATTAAGTCTCCTTTAGAGATTGATCACCTCTAAAGTGAATTAATTTAGCATATGATCATTTGGTTCAGAAAAATATAATATGATCACAACGTCTGAAAATTCTTCTTAGTATAATGTAATGTGATGGATAATTAAATTTAGCACATATTGAACATGCTGTAAAATATAAAGAAATAAAAGATAAAGCATAGAGATCAAGAGAATTCGAAATTTCCCACGCAAACACTTCAACTAATTAAAGAGAATTTGAATTGTTAAAGCTTCAGTTATAAAGCTTCAGCTTCAGTGAAGTATCAATGCTTCAGTTAAAGCATCAATTAAAGATATGCCTCAGTTAAATAAAGAACTCATAGTGGTCACTTCAAGTAAATCAATCAGCATGATTTCAATTAACTAAGTGTTAAAAAAGAAGGACTAGTTAACTAAAGTGTTTTCACTTTAGTTAAATTAAAAGACGACACTTCAGTTAAAGAGAGTTAACTAAGTGACAACAAAGAAGATCTAGTTAACTAAGTGTTATTGCATGACAACACTTAAGTTAAACTAAAAGATGACACGTGAGTTGTGGCACTTGCATGTTGATACTTAAGTTAGCCACCTAACTAAGTGGGCAAGCTTTCAGTTAAGAGGCAAGTTCATCCTAAGTGACAACTCACTGAGATAAAGCACTACATGAGAAGTGGGGCACACCTCTGCATGCACGATTAATACATCCAGTTTGAGGGCGAGTTCATCCTGAAGTTAGAAGTTAAAAATAGAAGAGAAGAATGTATAAATATGTTATATGGGATTCATGAAACCAATGCAAAGCGAATTCTCTTCTCCATTGAAGGAAAGGCGCTTCTCTTTGTGGAGGGTATTGTTCGTGCTTGTTATTGTTGTGCTGGGCACACATCCGATTGATCTCTGTTCTCTATTGCTTTTGTATCTTCATCAAGAGTGTTTGGTGATCTCTTATCTTTTGAAAGAAATCTGCTATGTTGTAAAAGAAAGCATCCTCTGCTATCCATTATATTACACTGAGAATAATTGTTGGGGTTTTTGTTCTCATAATTTTGAGGATTTTCCCCAGGGTATATCTTGTGTTATGGGTGTATGAATTTCATGGATTGAATTGTCTCATTGCTTCAAGTCTCTGCATCTAAAAGAATTAAATATCAAAGCTCAACCAAAAAATCAACATGGTATCAGAGCTCATAGCGCGAAGGAGCTCAATTTTGCATGCTAGCTAGAGCCTACGTTGATCCTGAGAAGTTGAGCACAAGATTTGAAGACTATGGCATCAGTCTCTATACGACCGGAAGACCATCTTGAGGGCACCTCAAAATTCAACACTTGGAAGGTTAGGATTCTCAACATCCTAAAGGAACATGACTTAGATGGCTACGTATCCACTGTAGTGGAGGAGCCTACATCTAACGCAGGGTGCATCAACTTCAAGAAGAATCAAGCTAAGGCCAAACAGATCATCTATGATTTGGTAAAAGATAACTTGATGCCCGTGATCACACTACTGAAGACCGCGAAAGAATGTTACGATACATTGAATAATCTATATTAGAAGAAGGCCTCGAGTCAAAAGAGGGCATTGAAGAATAAGCTTCGAAACTTAAAGGTTGAGATAAATGAGATAGTGGCCTCCTTCTTCAAGATCTCTCAAGTAAGATATCAGCTTGCTAGTATCATGAGAAGTGGTGGATGAAGATGATCTTCTCCAAACCACTATTGATGGTCTGCCATCCTCATGGGAAACATTCTTGACCGTGGTAAATGGCCGAGAGGCACAACCTAACTTCGAAAGGTTGTGGCATGATTGCCTCCAAGAGGAGGGGCGAATCCAGAGCAAGTCAGTGTGAATCAAAGAAGAAAACCTTGCTCTCATGGAAATAATGAAGAAAGGAAAGAAACCCTTCTTCCAAAGAAGAAGGAGTTCAACAAAGTCTTTGACAATTCAAAAGCTAGATGCTTCAATTGCAACAAGAAAGGTCATTTATCAAGAGATTGTAGAGCAAAGTGGAAAGGAAAGTTTCATGCTTCTACCGCCATAGAAGATGAAATAACTCAAAAGAATGCATCCGAAGAAAAGGTGACAAGAAGGGAGTATTATCTTGTCTCATTCCTTTCGGGATCCGTCATCACAAATGCATACACATGGTTGATTGACAGTGGCACATCCAAACATATGACTAGTTACAAGAGTGCCATCACCGATCTAAAGGAGAAATAATTCACATGCATGGTAGAGTTGGGGGACAACTCAACTTATTCGATCCAAGGAGTTGGATCCACCTCATTCTAGCTTAGCACCAGTGATATTTTACATGTGGAGGACATTCTGTATGTTCCATGCTTGAAGAAGAATCTCCTCTCAGTTTCGGTTCTTGAAGACAAAGGCTTCCGAGTTATCTTCATGGATAACAAAGCACTTTTATGGTTGAAGAACAAAAGCCTAGAATTTGCTGCTGTGATTTGAGTTCGAGAGGGAGGACTCTACAAGGTATCTGGGAAGTACATTCAAGCTATGATTCACCACACTATCAGTCCATGGGAGCTATGGCACCAAAAGCTTGGACACCTACACTACAAAGAACTACCGGGACTTCAAAAGATGGTAAAAGGTATGCCCGTATTTGATTTTGAGCATGATAGTGTATGTCGGGGTTGTGCACTTGGGAAGAATGTTAAGAAAAGTTTTTCTAGCAGTTCTACTAGATCTAAAGGGATTTTAGATTTAATACATTCTGATGTATATGGTCCCATGTCATCCCTCTCCCTGAGTGGATTCTTATATTATGTACTGTTCATAGATGATTTTTCTATGAAGTCATGGATTTATTTCATGAAGGCTAAAAGTGAAACTCTTAGCAAATTTAAAGAGTTTAAAGACCTAGTTGGAAATCAGAAAGAAAATCACAACTATGCATTAAGGTTTGATAATGGAGGTGAATTTTATTCACATGCATTTAATGAGCTATGTAGTGATGCGGGAATATGTAGACAGTTAACAGTACCTTACAACCCTCAACAAAATGGGGTTGCCGAAAGGAAGAATAGAACCATATGTGAGGCTGCAAAAGCCATGATGGGTGATCAAGATATGTCTACCTCATTATGCGTAGAAGCCACCCGTACAGCTATGTACATCCAGAATAGAAGCACGCATGCCATTCTAGATGAGAAGACACCAAAAGAAGTGTTTACCAGCGAGAAGCCAAACATTTCACACTTGAGGATCTTTGGGAGCCAAGTATACATTCATGTACCAAAAGAAAAGAGAACAAATATGGATCCTTGTGGAAAGAAATGCACCTTTGTGGGTTATAGCGAGTCATCCAAAGCATACCGAATATATGTACCTAGTGAGAGACACATTGAAGTCAACCGAGATGTTACCTTCCTTGAGGAAGTTGCTTTCAAAAGATCGAAAGAGATTCAATGTGATTCAGAGATGGAGAATCCCGAGTCTCATTCTACCCCTTCAGAGTTTGAGAGGGAGAAACCAGAAGATGCCTCAGATTCCCTAGATCTTGAAGAACCAGTAGAACTGGTTGAGAGGTCACTTGATGAACTTCCCGCTAAAAGAAATTATGCTTGGTGCCGAGACATCTTACAAAATGTAGAGAAACATGGAGCACCAACAAGATCATCCAAAGGGTGTAAGCAACCTGATAGATATTCAGGGTATGTTGCACTGATGAGTCACATCAATGATTCATAGCCATCCTCATATGAAGAAGCTAGAAAGCAGCAAGTTTGGAAAGATGCAACGACACAAGAGTACAACTCTATAATGAAGAATGATGTTTGGGAGGTTGTTCCCAAACCTGATGGGAAGTCCATTGTGACTTCCAGATGGCTTTACAAGATAAAGCATGTTGCGGATGGTAGCATTGAGAAGTATAAAGCTAGATTTGTTGCCAGAGGTTTCTCTCAGAAAGAAGGCATCGATTATGATGAGACCTTTGCCCCGGTGGCAAGGTACACCACAATCCAAGCAATGATTGCACTTGCATCTGTTCTAGGATGGAAACTTCACTAGATGGATGTGAAGATAGCCTTCCTCAATGGTGAGGTTGAGGAAGAGGTTTATATTCAACATCCTGAAGGATTTCTGGTGCATGGGAAGAAGTCCCATGTTTTCAATCTAAAGAATGCTCTATATGGGCTTAAGCAAGCCCCCAGGGCTTGGTACTCTAGAATTGATAGCTATCTTCAGAAACTGGGTTTCTGTAAGAGTGAAGCTGATCCAAATTTGTACTTCAAAGTAGTGAAGAACCAACCATTGATATTGGTTATGTATGTTGATGATTTGTTTCTCACTAGAGAGGAACATCTGATTGCTTGGTGCAAGAGCGAGTTCACCTCAAAGTTCGAGATGAAAGACTTAGATCTAATGCACTACTTTCTTGGCCTTGAGATCTGGCAAAGAAAAGATCAAATTTTTCCATCTCAAGGGAAGTACACTATGGATATATTGCACAGGTTTGGCATGATAGATTGCAAATCTATGACTACACTGATAGTTTCCAATTTGAGGAAACTTCATGAGTCAGGCTTTGGATCAGATCCAATAGATCTCACTTTGTATAGACAGCTTATAGGCTCGCTAACATACTTGATACATTTGAGGCCCGATATATGTTATGATGTGAGCATTCTGAGTCAATTTATGTCTGATCCGAGACACAGACACTGGAAAACTGCTAAGCATGTGCTTAGGTACCTTCCAGGTACAATTTCATATGGACTCAGATATGCCCCCAGTGGAGGAGTCATGTTACTTGGTTATACAGACTCAGACTGGGGTGGAAGCATTGTGGACCGCAAGAGTACATCCGACTACTATTATAGCCTAGGATCAACTATGATATCTTGGTCCAGCAGGAAGCAGGGATCCGTAGCCCAGAGTACTACCGGAGCATAATACATAGCTACTTATGTTGCCTGCTGAGAAGCAGTGTGGCTTAGAAAGCTACTTACGGGGTTGTTCAGTGAAAAGCTTGATCTTACAGTTATTAGGTGTGACAATCAGAGTTGCATCAAGCTTTCCGAAAACCCAATGTTTCATGACAAGTTGAAGCACATTGAAATGAAGTATCATTTCATCCGAGACATGGTTCAGAAAGGTACAGTGAAACTTCAGTACATTATTACTGATGAGCAGATTGCAGATGTGTTAACAAAGCCTCTATCAGTGACGAAGTTTAGGTACTTCCGAGACAAGCTTGGTATGAAAGAGAATGCCTACCTTGCTCAGAGGGAGTGTTAAATGTACAACATCAGGAGACATTCTCCAAACCAATCTTGTGTAGCCAATATTGATCCTCCCATATAGAGGTGAGCACTTTGATTACCTTTCGTGTAAAGGTTATTCCTCCCATATAGAGGTACTTGATCAAAGTAATGATGTTGTAAAGTATTGTTGGACAAGACTCCGGACTTGTGTGTCAAGTCATGATTATCATGTGAACCTTCCGTATAAAAGTATCCATGAGATGAACCTCCCATATAGAGGTGGACCTTTCGTATAAAGGTCATGCTTTACTTGTTAAAAGCATTTAATCTTGTGTGATGTATTATTAACCATGATCACCAGATTGCTATTAAGTCTCCTTTAGAGATTGATCACCTCTAAAGTGAATTACTTTAGCATATGATAATTTGGTCCGAAATAATATAATATGATCATAGCGTCCGATAATTCTTCTTAGTATAATGTAATGTGACGGATAATTAAAGTTAGCACGTATTGACCATGCAATAAAAGATAAAACATAGATATCAAGAGAATTCGAAATTGCCCATGCAAACACTTCATCTAATTAAAGAGAACTCGAATTGTTAAAGCTTCGGTTAAGTATCAATGCTTCAGTTAAAGCATTAGTTAAAGATATGCCTCAGTTAAATAAAGAACTCACAATGGTCACTTCAAGTAAATCAATCAACATGATTTCAGTTAACTAAGTGTTAAATAAGAAGGACTAGTTAACTAAAGTGTTTTCACTTTAGTTAAACTAAAAGATGATAGTTCAGTTAAAGAGTTAACTAAGTGACAACAAAGAAGATCTAGTTAACTAAGTGTTATTGCTTGACGACACTTATGTTAAACTAAAAGATGACACGTGAGTTGTGACACTTGCATGTCGATACTTAAGTTATCCACCTAACTAAGTGGGCAAGCTTTCAATTAAGAGGCGAGTTCATCCTAAGTGACAACTCAGTGAGATAAAGCACTGCATGAGAAGTGGGGCGCACCTCTGCATGCAAGATTAATACATCGAGTTTGAGGGCGAGTTCATCCTGAAGTTAGAAGTTAAAAATAGAAGAGAAGAATGTATAAATATGTTATACGAGATTGATGAAACCAATGTGAAGCAAATTCTCTTCTCCATTGAAGGCAAGGTGCTTCTCTTTGTGCAGGGTATTGTTCGTGCTTGTTATTGTTGCGCTGGGCACACATCCGATTGATCTCTCTTCTCTATTAATTTCGTATCTTCATCAAGAGTGTTTGGTGATATCTTACCTTTCGAAAGCAATCTGCTATGTTGTAAAAGAAAGCATTCTCTGTTATCCATTATATATACTGAGAAGAATTGCTAGGGTTTTTGTTCTCAGAATTTTGAGGATTTTCCCCAAGGTATATCTTGTGTTATGGTTGTATGAATTTCATGGATTGAATTGTTTCATTGCTTCAAGTCTCTGCATCTAAAAGAATTAAAGATCAAAGGTCAACCAAAAAATCAACATGTCTCTATCTACCTAACCCCCCTAACCTGAGAGGGTTCACTTCACTTATACATTTCTGGATATCAATCCTTTCAAACATAATCAAAGGTCAACCAAAAAATCAGCATGTCTCTATCTACCTAACGCCCCTAACCTGAGAGGGTTCACTTCACTTATACATTTCTGGATATCAATCCTTTCAAACATAATATTTGAATGCCTTGAGAATAGAAAAATTCTCAAGGTGCAACAACTGACACTTCTCGTATCCTATTGATGACTCATCATTGCCAAAATAGTGCTTATTTCCTCCCATACTTGAGCATCGTACAAAGACCAAATGCTCAAGTATCAAAGAAATCGTGGAAGTGGTGACAATGACATAATTTTGAAAGTAACAACATACCAAAAAGAGACACCATCCGAGCTCATGTAGGAGTAATAACATCTAGTCCCTTAAGAAAAAAATACCATGTTCTTGACTTGCAAATACATACCTTCAAGCCATCTCATCAGTAACCCAAAATCAAACATGAAACTACTTAACAACCTATATTATCACGTAAAACAATAGAATACATAGAAAGGTTGTACCTTGGGTTAAATAATGAGGTTATAAGCAATATATTGTCAAAAAGGGGTAAAGGGTGACTCAAGGTTTCTTCAAAACATGATAAATGGATGGAAAACAGGTACAAATCATAATCCCAACATCTCCCTTCAACTAGTTCTACTGCATGTCCTCATGCAACTAAATCCTGAGATCCAAATTAGCCCAGGAGTAGGTCTCATGTAGTGTACTAAGTTGGTAGGCCTCTTGTGTATCTTCTCTAGGGGATCCGAAACTTGCTAAAATCATAACTTCTGTAGCCCAATGTTTCTTTATTCCTGCTAAATCATACAGAGGACGGTATTTATCTACATGCAACCAAATTAGAGGAAAATGAAATTTTAAGCCAATCCACCTAGGCCCTCTATGCTCAATACACTAGATGTACTTGTTCAATAATCCCATAGCTCTCTTGAAATTTGGAAACCCAAAAGGTTTCCAAGTTTTAATCACGACCGTAGACAATTCCCATCTTCTTTTGCAACCTTGCAACGCCTAAGATGTGAGGTCGTTGATACAACTAACACACTGGTTAAGTACCGGTGCTTGAAAATTTATGACCAACCTTGAGAGGTTAGGAGATTTGGAAATTGGGGTTTGAGCCCTAATAAAATCATTTGCATTAGCAAGATCCACTCGAACCCTTAACTCCCATGTGGCCTGATTGTATAAATTGTTTTGAGAAGCCTCCAATGATAACACCACAAATTAATTTCTTGTTATATATATATATATATATATATAATTGTAAATAAATTTAAATTTTGAAAAAGCAGCGTGAGATCAATATTCATGAACACTTTATATGCCAATCAAAACCCTAACATAATCATTGTAACTATGCAGTCACACCTACATGCTATGCTTTTAACTTGAACCAATGAATATAACACGATTTTCTCTTTTGGGCATCGTAAGGTGAGGTCTAAGCATTGGAAGTGCAACATTTAATACTGAGGAGGCATATCCACCGTCTGATCCTAATCTATATAAGATCCCATGATATATATGCTTCATCATCAACGTTAAATACTGCTCTGTTGTGTGCCATGGTTTTGGCAATTGAGTACAACATAAACTAGATGAGCACTGGGATATTTTGAAATATACAAAGAGGGTTTCACAAAGCAGGATTCTTTAGGTGTACGAGGAATTCTGCAGGTGCTTTCTGATGTGGTAGATATGGTGTTTTCCAACGTGGTTAATCTGGTGGGGTTGTTTGCGGTGGTCAGATGGTGGAGGAAGAGTTAGTCTCTTGGTTTGATGATGTCGAGGCATGGGCTAAGTGGGGGATTTTTAAATTTGATGACGACTATTAGGCGATACGAAGCACGATTTTATCGTCCTTGGAAAGGGCCCGTACGTGTTCGCGATTCAGTGCTAAGGGTTCTCTTTTTTTATAGGTGGAAGGAATAATGTCTCTTTAGGTGGAGAGGTTGATAGTTAGTTTGGGAGGAGTTAAGGGAGTTAGTGTTTCTACTAACTTGTTTCCACTGTCGATCGAGTTTTTTGATGGTAAGGGTACGGTGATTGACTTTGTATAGGATCTGGGAAACCCTCATTGTGTGCAGGAAATGAATGGTGTCGGTGTTTTAGTGGATGTTTCTCCGTCTCTTTCCAAGCTAAGGGAGACTCGGGCTAGGAAGGGTACTGGTGTAAATGTTGATAGAGAGAATGTTTTTTTAGCAGATCCCAAGGTTTCTGGTGGTAGAAAGTTGTTAGGTGCTTGTGTTAAGACTCAGAGAGCTTTAAAGGCACAAAAGGTTAGGTCGAGGTCTAGGGAGGCCCTCCTGTGTTCTGGGAAAATATATAACGATGGACAAGGTGGCCCTTCTTTCCTCGAGGGAATTACTTGGGAGACTGGAGTATATTGTTATAAATAGGGTTGAGTTGTAGACCTGGTTGATGGAAAATTGGAAACCCATTTTAGGGTATAGCCCGAAGCTGAGCATATTATTGAATGGTTAGCTATGTCTTCAGTTCTTATCGAAGGAAGATGTTAAGGTAATCTCATAAAAGTTCTGGGTGATTGGTAAAAACTCCTTGGTTTTAAGCAGGTGGCATCCTACATTTAACCCCTGGAAGGAAAACATTTCCAAGTGACATTTATAGGTTTTGATGCCTGGTTACTTGTTGCGGTTGTGGTCTAGAGAGGCCTTTATGGAGGTAGCAAATGCTATAGGGAAATTTATACACTTGGAGGACTAGGTTCTCCATGCAGTGGATAAGAGAACACCTCGAGTGTTAGTTGGAGTAGACATTTTTGAAGGCATCCCTGTTGATGTGGAAATATTGTGGGAAGATGGATCCATTATATAGAGATTATATTATTGGCACGTTCCTTTTCGTTTTCATATATGTTGAGAGATGGGTCTTCTAAGAAATACACAGATGGGGAAATTTTCTTCTAGCGAGGATGATCCTAATGAAGGTTTCAGAGGTTCTCAGGTAGTTGTTGCAGAGCTGGGTAATTGTACAATCGGGCACAAAATTCTGAATCTGTTGGAGGGATTTCAACTTAGAATTCTATCGAGGCAACGCCTCTGCTTGGTAAGCTTTATCTACATTTGCCTCTTCTCTTTAATTCTCTATCGGGGGAAGAATTAAATTTGTTAGAGGGTTTGATTGGAAATTTGGGTGCGCCTTCGGTGTTAGGGGGTTCTAGTCATGTTAGTGCTCCTGAGTTGGGAGCTTTGACTTCTTTGATGGTGTTTTGTCCCATTTCTTCTGTATTCAATGTATCAGATTGTCCAGTTGTGTTGATCCCGAGGGATATTTTCGATGTGGTTGTGAGTTGTATGGTTCCTTCTTCTTATGGGTTATTTGATTGTGTTCGTCCACACTTTATCTCAAAAGTGTCTCTTGAAGTCTTTTCGAATGTCTCTTTTCCGGTAGGGGGATAAGCTGATTTGGTGATGGATCCTCCAACTTCTGAAGGTTTAGTTTAATTCTGGAGGGCGGTGTTATCACACAACTTGTAGTTGTCCCTAATGGTATTCCATCCGGGATGGTAGAGGAGATGGACAACTAAAGAGGTGACCCAAGAGATGCCACAATTCCAAATGCAAGCTGGGAGTCACGTCAACCAAGGCACTCTTCACTTTAGATCAAGATGAATCAAGACCAAGGGGGAGACCTTATAGCCAATCAAAAGAGATTGGGCCCAAACAAAGGTTTCTAGGGAAGTGTGAAAGATGAATTACGGAAACCAATGCAAGGTTAGGTGGACCTAGAAGTTTAAGTGTGGTTGAAAGAGGCTTAAGGGATGACTTATGTTTCAACCAATGAATAATTTAGGCCACATAATGAGATCAAATAACAAGATCCAGTACCATGAAATACACAAGTGGGGCCCACTGCCTTGGGATATGGAAATGGTTCAAATGGGACCCACAAGGTGAAGTTAAGGGTGCAAATGGTACCAAGGGGTATGCAAATGGTAGATCTATGGATCTAAGATGAAATTAGAGATACCCACATATGGGATCTAGCACTTGACACTAATCCCAAGAAGTGCAATTTGCCTTAGGTGGACTAGTGCCTTGAGATGGATGGGCAAATGGAGTAAAAAAATATGCCAAAATGTAGATCGGGACACTTAAGATACAAATCAAGGGGGCTATTCAAGATCAAGTGAATGTGATGGTTAGATCTTGCTAGATCTAATATTTCACTAAGTGATCCAAGTGGACAACAAACCTCAAAATGAGGAATGATACCCCTAAGGAAAAAATCCACAAAGTTAGACACTAGATGTAGGTTTCAAGGTATGCTCTTTTCAGATCAAGCGGGATCTCAACCACCCATGTCCTTGAAGTGGGACAACTCAAACCCCTAGGAAGTGCGACTTTGCCCAATGAGGGCTAAATGCATGGGAAAGTGTGTCAAATCAAGTCCAAAAGCCACCAAACTTTAGATCCGGGTAGTTTAGTTAATTATCAATGTGGATCTTGAAAATCAAAGGGATCCAATGGCTAGATCTCCATAGATCTGGGATTGAACATGCATCACCAAATTGACCTAAGTGGGGCACAACCCTCAAAATGAGGAATGGGGCCCACAAGGAGAAAATCAATGAGGTGAAGCACTAGGGGTAGGTTATCAAATGCGAGGATCATGAATCAAGTACCTACCCATGTACTAGATCTAGCTTAACTCAATCACCCAAGGAAGGCGACTTTACCCAAGGAGGGCTAAGTGCCTTGAAAAGTGTGTCAAATAAAGCCCAATCCACACCAAACTATAGATCTGAATCGCCGTGGATACTATAGAGGTGGGTTTTCAATATCTTTTCAAAAGCCAAGCTAGATCCAAGTAGATCTAAGAAAAACAAAAATGAGGGTTTTAATCAATTAGGGTTTTTATGATCTAGAATTTATGGATAAGCCAAGGAAGACGAAAACCATACCTTTGGAGCATACCTGGATGAAGAGATGGATGCTAGTTGAGATGAGGATTACTTTGCCAAATATCAAATGGAAAATTTTGAAGCTCTCTTGCCAAATCGAACTCCTCCAAGCCACACATGTGTCCCTCTAACCTGTCAAAACCAAGGAGAAAAGCATCAATCAGTTTAACATGTTGAAGGTAGATACAAGCAAGAAAAGATAGACAAAGAATAGTTGGTACAAAGACAAAACCACTCCTCGTTAACCAAAACGCCCTCTTGAAGCTTGAAGGGTAGACCTCCCCACCAATTCGCACTCCTCCAAAACGTCTTCTCAACCTGTAAAAAAAAGTATGGCAAAATATGCAAGATAGCTACAAGAGATCCTCCAGTGCAATGGACAAAAGCATTTACAATCAAAGAAACCAACAATCCACTCCAAGATCCAAGCATGTACTCCAAAAGATAAAAAATTTATTCCAAGAGCAAAGAGCCAAATTCTCTAGATTGTTTTACAATGAGGGTGTCCTCCTTATATAGGATAATAAAGACCAAAACCCTAGATCTCAAAACCACTTTTTGAAATGAGTGGTTGAGATTAAAAGATCTCAATACATAATCAATGGCTAAGATGAATCATAACAACATAACACATGGATCACTCAAAATAATGATGATGTCATAGCTAGAAAGTACTCATGGAGGGTGACGTCATCCTCTAGAGGGGGCAAAAGTACATGGGCCCACCTCATATGACTAGGACATGACACATGGAGCTCATGGTGGGGCTAGGAGGCATCAATCCTTGCTAGCTCATCCCCATGGCACAATAAAATAATATAATATGTCCAAAATAAATATAAATGATCAAATCTGTCCTCAAAATCTGTGAGAGACATGCAGTAAATGGCCTCCTGTGGCCTCTGTGGACCCCATTGAATGATGAAAACTAGCTGGAAGATAGGGGGTTCACCCTAGAAGACCTCTGTGAAGACCAAGTTCCAAAACCTTGCCTCAATTTCCCAAATCTAATTCCTCAGTGACCCTTTTATTCCATTTCTGACCTGCCTCGGTAACTATGAAAGTGTTGAAACTGCCTCCTAGGGCATCTGCGCTGTCAAACTGAGCCCACCAGGTTCTCCAGAGGGGGGGGGGGTAAATGGTAATATCAAGTGGCTGGACCACCCCCTCCTCATACAACGCCCTAGGTGAACTGGCCTCTCATGGTCCCTGCTGGTCAGGCTGGGAAATCAACCCCAAATATGGTCAACAAGTGTAAAATTGCATCTATAAATGTCAGAAGTGCCCGAAACTGAATGATAAGTGTCTCATTGGATCCAGAAGACCCAAATATACTAAGAATGTGTACTCATACACCATGGGTTTCCCTGGCTAACTATAGGGTCCACCATATATGGACAGTGCATAATTTGATGATCTGGAGTAATAATAAAACCTGCTGAACTGCATCAATCATCATCTGAATCATATGTCCATCATATAGCGTCATCATCAAGAGTATGTGGGACCATCAATCATCATCAATAAGCATACATGGCCCACATAATCACAAATCCCAAGAAATGACCATAGTCAAACTGGGTTTGACTAGGTCAATATACAACCAATGATAAATCATATCAATAGACTAAGACATGTTCCTCTAATCATGCTCACAACTTAACTTAACGTATAACATCATTTAGTGGCATTAATCATATTTGCACATTCTGTTGTTATTTATATTTACTTACACAATAGCTTAAATGACAAACACACCCATTGGACATGGTCTAACTGCTAGCTAAGGATGAAGGCTAGGAACAAGGCTGGGCAAAGGGGGTGACTTGTCTAAACTCAACTAAAAGGCACTTTGGACTGGGAGAAAGGGAAAGCTACAAACTCTGTGCTGGACAAATAAAACACGGGGAATGGTTGTGCCTCACAAATGGGTAAGTTGTTTAGAGAGTGTTTATTCAACTTAGGCATCATGCCTACTTTTATAAAAGATGATCCAGTTTCATTAGGATCCATTGATTTCATTTCATGGCCTTTTTGGCCTACATAACCTTTCAGATCTTAGGTGTGCTGATAAGCACAACTAATTGCAGCTTGCATCCAGGGCATGTTTATACATATATAAGGTCAACAATCGTTTAGATGTAGAATTAAGAACCATTGCTCTTTTGGGCCTTTCTTATACTCTTAGAGGAGTATTTCTAGCAGTTCATCGCTCTTGCCCTTTTTAGTTTCCTTGGGCGAATCTACATAAGTTTCCATAAGTAGTACATGAGCTTTCAGTTTTAGCCAACAACATCTCAAGTGACTAGGGGGAGTTCATGCCAGTGCCAAACATCAAGACAACCGACCAAAATGATTTAGGCCTACAATCCAACTTACCAAAGGCAAGTTTTGTCACCAACTCAGAGCTGAGACACTAAACAAACATGGATGCGGTCCAAACACGGAGGTAGTAAAAGGCGACGTCCTCAATATCAGAAAGTCAAGTAAGACAAGTCAAGGGTTAAAGCCAAATAAGGAAAGTCATGGATGGATGGAGTCAAGTGAAAGTAGAGCCTAAGCTAGTAGACAACTGGTGTCAGGAAAGACCATATCTATGCAAGGTAGTAAACCAGTGAGTTTTGTCAAACAACCTAAATGTGCAAGTAAAATGTCCATTTTATAATTCATCATCAAGATAGTCCATTTTAAGTTTACAAAGTTTGCCACAACATGAATCATATACCAAGCTAATGCTGTGAACATGGCTAAAGCAACAAGATAATAATCCACAGTCAATGACCAGAATATCCATAGGTCATACAACATCATCATAAGAATAATCATCATATATCATCTGAAACACTGCTGCAATACATCTCTAGGCACTGAATTGAAACTGTATGGAATAAAGGGTCACATCGGTCATCAAATCTGAACTCTCAAGGCTCATCCTTAACACAAGGTCTAACATAAGTCTGAATAATACACTGCTTTAATCATGAGTGATCTCAAAATACAAAGTCATCATAGCCAAGCTCTGAATAATGTAAGCTCTGGAATGTGCAGATATCTGCTAAGTAAGAATAGTAGCCCTTCTACTATGGTGTGATAACAGGTGGCTCTCAGGAATCCAAGGGACAATCATTTCCTTATGCTAAGGATTTCCCTTCTTCGAATGGTATTATGACTCCTTCGGTCTTTGGTACTTTACCTATGCTTTGTCCTTCTCGTCCTTCGGTGAATCCCAAGGATTCTATATCTTATCCTTTATCTTTTGTATTTGAAGAACAAATTCTTTCCTATAAGGATGTGTTGAATAAGACCCCTCTCCCTACTTTTTTTTGGTAAATCATCATCGAAGAAAGACATAGTGCCTATTGCCTCTATCAGGTTCCCAAATGTGACTGTGAGGAAGAACATGGGTGGTAAGGAAAAATATTGTTTGGATCCTGAGTCTTCTTTTGAGTGAGCTTCAGTGGAATTTTTTAATCCATCTGTAGCCTCCTTAACTTCTATCGACCTCTCCTTGGATAATCCCTCTTCGCTTGATATTTCCTTTGCACAAAGGGTTCTTAGAGCAAATTCACCCTTGATTCTATTGACCCATGATTTTAATGTCCTTTAACATTAGGGGGATTGGGGGCTCCCTTAAACATGCTTCCCTAAAGAGAATTTATGAGATGGTGAGACCATATATTTTTCTTGTTCAAGAGACCATGTGTTCTGTCCCTAAGGCTTGTGAGTATTTTTAAGACTATTTCCTAGCTGGGAGCATTGTGGATTAGATGATTTGGGTAATTCTGGAGGACCATTGGCAGCCTGGAATCCCTTAAAGGTTGATTTGAAGCCCTATTTGACTTGTGCAGGTATACTTCTTGAAGGGAGGATTAGGGATTTGGATAAGGAAAATAGGGTTTTAAATTACTATGGTCCCTATAGACATAGACATTATTTTTGGGATACGATTGTTGCTAAAGGATTACTAAATGATTCTTCGCCAATTTTAGGAGGTGATCTCAATTTGAACTTATTAGCCTCAGAGACATGGAGTTCTAGAGTTTATTTTGATCCCTTGGTTGAGTATTTTGGTATGATTTTTGCGGAAGCAATCTTGAAGATGTAAATCCTTTTGTACTAGTTCCTACCTGGAAAAATGGTTGAGTAGGAGAAAAGGGGGTGGCTAAGCGGTTGGATAGAATCCTTATGGCTGAGGATTTGTGTCAATAAGTTGGCAGGTTTCATTCTTTGTTTGTTTCTTTTGGTATCTCTGATCATCGTTCGATATGTATTCAATTAGAGATTCATCGTTCTAAGATCAAATTTCCCTTCAAATTTAATCATTCATGGAATGAGGAGGAGGATTTCTCTAGTTTTGTTAGAGAGAAATGACTATCCTTGTCTTCATTGGATGTTGAATCTCTTTTGCAGAGGTTGTTCCAAAAATTGAAGTTGCTAAAAAAGGAGGTCTTAATGTGGGAGAAGGCGAACACGAGGAAATCTTGTATTAAGTAGGAATTGTTGGAGATAGAAGAGGAAATTGATCAATTTAATGCTTGTTTCAATGGTCATTTTTTCTCCAATTAGAGAAGGGATAAGCTGACATGGTTGGAACCTAGAAGGGAAAAGATTCTAAAACCAGAGGAGGAAACTTGGAGACTTAAAAGTAGAGCTATCTGGATAGCTCAAGGGGGTAATAATACTGAGTTTTTTCATAAATTTGAAAATCAAATAAGGATAACAAATTCCATTTGGATTTGAAAGACTGTAATCTAATTTATTCTCAAAAGGCCTTGGAGGAAGCAACTGTGAAACATTTTAGAGAGGTTTTTAAAAGCCCTGGTTCTGCCAATATTGTTGCCCAACTTAAGGTGGTGTAGAATTATCCTAGATTTTTTAGCGCGGATGAGAGGAACAAGGTGGGTGAGGCAGTTTCTCTTAAGGAGATTGAGGAGATCTTTAAAAAATTTGCAAAATCCAAAAGTCTAGGCCTTGATGGATAGACTGTGGAATTCTTCTTGGAAATTTTTGATGTGCTTGGGAGGGACTTATTGGAGGTGGTGGAGGAATCCAAACTCAAGGGTTTTGTCTTAGGGGCACTTAATTCTACCTTTATTGCTTTAATTCCCAAGAAAGAAAAACCATAAACTTTTAGTGACTTTAGGCCAATATCTTTATGCAATCTGGTCTATAAAGTGATAACTAAGGTAATTGCAAATAGATTTAAGCCAAAGCTGGTTGAGTTGATGACTAATGAATACTTTTGGTTTTTTATCTAATTGAGAGATATTGGATCCAATAGGGGTAGCCCGGGAGGGTTTACATTCTATAAAGACCAAGAAATTGGAGGCTCTTATTCTAAAAATGGATTTGGTTAAAGCTTATGATAGAGTGGATTGGACTTATATGAGATTAGTCCTTCTCCAAATTAGTCTTCCTGTAGAAGTGACTGATTGGATAATAGCTTGTGTGACTTCAACTAACTTTGTTGTCCTGGTGAATGTCTCTCCATCTACTTTCTTTAAAGGATCCATAGGCTTGAGATAGGGTTTCCCCTTATCCCTTTTTCTTTTCTTCCTTGTTGTTGAGGGTTTGAGTAGGTTGATTGGAATGGCTAAGAGAAAAGGGAAAATTGTGGGAATTAAAGTCTCTTTTATAAATTTTATCACACACCTCTTATTTGTGGATGATGTGCTTTTGTTTGGGAATGGCTCCATTTTTTATTGGATCTTCTTTTAGGAGGTTATAAAGTTATTTTGCGAAGCTTCAGGGATGGAAGTGAATGCTCAGAAGTCTGTTTTTCTTTAGAACAAATGAAGTTTGGATCAGGTGCTAAGGCTTTTTCCTTATCATATTGATCATATAGATGTGGGTTTTAAATATTTGGGCTATTTTCTAAAACCAAATTGTTATAGTAAAGCGGATTGGGTTTGGTTATTGAGAAAAGTGGAGAAGATAATTGGAAATTGGTATTTTAGATGGCTTTCACTTGGGGGAAGATTAACTTTGGTGAATTCAGTACTAGAAAGTACTCCATTTTATCGGCTGTCACTTGTGAAGATTCCTGTGTCCATTCTTCATGACATTAGGAAAATAATGATGCATTTCCTGTGGGATGGGAATTCTTTTGGGAATAAATTTCACATGTCAAATCAAGAGAGCATTTCTTTTCTAAAGAAGCTGGATGGATGGGGGATTAAGAAGCTGGATTGGTTTAGGCTTGCTTTAAGCTTGAAGAGTTTATAGAGGGGGTTCTTTGGTAAAGGCTTGTGGAGTGAGGTCCTTCAAGATAAATATTTGAAGAACAAATTATATGGTGGATTGGATAAGAATGCCAAGTAAGTCCATTTCAAATGATTTTAACAGTTGGAGGGGTTTGGTCAGATCTTTCCCTTAGATGGGGTCTTGGTTATCTTGGAGGGTTGGTAATGGTTTGGAGGTATGTCTTGGGGTGGATCCTTTTGTGGGGGTTGAAGGTTTATAGACTTTCAGAACCTCAGTTGATGTATCTTCTTGAACATGGTTTTAGGGTATTGGCTCATGTGAAAATAATTGAGGTTATTGGTTCCACTTCTTTATATTGGCTACAAGTTGGTGACCTAGAAGAGGAATGTAATACCTTCATTTTTGGTTTGAAGCAATATGGCATTAGACTTGTTGAGGATAATGATGCCTTAGTTTGGTCCTCTAATGGTTCTGATGGGAGGGTAAGTGAAAAACTTGGTTATGATGGTATTTCTGCAGGTTATGTTGATGTGAAAGGAAAACGGTGGCACCATAAATTATGGAAATGGAATATTCCCTTAAAATTGAAGTGTTTTACTTGGTTATGTTTTGAAAATAAAATTTTGACCTAGAAAAATCTTCTGAAAAGAGGATTTGTAGGTCCTGGTATTTGCAGTTTGTGTAGAATGGATGATGAATCAATTTTTCATATGTTTGTCCATTGTTCCTTTCTAAAGAAGGTTCGGGTTGAGGTTTGTAGGAGTCTTAAGTTTTTTGAAAGCTGGGGAGATTTTTCTTTTGGGAAGTGTATGGAAGATTGGTTTAAGACTACACAACATTTTAAAGAGCTTCCTCTCTTTGATATCTGGGGCATTTGGAAGGCAAGAAACTTTGCGGTTTTTTAAAATATTATTCCAAATGTGTTTTCTATTAGTTCTACAATTGTGGGATATTTCCTTGAATTTCATAAGGAAGATAATCTAAAAGGAACAAGGATACTCTCTTTGCCTAGTTCTGATGAAAGACTCTCTATTGGTTTTTTGGATGGTGCAACTTCAAAATGCTTTTGTGGTGGTGGCATGTTTTTAAAGTTAAATTATGGACATCTATTTCATCTTTGGATGAACTGTGGCGGTGGAATAAATACTAAAGTTGAATTATTGGCACTCTGAGGTCTTTTCTGGTTTGCTAATTATAAATGTATTAGTTCTCTTCAGATGTGATGTAATTCAAAAGTGATTGTGGATTGGGTAGCTGGAAAATAAAATCTACATGTCCTTAATTTGGATCATTGGTTCTCTCAGATTGTGGAATTAAAGAAGAAGTTCTCTCATATTACCTTTTCTCATATATATTGACAATTCAATATGGTTGCAGATAGTCTTTCCAAGAAAACATTGGGTCCTATGGATGGTCAGATCTATTTTGAAGAATTGAAAGATAATTCTCTCTGCTCTAAGCCTTTATGTTTTTTAGAAGATTTGATGTCTGTTGTTAATTGAACTCGCACACTAAACTGCATATTGAATCCATTTGAAGTACATTAAAATTACAGGATTCAAACTATGTAAGCATGTAATTGAAGACAGACGGTCATTTTCAAGCGTCATTAAAGCTGTATATTTTCTCTAAAACCCTAAAATCGAAATGGTTGGCAAAATAAAAAGGGATTGCAAGCATGAATAATTTTCCGAAGGGATTGAGATGTCTACAATCCTGCGACGTGAATTGATTTATGAATGAACGACAGATTTAAAAACAAAAATTCTCCCACTGAAAACCCTAATTTTATAGCAATTTGCGGAGAAAGATTAACAAATAAAAATAAAGCAAATTCAAAATGGTTGGATCCATACCTTCACGCATCTTAGTCTCCAATTCTATGAGAGAGCTGGCTCGATGAGTTCCCATCCATTCGGATACTTGATGCTGTTAGTTCGAACCTTCGACATCGCAAATATCAAACAAAATTACACCGAAAAATACCTCAAATGAACTCGAATCTAACCTCCAACCCCCAGAAACTTCTGATTTCTTTAACGCCGAGGGATTCCTAGCCTTCAGTGCACATCGTATATCCTAAGTAGGAATGACTTTGCCTTTGATTTCTAGGTTCATATTTCTCTTTCACGGAATAACAATATGAAAATCTCTTGGATTACAGAGGATGACAATGTAGGCTTAATATGAAAATCTTATGAAACTACCGTCAGAGTTAATTCTTGCATTTTTACATCCATAGGTGTTTAGAAAGAAAGAAGAAAGAAATGATTTCAACGTCCACGAGGCTAACAATAGCCTATGGGACAGAGTGCTTCACCCCTGATTTCTGTAACTCAACCCTTTTCTTGTTCAACTTGATGATGAGTGCCCCCAATTTTTCCACGGCCCCCTCACTGAAAAGGTTATCCCAAGAGCTAGCTGTCAGGATATTTGCATAGTTGGAAGGCTTCACACTCGAAAATAAAATGTTTTTTTGTTTCCACTTTCCTGGAAGTGCAAAATATACACACCCTTTCTTCTCAAGCTTCCTTTGGTCTTTTCCAGCGCCCAGTTTCACAACGGAGTTGATGGAAATTGGTTCTTAATTGAGCAATAAGTATTTTGGCTCTCTAAGGTATATTGGCCCCTATGTATGCTTCTTGATGGTGGTTGTAGGTGGGGTTAAGCTCTTAAATATAATACTCCTTCTTTCTCCCCAACCCTTTATCCCAAGCTCGCTTGTGGAACCTATCGATAACTAACTCCTTTATCTCTTTACTGTTCATAGGGCACATGTTCAAGTAAATATCCCATTTACTAAGCCATTTAATATTTTGTTGCATCCACGTCTTCTTTCTTTCGCACAATGTGTCATTGAAAACGACCTTAGGCCATCGGCTGTCCTCCATTTGCTCAATTCTTTTTAGATATCTTATGAGTCGCACCATAGCCATTGCTTCGATAGCAGCAACCCCCATTTCACTCAACATGATATCATAAGGGACTGAACTTTTAATTTTAAACTTGTTTGTAATCAAGCGCTTTTGAATCTTTTCAATTTGCTTCCATTGTAAGTCAGATGTGCTGCTGGCCCATACTTCACAGCCATAGAGAATCACCAGGATCACTAAAATCCCAAAAAGAGTTTGCGTAGTCTTCCAATCCCATATCTCTGCCTCTCTAAACCTATTTTGGAAAGCATTTGGAAAGCATAGAATGCTTTCCAGCCTCCCAAAGTTCTTTTCTTTCTGCAGTTTTCCCAACTTAAATTTTTGTTGAAGTCAATTCCGAGATACTTGTAATCTGCCAATTATTCGAGAGTGTTGCCTTCAAAGTAGAACTGGTGTTGGTTGTGTTTTCTTTTGCTAGAGAAAGTTACCACTTTCGTCTTGCTAGTATTGACTTGCATCCCCATTGTTCTACAAAAGAGCTCAAGGGAAAGTAAATGTTCTTGTAACCCAAGAGCAGATTTAGCAATCAAAATTAGGTCGTCTACATACAAAAGAAGCCTTATCACAAACTCGCCCAAAAGAGCACCCTCACCATCCTGTAGGTTTAACCATTCTTCAAGTTTGTCGATATATAAACCAAAAAGGGTAGGGGACAAAGGGAACCCTTGTTTGACCCCGATATCACTCCTAAAACTTTCAGAGATGCTAGCTGATGTTTTGATTTTGACTTTAACCTCCTCATATAGTCTATGGACGGTTGCTCTAAGATGCATAGGGACCCCAAGTTCCTCCATTCTATGCCAAAGCTTATCCCTAGGGACCATGTCAAAAGCTTTTTTGAAATCAACAAAGCAACAAAAGGCTTCCTCTTTTTTTTCCCACGATTTTTCAATGATGTGTCTTAAAGTTATACCGTGATCAATCATGGAGTGTTTAGGTCTGAAGCCTGCTTGCCCTTTAGCATGCTTATCACCCTCTTCCTCCCACTTGCTAATTTTGTTTTCCAGCATACTTCCGAACAACTTTGCAAACAAGGGGTTTATCATTATGGTCCTATAGTTGTAGGGATTATTGACATCACCACTCTTGAAAAGAGGTATTGCTAGACTGGTTGTCCAATCTGTAGGGAACCCCTGCTGAATTATGTTGTTGAAAATTTTCATAATGTGAGGTGTAAGAGTTTTCGAACCCCACTTTATATATTCTGCTTGGAGTTCAACTAGATCTTTTGCTTTTCCAACACCCAACTTCTTAATACCCACCTCGATCTCTTGCACGGTGAAGAGCTTAGTAGTAGTGTTGACCAAGGGGGGAGGGTCAACCTTAGAATTTTGCTCATAAAGCTGCATTGCATATTTGAACCATTGATAAGCCGTAATGTTTTTGACAGTTTGTTTCTTTCTCGTTTGAAGTTCCTTCCAAAATAACTTGGGGTTATTTTTCCCCAGGAAGATTAGCTCCTCCCTCTTTGAGATCATGAACTTAGCTTTTTTCTTTCTTACAATCTGCTTGTAGGCTTTAAATTTATTTCTTTTTGGTTTGGCTCTTTCAAAGTTTTCCTTGTTGTTTTGCATTCTTCATCAAACTAAGCATTAACAGGAAAACAACTTGTTTCATATTTCATATTTTTTGCTCTTTTGCATTCTGTAAGTGCGCTTTGAATTAAATTTGTTAGCTCGTGACTATGGAGGCCCCATGACGGAATTTTCTCCTTGTTAAAAAGCCTCTCTAGCGCTATCTTGAAAATATTACAATTATTTTGAGTCAAATGAATTCTGCCCTTTGAAGGAGGCTGCTGAATGTCCTGATTATTCGACCTCTGATGTTGATGTTCCATCTAAGGGAAACTCAAATAGATCGGTTTGTGATCAGATTTCAACTCCCCAAGTTGTTCACCAATCAAATCTTCCTCCATTTTCTCACATAAGCCATGCGAGCAAATTGCATAGTCCACTACACTTGTGCCATTGTAGGTATTACAAGTGAAACTGCCAGATTTCGCCCATCTAGCCAACCCATTACAAATGACTAAGTCAAATGTCCCACATAGACTGAGCAATTGCTCCCTGAAAAGGTTGCAGCTTTTGTTGTCCTCTGAGACTCTTGTCCACTGATGATTGCTTTCTTCTTTAAGCCAAATAGGATTATAGTCTTCATTACCACGAAGAATACTAGCTTGTTCGCTTGTAGTCCTAGCATTGAAATCACCCACTATAAGGACTTCACTTAATTGAGAGTACGCTACAATATCGTTTTTTAAGGCTGCAAAGGGGTCTTTGTGGTCAAGCCCCCTTCTTTTGTAAGTTTTTGAAACTTGTGGGGCAAAATAGCATGCCCCCTTCTTTATATCTTAGAATTTGGGATGGATTATCACGTATGCTTTTCCTAGATTGCACAAGTATGAGACAAGTGTACTATCCAGATTGATTTTATGTTAGTCGTTCCAAATTCGAAATAAACAATTATCAAAAATACATAAAAAATCGTTGGTAATTGATGAATGGATAATTCTTATCGTGACAAACAACCCATTTAACTAGAAGAATACAAGAACAAGGAAATATAAAAAATATTATTCAAACAGATCGACACATGGGAATATAAAAATATTATTCAAACAGATCAACACATGGGAATATAAAAATATCATTTTGGGAATATAAAAATATTATTCAAAGAGATCAACACATGTTAGTCTTATTTTTCTTGAAAATGGCAGTTATGTAAGTTGTTTTAGCTCATCCTCTTTCTTCTTCTATCCCTTGTACCATTTCGCCTTGGCTAGATATTATATAAAGAAGGATAGAGACAAACCTGATATAGGTCAATGCAATTCAAGTGAGATTAGTTGTTAAAATGAGCGGAAGAGATGGACAAAAACCCACGTACCTAGTATATGCTTACACCAAGTGAACAAATTTGACAACCTTTCTATAGAGTTGAAATTCATTTTATGACATCAAATTCAAAGAAATTTAAGTTCCTTTTATACCCATGAATCCAAAATTTCCATTTCAAATTGTAAATAAAATATTTCCATTATCTAATCCCAACCCTTACCCTAATTCTTTTGGTCTCCATGATGGCATTACAAAACTTTAGTTATTTTGTCACAATGCTTCCTCCCGTGAACCTTTTCATTTTTAAATTGTTCTACTTCTAAACCCTATTACAACAGATTTATTATTACTATTGATGACACATGCACAACCTACTCCCACGTTAGTGTAAAGGAAATTGAAAGGATAGGGACGACCTTCATTCAAAACTGACAAATTTGATAATTTGCTAAATCCAAGATTGCCGAAGAAGCATATCAATGTAGGAAGCACAACGATGCGGGGATGGATCATCCAAGGGAGTCAAGAAGCACATAAGCATAAAGATTCAGGGATCGATCATCCACATTGTTCAAGATTCCATATTGTTTAACTAAAGAATTATATTTAACCGAGCAAATTACACCAGGGTTTAGTCCTTGTATCAAATTCAATGAGCATTGAGTTTAAAGCTTCTTTGTCTTTCTATTCTACTATAGAATATGCATTTGTTGCAAGTAAAATCAAAATTTATCATAGCATCAACTTCATGGACACTTATTTTTCCTTTTTTTCTTTAATTTTCTTTAATAATTTATCTCAACAAAATTCTAGTAGTCACTGGAAGAATTGTAGTCAAGAGTAACATTTAAAGGATTTAAAGAATCAAAAATTTTGTAGACCACATAGTGCACACCAATGAAACTGGTTAATCCATTTTGCTTCTGCAACACCAAGAGGCTTATTCAACTCATTTTATAAAGAAATAAAAAATGAATCCAAGGTACTATAGGTTTATTATATCTCCGTAACCTTTAAATTGGACATAAAATGTATAGATTAAGCTTATAAGAATCTTCTGACAGAGAAACATTTTTTCGAAATTTATTACTATTATTTTTTAATGTGGATGCATAGTCTAAATGAATTAGCCCAAATCCCCACAAATGGGTTTTGGTAATGACTAGGTGGGGGCTGCTATAGCCATTCCATTCTACTTATTGGTTTTGATTGGGTGGAGCTTCTTTTACAAGAGATGCAGAATGAATGTGATATGGAAGATGCAAAATGAATCTGATATGGATGAATCAATAGTACCTACTAATATTGTACCAACTATAGTGTTTTCAGTCATGATATATCAAGTCATCTTGTAAACAAACCCAGACAAGATCTATACCAATTCATTCTACAAGAATATGGGTGTGGCCTAAGAAAGGAAATCACTCTACAGTAAGATATTTGGGTTCAAATCTCCACACCCATGTAAAATTATTATTTTAGTAGTTCAGATCTAGTAGGTGGTTGTGGAACTTAAGGCCCCTGAGTATTTGAACCATGCTCCGATAACAGATGTAACAACTAAGATGAGACATATTTCAAACCACATTTAAAGAAATATTTATTGTGCAGAATTTCAGAAAAAACTTAATCTAGCAAGTGTATATCCATCATTTGCAAAATAAATCAGATAACTTGTAAAAAATAAGAACTATACGCCACAAAGGAGAATCTCTACTTACTTAATCGATGACCAGATCCTCAACCAATCACAAGTTCAACTATCTGCAACATAATTTGGGGGGATAACTCCTTCACCCAACCAACCCCCAACCAAAGGTTGACACCCCCTAGCTCTCAATAATTAAGCCTATGACAAACTAAGTAATTCCTTAACTCTTTTCTCTATTTCCTTATCAATATAAGTTCCACCCTCTCCTCCTCCTTATACTCCCTCTTAACAAAAACACACACAAGCCAAAAACTAGCATGTAAGCAAGAAACCCCATAATCAAATCGCAAGACTGGAGCCCCCTCCTCTTGGTCTTGCGCCCATTTTGTTTCTTAATTTCCATATTTTATTCAATTTATTACTTTTTGCATGGGTAACACACTTGTCACTCATGCACATAAATTAAGTTGTAATGCACATTTTCCTTTTTAATTTGTTTATATATTTCTTGACATATTTTACCATTACCATATACCATACACTAATGTCTATTTTTTGGTTGTTACAAGAGATGTGATGGAAGACATGCGAGGATTTGTATGAGGTAGACGTAATTGATGTTGCCACTTCTAGAGAAACACCCATGCGCCCCTTTTCATGTAACTTCTCTAACTTGCAGGTCTGGTTTGATGACAATAAAGAAAAATCCCTGTACATGGTGCTCATAAGTTACTTTTCAAGTACACTTAATTTCAATTATGTTTCTATCACCTTTCTTTGGGATGGATACAAAGAATACTCTTCTACTTTCTTTTCTACTATAACCTCTGGAATTTTTACAAAAGTAATAATTGCATATTGGCCTTTATACTCTGTAGCAATATTATGATACAAGATTCAATTTTTAGGTTGAATGCATGCACTGTTTTATGAATTACGTGATAGTAATATACCTAGAGTATATTACATATATATAATAATATATAAACATCTATATTATAATAATAGTGGTTTAGGGTAATATTTCATATTTACTATATTGTAATTAATGATAGGAATACCTTTTTCCAAAGGACATAACATATCATATACACGTCCATTGTATCAAAAGACATATATGAGTTATTAATAAATAATAAGTATTTATACTGGAAGGTAGGCCGTGGAAATATGATCTCCATCAGGACTGACCCAATCCTAGGTGTTGGGATGCCTATTGACTATCTATGGAGCTTATTGAGGCCCTTCATGATCGTGGACTTTATACCCTTAATCACCTATGGGTCTCACCTATCGATCATTCTCACTGTTGGGAGATGACTGCATTTCCAAACCTACATGCCGCTCTATTGGAGGAATGGACTGTTTTCAGACTTGCACTGATCGGTGCTGGTATACATATCCAGGCAAACCCTGACAGACTTGTCTGGGAGGATAACCCCTTGCAGGGAACTGTGACGGCTAGATCGGCTTATGTTAGCCTTATGGAAAACTCCTTAGACCATCGGGTGACTGGAACTAGCTCTCTGTTATGGAGCAACGAGTTCTCGTTGAGGATAAGTTGTTTTGTGTGGCTTCTTATGCGCAATAGAATTGCAACTTGGTTGAATCTTCAACGTCATGGATTCATCGGTCCGGGAGTCTGTGCCCTCTACCTAGGGGGTGTGGAGGAGGTTAACCATCTATTTGGAAGCTATTCATTCTTTCAATCCGTTTGGACTTGCCTTGGTTCCCGCCGTAACTCTCTTCCTGGATGGGATTTTCCCACTTTCGTAGAGAACCTTGACCGCAATTATGAAGTTTCGAAGGGAGAAATCTATATCATCTTCTATCTGGTCTGGGAATTCTGGTGCATTCGTAACCGTCTGATATTCAATGGGTTCCACCCTAGTGTCGATTTGATTATGGCGAGGATCTTTGCCCAGCAGGCCGATGCTATCTTACCTCCTGTTAGAGATCGTATTTGTGCTCCTCTTTGCCCCGCTAGTTTGGTCTTGCACCCCATCGACTATTTTGATGGAGCGGCTCAACGGGGAATTTGTGGTGCTGGTATGCTCATCAATCTGGAAAGTAACCACTCTTTCCACCTTCGTATGGGAGCTGGGCAGGGTTCCAACACCAGAGCGGAGCTTCTGGCCATTTGGGGTCTCCTCATGTTCGCTGAGCACCTGAACATTTGTTCTCTCACATCTTCAGAGACTCTCTATGTGTTATCAATTGGGCAAAGGGCTATGTCGACTTGCAACCACTCCTTCTTCTCCACTGGCTGGAAAAGACTCTGAAGCTGATCCTCAGGGCTGGACATGTGATATTTTCCCATATCCGGAGTGACTTCAACATGGTTGCCGACGGACTGTCCAAACAGGCCCTAGGTCCATTCGATGGTAGGATCTACTACAAGGAATACTGGGCGGGTATTCTGGTGGCCAACTCTTTCCTTTCTATTTGTTGACTGATTTGCTTCTCCTTTGACTTCAGCATAGCCGACGACTGTCTTATTTTTTGTTATGCTGGCATCTACCAGGTAGTATGGTGCAGCGTCATTAGTTATCTGTTGTATTAAGACAAATGTATACACCAGGGTGCTTCTAGCAGTCTATCTTTTGACTTTGTTAGTCGTTTCTGTATTCGATTAAAAGTTGAATGTAACAATAAGCTATGTATGAATCCTCTACTGATACATCTTTTTATATTTAATAAAGGATGTCTTTTTTCACCTTGAAAAAAAAAGTATTTATACCTAGGAATTATATGGATTTCTCCTTGTTATAATGGATGCTCGAGTGAAGTAACTATTGGGTTTGGACATCAATTGGTATCTAGTATCAAAGCAGTATCAAAGAAGTTTCATTTCACTGGCTTGTGCTCAATTCTATTTTTCTAATTCATTGATTAAATATTATAAGAAAGAAAGGAAGTTGTTGGTGAGAGAGAAGAGAATGAAACAAAGAAAATAAATAAATCTTTAACTCCATGTTGGTTGTCCAAATTATTGAAAAAACAAGAGCCACGAGGTGGCAATGTCCTCGACATTGCACTTGGTGGGTTGCAATTGCTAGAAGTTTTATTTGCTAAGAATAAGGTTAACCAGTTTAGCATTTAGTAGAAAAATTTATATATTGGAAAACTATTAAAAAAATGTGATTTAAACTATAAATTTAAAGTTTTGTTGATTATTATTATTATTATTATTTAAATTAATCTTAAATTCAAGATGAATGCTTAAAGAACAATACCCAATGTTGAATTATGACCTAATGAAAACAATGACAAATGAGCCCCACGAATTAGTCATCTCTGTATTTACCAAGTTATTATTCATATTATTTGATGGAAAATACTCTATTAATAGAAAGAGTTGATGTTGCTCTGTAACATCTAAGGGTGAACATAACCCATGACCATCATCCATGGTCATTGAAGCATGCATTCCCATTAAGCCTAATTAACTATCGGCTAATCAGATAGTTGTAATGTTGCATGTCATTTTGGTCATATTGAGTAGTATATATGGTCTTAATGGTAATGTCGCAAATCTGAATGAGTTTGGAGGGAGAGGTAAGAGGTACGAGTTGCTTTCCTGACTTAAGGAAGGCAAGGGGCTATTGAGCCTGTAGTGCAGGAAGTTGAGGTGGACACACTTGAACAAAATGCTAGTTCTCCTCACACAGAGGGGCATCAATAAATACCCATGGAAGTAGAAACAATAAATTCTAGCGAGGAGACCTTATAGGAGGCCGCAGAGGAGCCAATGACTCAAACGGAAGGTTCGAGGATTCTTGCAGACAAAGGCGTCAGTAGTATGATTAAATGCCCATGGATTGAAATAAAGAATATATGATAATATCTAAGGGACTAAACAGACATGCCGTTTTAAAAATGAGAAACCTACATTAATTAAATAAAATCCACTGAATAATAATATTAAGATGATATAGAAAATGGATGCTCATACTTCTCAACTTGACAGATATTATAGAGTGAAATACCAACGACCACACATATATATGAAAAAGTTGTAGCTTGATAAAGATTATTCAATGACCATTAGTTATGGTGACTTTATTTAAAGTTCAATTAAACAAAATCCCATAATTTCATGGTGACTCAAGTTTATATAAAGCTCTGGCTTGATTGAAAAATCTCCTAAAGCTACGAGACATGGTGGAACCCTAGAATGGACCATATCCAGGTTGTCCCTGGATATGACATTGTGGGAGGTCAAATATCCACTTAAAGTCAAAGTATATATGTGGCTTGCCTTAAAACATAAGCCTTTAAATTAAGAGGTCCTTAAAAAACATAGTAGGAATGCTCTTGGACATTTTATTTTATATATGAAAGCTTTAGAAACTATAGATCACTTATTAGTTGGTCGCACATTTGCTACTGAGTTCTGGTTGGATATGGCAAAAATAATGGGGTGAATGATAGTTGGCAAGGGATATCACTTAAATAATACTTGAAAAATTGGAATTAGAAGGAACTACAGGCTTATATAGAACTTCCAACAATGGTATCCTAGGGTATTTTCATACTAGGAACTTGAATATATATTTGAATGGAAGTCTATTCCTCCCTTCTAGTGTGCCTGTCAAATTAGGATTTCAAAGATGTAAATTTACTACAAGGCTAGTCAAAGACCTGGTCTAGTTGGGTGTGTTGCAGTCGTAATGGAAGTCTATTCCTCCCTTCTAGTGTGCCTCTCAAATTAGGATTTCAAAGATGTAAAGTTACTATAAGGCTAGTCAAAGACCTGGTCTAGTTGGGCGTGTTGCAATCGTTAACTCGGTCCGATAATTTAAATTGCGCATTGATCTACCACTACATCTTGATCTGTCGACTATACTTTGATCTGAAATGATCTGCCGCTATACCTTAATCGGTCAATTATATGTCGGCCACTTCAATGATTAATATAGTGTTAAGTGAACTTACAATAGAGTGTTAAGTGAACTTACGATATAAGTTTCTCAGCCACATAACTGGTGGCGTTTCCAAGCTATAGTTCACTGATAGTTTGAATATATGTTTATAGGGCTCACACAAGAAATATAAGAATGCCTGGAAGTGTAGACTCTATCCAGGGATAACGCTGCCGCCTGCTATTGGTTAACCAAATTTTCAATACCAAGTAGTTGAGCTACTAATAAGCACGAGTGGTAAAGCAACTAACACTTTGTTTCTAGATGCCTCATGTGTTGTCAACACCACATTGTTATTTGTCTCTTTCTATTATTTGAATTTGGCAGGAAACTAGTTGAGCTAATAATAAACATTAGAAGTGTGATTTGAATAAATTCTCTACTATGCAACTTGGGCTCAGAGAACGTGTGATGCACCTGCAACAATTAATTAATAAGGATATGCGAAATAGCATAAACGACAGAACTCAGAATCACTTTTATATTGATCACAAGCCACTTCGAGGGGGCAACCTCCTATGAGCAAGCTCAATACAAATAACTTCACGGTGCCTTCATAGGTCTCAACACACTCTTGTATACTAAGTCTAGGCGCCAATACTATGGGTCAAAACCATGGGCCACTACAAATTATGGATCAACAATACTACGGGCGACTTACAAAGCATATGCGCCAACAACAATAACACAAACTATTGATCAACAAATACTACGGGACGACTTACAAAGCATATGCATCCAACCACAACATACTAACAAAGTAAAGACATGGGTTCCTAACATCCCCTCCCCCTTAAAAAAAGCTTTGTCCTCAAAGTTGTAGATGTGGAAATTGTTGTTGAATCTAAAGGAGTGGTTCCCATGTAGCATCCTTTGGTTGCATGCCGTGCCACTGAATTAAGACCTCTGTGATAGAGCGAGAGCGAAGCTGACGCGTGCGCCGATTGAGGATGGACTTTGGCTCCAAAAGGATGGATCCTTCATTATCTAGTTCGGTTAAAACCGTTTGTCCACTGATGTTGGTGCCAAGAACTTTCTTCAGACAAGAGACATGAAAGATTGGATGAATGCGGGAAGAAGGAGGAAGTTCCAATTTATAAGCAATGGACCCAATCTTCTGAAGAATCCGATATGGCCCCTAGAACTTTGGAGAAAGCTTATGACACCCTTTGATTTTCAAGGATGATTGCTTGTACGGCTGGAGATGAAGAAAAACCATATCACCGACTTGAAAAGTGCGCTCAGAACGGTGCTGATCAGCTTGTTGCTTCATGCGATTTCTTGCCATGTGAAGAATCTGATCGCGGTTTTGAAGGACCGTGTCAACTTCCTGAACTGGTGAACTGGTGGGGGTGTATGGAAGAAGAACTAGAGGTGCCTGACCATAGACTGCTTCATATGGGGTCATTTTAGAGGCAGTGTGGTAAGAGGTATTGTACCACCATTCAATGAGAGGGAGCCACTTTGCCCACTGATGTTGTTGTTCCGAGGTGAAGCAACGAAGATAATTTTCCAAGCATTTATTGATAATTTCAGTCTGACCATCTGTTTGTGGGTGATACCCTGAACTCATCTTTAGTTTGGTGCCAGTGTGGCGAAATAGTTCTGTCCAAAAATGACTAGTGAAAGTCGCATCACGATCCGAGACAATGGAAGAAGGGATGCCATGAAGACGAAAGATCTGGTCCAAGAAAATTTGAGCGATGGAGGAGGCTGTATAGGGATGGCTGAGAGCACAAAAATGACTATATTTGGAGAGGCGATCAACCACAACGAGAATCACTGTCTTCCCGCCAGATTTAGGGAGCCCTTCAATGAAATCCATAGAAATATCTGTCCAAATCCGTGTAGGTATGGGCAAGGGTTCAAGCAATCCTGGAAGGAGTGTTGTTTCACCCTTATTGCGTTGGCAGGTATCACATTCGGCCACCATCTGTTGAATTGTCCTTTTCATGCCCTGCCAAAAGAAGTTACGCCGTGCTCGTTCATACGTTTTGAGGAACCCAGAGTGCCCTGCCGATGGAGAAGCATGGAGTTCATAGAAGACAGCTTGTTGAAGATCTGTGCTCTGGGGAAGCACCAGACGACCCTTGTATCGCAGAGAAGCACCATCCCAAGAGTAATGTGGTACAGCAGAAGAGTTGTTGGTCAAGCGTTGGATGATTTGAGATAAGGAAGAGTCATTGACATAACCCTGTTGAATAGATTGCAACCAATTTGGAACAGGCATAGAAATAGCTGAAAGAGAACCTTGGGCATCAAATGTGCGAGAAAGAGCATCTGCCACAATATTGTCTTTACCCTTCTTGTAAGTGATCTCATAGTCATAACCCATGAGTTTGCTAACCCATTTCTGTTGTGCCGGGGAGGAGACCCGTTGTTCCAAGAAATATTTCAGACTCTGGTGATCAGTCTTGATGCATAAATGATTCCCTAATAGGTATGGGCGCCACTTCTGTACTGCATGCAAAATAGCCATCATTTCCTTCTCATAGGTAGAGGCAGCTAAATTATTACCTGAAAGGGCTTTGCTGGTGAACGCAATGGGGTGTTCATCTTGAAGGAGAACAACGCCAAGTCCATTGCCGCAAGCATCACTCTCAATAGAGAAGGGCTTGGAAAAATCGGGCATAACTAGAACAGGTGTAGTACACATAGCTTGTTTTAGTTTGTCAAATGCACATTGAGCAGTAGGTGTCCATGTAAAAGCATCCTTTTTCACAGAGCAGTTAATGGAGCTGCAATCTTCCCATAATCCTTGACAAACTTGCGGTAGTAGCCAGTCAACCCCAAAAAACCACGAAGGCTCTTGAGTGTCTGAGGATGTGGCCAATTGTTCATGGCATCGATTTTGGCAGGATCCACGCGAACCCCTTGTGCTGAGATAATGTGCCCGAGATACTCAACTTCCTTCTGTCCAAAAACACATTTAGACTGCTTGGCATGGAGATGATGGTCAGAGAAAAGTTGCATGACAAGATGCAGATGCTGGAGATGTTCATCCCATGTTTTACTGTAGATGAGGATATCATCAAAGAATACCAGAATGAATTTCCGCAAGTAGGGTCGAAATATTTTATTCATCAAGGCCTGGAATGTGGAAGGAGCATTAGTGAGGCCAAAGGGAATGACCAAAAACTCATAATGGCCATCATGTGTGCGGAAAGCTATTTTAGGGATATCATCCTCATGAACCCGAATTTGATGATACCCAGAACGAAGATCCAACTTGGAGAAAAAGTGAGCCCCATGAAGCTCATCAAGAAGCTCATCAACAATAGGAATTGGAAACTTATCCTTGATGGTGAGGTGATTAAGTGCTCGGACGTCAATGCAGAGGCGCCATGACCCATCTTTTTTGCGGACAAGAATAACTGGAGAAGAAAAGGAACTAGTGCTTGGGCGAATAATACCTTGCTTCAATAAGTCCCGAACGAGCATTTCAATCTCCGTTTTTTGGTGAAATGGGTAGCGATAGGGCCTGATGTTGGGAGGAATGCTGCCAGGAAGGAGCTGAATACGATGGTCTTTTGGCCTCGAAGGTGGCAATCCCACTGGTTTAGTAAAGACACCTGTATATCGATCCAGAATTTGTTGTAGATCCAAAGGAGTAGTGGAGACCGCTGACGGTTGCATCTGAATGGAATGGATCTGAGTGATGACACCATGTGAATTCTTCTTGAGGAGTTTTTCCATGAGGAGTTTTTCCATGCGATGTGAACTGATGATGCTGAGAGAACCTGGTTGTAATCCTGTCAATGTGTGTTTTTGTCCATTGAGGGAAAACTGCATCTAAAGTTCAGCAAAATCCCATAAGATAGGGCCAAGTGTGCGTAGCCATTGAGCACCCAAAACCACATCACATCCGCCTAAGGCCAAGGCAAACATGTCAGAGCGCAAGGTATAATCTTCCATAGAGATACGCACATTTCGACACTTCCCTTTGTAAGGTAAGGTGCCCCCATTGGCAACCATGACTTCAAAGTTGGAGCAAGGATGGATAAAACAATCAGCTTGTTTGGCGATCCGAGGGTCAATGAAATTATGAGTGCTACCAGAATCAATGAGTATTGTAAGAGGAAGCTTCTTGAAGCAACCCCTGACCCACATTGTTTGGGGGGTGGTGATTCCAGCTAAAGCATGGAGAGATATCTCTGGCTGGTCATCCTGAGACGGAGGGTCAATAGGCGGTTCCTGAATGTCGACCGAAGCATCCAGTGTTTCTGGATCGTCGTCACCAATTTCAGAGGCAGGCGGAGAATCCACATCTAAGAGATAGAGCTTTTGCTGAACACATCTATGTCCCCGAGTGAATTTCTCATCACAATTATAGCAAATCCCCTTTTCTCTGCGTGCTTGCATCTCTGTTTCAGACAAACACTTGATAGGAGTAGGTCGAGGAGCCTGCAGTATAGGTGGTCGTTGAGAACCCATATTTCGGAAGGGAACAAAAGTGGGCTTGGAGCGTTGTTGGGCTGCAATCTTGTCTTCTACCAACTTAGCCAACCCTAGGGCTTCCATCATTGTGGTGGGATAGAACATTTTGACCTCAGAGCGGATGGCATCCTTTATACCATTGATAAAACAACTCCGGTAAAAGTCATCAGACAATCCTTCGGTGTGGTTGGCTAGGTTCTCAAATTCGGTTTGATACTCTCTCATAGTGCCAATTTGGCGAAGTTTAGTGAGGGCTCCTTTGAAGTCATCAAAAGCACTCGGACCAAATCGTTGCAAAAGGAGTTGGCAAAAGTCTGACCATTTGGGCTCTGGATGAGCCTTGATGTACCAGCGGTACCATTGAAGAGCTTCCTGTTCCAAATGAAAGGATGCCAGCGGAACTTTGTTGACATCAAAAGTATTATGCAGACTGAAATACTGTTCTGCACGATAGATCCATCTAGTTGGATCAGTACCATTGAAGCGAGGAAAATCAAGCTTCGGACCTGAAAATTGCTGGGAGAAGAGAACCCATTGTCTGCTGAAGACTCGGACTGCCGTTTGTTGTTCATAGCTGAATGTTCAAGATGGAGGCCGAGAAATTTTTCATCCAGATCTTGGAGTTTGGCTTAGATGGCTGCAAGTGCGTCTTCCATGGTTTTTGCTCCTGCACGGGTGACAACCATAACCAGGAGTTTTTTTTTTTTTTGGACTGGGTAGGAAAACAAAAACAGAAACTGCTTCAGTAAGGGAAAATCTGGAGTTGGGAAAAAATCTGAAGGGTAATTGGGGTTTTACTAGGTGTTGGACACTGTCGACTAGATAGGGAAGCAAAAATGAGGATTTCAGAAGCGGTGTGAAAGAATGAGAAAATTTGGCAGAGGGGGACAAAGAAGCAGAATTCAGAAAGGAACTCTGTGGTGAAATTTGAAGGTGATTGGGTGAAATCTGAGGAAGTTATGGCAAACCCTAAAAATAGACAAATGTGGGATTTCAGGCTTTGGGAAGGGGAATTGGGGATAGGGTCCTCAGGAATGAAATATGCAGAATGGGATGACAGGGGTTCCCCGAAAATTTCAAGGGAAACAAAGTGAAAACAAGGGAGATATGGAGAAAAAACTGTTTTTTTTTTCCAGACTGGAGCGGCTACGGCTTGGAAGGGATCTGGAACAACGCTGAATGGATTGAAAATGGTTGGATCTAGAACAACTTGCAAAATGGATCTGAAACGATGCAGCGGTGATCGACAATAGTTCAGTTGAAAGTAGATATGGACCCCAGATATGTCCGGCTTCCTAACAGTTCAGGGGTTTCACTCGGCCACCAATGCTGTCTGACGGCTTGCGTATTGGGGCAGTACCCCTCACTCCACGGCTTAGGTAAAAATGATAACCGCTTTGCCACAAACGACAGCTCTTGGTTTACCTCACGGGTGGGAACTAGTCAATCAGGTAGGGGTCGTTGCCCTTTTCGCTGGCAGGTCCTCTTAATGGGCTAGCTACTTTGGGGTTCCTGTGGTACTCCTCATAATGTGTTTTAGGGCTTATGCCCAAGTACTTCCCACAGTTAAGCGGATAGGGATTATTTTCAAATCCGAACCTACAACAGATGCGAAAAAAAATTTGGCAGAAATTTCACCCAGCGAGCCCAAGAAAGTGCTCTGATACCAGATGTGATGCACCTGCAACAATTAATTAATAAGGATATGCGAAATAACAGAAATGACAGAACTCAGAATCACTTTTATATTGATCACAGGCCACTTCGAGGGGGCAACCTCCTATGAGCAAGCTCAATACAAATAACTTCACGGTGCCTTCATAGGTCTCAACACACTCTTATATACTAAGTCTAGGCGCCAATACTATGGGTCAAAACCATGGGCCACTACAAACTATGGATCAACAATACTACGAGCGACTTACAAAGCATATGCGCCAACAACAATAACACAAACTATTGATCAACAAATACTATGGGACAACTTACAAAGCATATGCGTCCAACCACAACATACGAACAAAGTAAAGACATGGGTTCCTAACAGAACGACCGAACTTATCTCTACGATAAAAGTTATTCAAAATGCACCACTTTCGTGCATGTTGCTTCGTGTCTTTCACAATGGAGTACGGTACCGAATCTCGTTGCCACTTGCATACCATGCAATCTGGCCGCAGGCCCAGGCAAACGTCAAACTAGTCCAGGTAGGTCGCTGGGTCAACTTCAATCTTTGTGATGCCACACGTGTTACTGCACTCCCGATAGAGTAAAAACCTTAAGTTGTTTTGATTGTGTTGGAATTATCTCGGTCCCATTTTACGTTGCAGAGGCCAAAGATGACTTGCAGAATAATGGTGAAAACCAGACAAAAATGCTCTAAGTTCATATACATATACGCTCAACATCATGAAATGCCTTCATTCAATTATCAACTGGGATGCTGCTATAATTATCTTATATTATCAACTGGGATGTTGCTATAATTATCTTATATGTTGATCTTTCAAATGTCTTCGTTCCAGTGTTTACATGTTGTCCATGATTGCTGTTACAATGTCTGCGCCGGTGGTAAATGGAAACACTACCCTTCACAATGCAGCCTTTGCGTGCGCCATATTGGCGTTGCCAGAAATCCTAGCAGGGTCAATCGGCCACCTGAAACTTTTTCATCATGTTCTACACAAACATTGCCTCATTCCCGGGGACTATGTTTTATTGGATTCCAGATATCTCTTTAGATACTCTCAAGATATTACACTTGCCATATAAATGACCCAAATTTTGCTAACTGCATTGGTTAAATTTTAGTAGTGTATAAGCCGTCAAAATGTTTTAATTAAACTTCTATTTTGAAGATTTTGCGTGTTGCAGATATCGGGGTATCACTTTCTCACTAAAGGGTAAGAAAATTGTTCATAATTTGGAGTTTCAAAGCACAAGCTTAATTAGCTGGGGACTTTAAGTTTAGTGTTAAATGGGATTATGGTTGTTGGGATTTATTGCTGCAAATTAGAGTAGCATACCAAAGTGTTGTGGTGACGAAATTGATTTAGGTACAATTCTTTCTTTTCTAAGTTCAATTCAATCCCTTTTGATTTTCTAGCCTCTATTGTTTAGATTGAATTTGTTATATATATTCCTAGATTTGCAGAGATTGAGCTTAAGAGCATTGAAATCCAGGCTGTTTAGATTAAATATGTTACAAAAACAAAATAAAATTACGCTGAATAGGAGATTTTTCTAGAGCTGTTTGTTTCGAGATTTTTCTTGCCATTCTGTTTGCTGTCTCTCAGAGTCCCATTGGTCACTTTTGGCCTTATTGCACATGAACAATTTGACTTTCATTGGGCACATGCTTCTCGGCATCCTTTTCCATTAGTCTTGAACTTAGAAATCAAGAGTGGAATCATCACTCGGGGAATTGACTTCTTGATTCGTAGTTTAATGTGTGCAAATTGGACTCAACATTATGTAAAATGTTTAAAATTAAAGTAAAAACAGAGTCAACAGGATGTCGGGAAGATAAAAAAAGGACCTTAGATTACAGCTCGACACAATTTGCGAAGTTGATATCTGCAATAAGCTATTCCACGTTTTGAGGTCGAAGACTCACTGCCACTCTTACTCTTCCTGAAATTGTATAGTGAATATTTGAATTCACGTCAGGACATTCAAACAATTAAATCTAATCCCTCAACATATGCCAAATGTTGGTGCATTTTCTCATGATTTGGGGTTGAAACGTTGAAAAATTCTGGAAAAGATGATAATAGAGAGATTTGTAATTCAATGCACTGTGCATTAAAGGATGATTTTTTTTTAATGTAGAGTTGAAAATAAAGCTTAAATGGGCATGACAATTTATTAAGAAGTGGGAAATGGAACCTGAAGAATCATCTTTAACAGGATTTGTAGGTGAGCAGGTAGGACATCTTGAATTGGACTAAGAGGAAGAAGGTGAAGATCCAGACGCAAACTTCGGGCGTCCGGTGAGTGAAACTGAAGAAGGGGAGGAGTGGCCTTGCAAAGGACCTAATGACCTTCCCGGCACCACGCAAGAACCAGCAGCACCCATCCTAAACCCCGAGAACAAAAGAGAACAAAAGAAAAGAAAAGCTAAATTACGAGCATCCTGTAGATAGCCATACCTGTGTTTTAATGCAGGTCAGAATCAGATAGACAACCATACCTGTGTTTTAATGCATGTCAGGAACAGTAGATAGCCTGTGTTTTAATGCATGTCAAGAACAACAGATAGCCATACCTGCTAAAGATGATGTCATAGGGACAAATGTAAAAAATAATCCCCTCGCTCTTCCCTGAGAATTGCATCATCACTTTTGAACCAATGAAAAAAAAAATCACTTAAATAAAATCAAATTCACATGATTCTACTTTAGGTTGATAACAAAAATTTCGAACAAAGCCCAAACTAATGCCTCGCCTCGAATAATATATATCGAGCACATAATAAAAAGAAGAAGAAAACGTAGAAAGAAAAAAATAAGAAATAAAGTTATGCAAAACTTCATGGCTTGTGGCGAAGTTATTTTTTGCATGGTTAAGAAAAATCAATTACGGCATAGAGATAAAGTCAAAAGAAAGTTGTCCTAGAGGTGGTCAAATAGTAATAGGGCTGTCTTAAATACAAAAACAGATTTATATAAAGGGAAAATTAAAGTAAAAAAGCATAAGTAAAAAAGTCAAAATTACTCATAGCGAAATAAGTTGAGATGTAAAGGTGACTTTTTAAGTAAGAGAGAAAAAGAAGGGTTATTCCAAAAGTATTAATATCCCATAAAGATTAAAGAAAATATTTAAGTGCAACTTGATATTTCCTTTTATATTACCTTCTAAAGGTTAAAGAAATTTTAAGTGAAATTTGATATTAACTTTTATATTATCAAGTGGTGAAAATCGTAATTCAGTAAAGTTTCCAAGTACGTGAAAATGAGTTAAGGCATATCAAGGTCGCCATTTATTAAGGATTAAATTAAAAGAAAAAGCATATCATACTATTTGAAAGTAATTAATGAGCAAGGAAAATATAAAACTTGATTGCAAAGTGAAAGGATATCATTTTAAGTTGTAATTTCTGTTCTTCATCTTATTCTCGAAGGAAAATACATTGATATTGAGTTGACAAATAGATCATCATATATCCATCTTAAACCTATATTTATTAAGCACCAAGAGGTATCTAATTTTTTGAGGTGTAAATCTTTTTATCTTAAATTTTTTACACATAAAAAAAAAGTTACACCTCAAGAAATTGGATTCCTCTTGGTGCTTAATAGATCCGGGTTTAAGATGGATCTATGCTAGTTTTAATTTTTATATTGTGAGTTGACATGGAATTTTTTAATTACTTTTTATTTTTTATAAGTTATGATTCAAAATGGGAACATTATGTTACGTAACATGACTACCGTGACAAACGTGACAACATCTCCCCCATATTGGGTTGTAAGCACCTTGCTAATCTCGGTGCAATTACAAATTGTGAAAGAGGAAGTTAAAAAAACTTATGGACAAAAGTGTGATGATGAGATTGATAACTTAGAATTGAACATAAACAAGTACTCCCAAAAATACAAATTTGTTGTCTTACATAACGTTGAAGTTGATGTAATTCTGGGGAACTTTTGGTTGAAATCTCTCTCTATACTTTTACCATGAATTTGGATAAAAAGTACATAACATTTGAGCACTTGATCAAGAAAATAATATTGCAAGACATTAATTCAGAGCATCTTACCCTCCTAGAGAATTTAGAATATGAAAGCAAATATGACAAGACATAATTGGATTTTAAAATAAATAATTTATGAGAAGAAAATTGACATCTCACCAATAAAATCGATGATTTATCACAAGAAGTGGCATATCATAAAGGTGAAAATGAAGCTCTAGTGATGAAAATTTAAAATACTGAAAGTGACAAAGAAGTCCTTCAAGATGAAGTGCATGTCCTACATTGTAAATTAGAAAAGCAGGGTAACACGAACGAAGAGTTCAAGAAACAACTACGAGCAATAGAGACAAGAAAATTCGACTTACGAGAAAATGATTAAGCATCGAGTCGAAAATATGTTGCAATTATGTGTGACCAAGAATCTTAAGAGAAGCGGGATGCCAAGAAATTTTTTGAGAAAATCTTGTGATAAAGACAAAGGGATTAACCATTTAAAGAATTACAATCAAATTCTGCTTATGGAAATAAAGAAACACAAATGTAAGGATATATCAATATTGAAAGTAGATAAGACAACCATAACTGATCCAATTGAACCAAGAAAGTTTTTAGAAGTTGCGACTGTAGATATACATACCATAACAAAGTCAAGTGAAACTAAAGATAAAAGTGTTGTTACTGATAAAGTTCTTTCAGTCAAACAGTGTCAAGAACTTGGGTTCAAGAAACAATTCATTGACAAGTCAACATCTACAGTTTCACCAATAATTGAAGGTCCATCGATCATCACCGGTGAAGCCACATGTTAGCCAAAGGATGTTGTCGTACCTATGCATACAAAATTATCAAAGATCAACATCTCAACACAAGTTCATTGTGATAATATCAAATCCAAATTAAGAAGGGTTAACTTAGTAGGGTACCATATCAACACCCAAATCTTAGAAGTCGTAGCATGTACGACCCATTGTACCAATATCCAATGGTACCTACCCAGAGTCACTATTATACTTACATATTGCAAGGAACACTACAAGTCAAAGCCAACAACAAAGAAGATTGTCTCCAAAATCTTATCGTCGAGAAGTTCCAGAAAGAATCCATTTAGGATGGATTGATAATTTTTTGATGCAACACTATTGTTCAAGACTTCAAACATCATATCGCCTCATGTCCTCAACTTTATCTAATAAATGGAAGCTACACACAAAATTTTCATTTTATTAGCAGAAGTGTCCTTGACCATAGGATTTGAGGACAAAACATTTTTAAGGGGGGAAGACTTGTAATATACCTAAAGTATATTACATCTATATAATAATATATAAACATTATATTCATAATAGTAGTCATTTAAGGTAATATTTCATATTTACTACATTGTAATTAATGATAGTCATACATTTTACCAAAGGACATGACTTATCATCTTTTATGTATATTTATATACACGTCCATTGTATCACAAAACATATATACGTTATTAACAAATAGTAAGTATTTATCCCTTGAGGAATTATATGGATTTGTCGTTGTTAATAATGGATGCTTGAGTGAAGTAACTATTCCACTTCACTAACCATGGCCCTATGTATGGTTCTAGGTCCTATTCAATGGATCCTAACCTCTACCAGTCTCGGAAAGAAGAGCAACATGTGGTGTCCAACACCATCTTCACTAGAGGACTCAACTATGTAACCAGAGGGCATTTCATGAAGAAAATGGCAAACCCAGAAATGGGTGCAGTTTGTTTTAGAGGGTTAGTTTGTGCAATGGATGGACATGATGGCAAGGTGATGTAGAATGAGAGGGGTGAATATTGGATTCCCTGTGAGACCAACTTCAAGATTTGGAGGAAGGCTATTTGCATACCATGAATGGAGTTGTGGCCAATGCTTTCATCACAATTGCCCATCCAATTTAATCTGAATTAATGAAAACTGCCCCTAACATACATTGCATTAATGAAAACTGTAACCACCAATATGTGTAACCATCACAATTTCCTATCCAATTTACTCAATTAATGTTCACCCCCCAATGTACATTGATTAATGAAAACCACGACCACCATGTATCTTAGACAGATGGCAGAGTTTGCGAATTTTTTTTTTTTTTTTTTTTTATATTTTTATTTGACAATTCCCCTACAAGAATACTCAAATTTACATATTCAAATAAATAATTTATATTTTCAAAATATTAATACATAAATATTACAAAACATTATAAAATATTGTAAAAATAATTTGCTACTAATATAAGTCAAATTCGTTGCGACCAAGTGATCGCTATATTCCCTGCATGTAAGGGACTAATAAGACTACATGTTAATGATCAATAAGCCCAATCACACATTCCTCAAGAGAATGGAGTTTAAAAGATTTTTATTGTTAAATGATAACATGCCATATTAGGTAATGATATGGAGCAACTTGAATTTGATCATCCTGAAAGACTTGCTTGGAATCGGTTTGGAACATAAGGGTGAGTTGGGATGACATGCTTCTGAAAGACTTGCTTGGAATCGGTTTGGAACATAAGGGTGAGTTGGGATGACATGCTCCTGAAAGACTTGCTTGGAATCGATTTGGAACATATCATCCTCAATAGGAAGGATTTCGTGATTATCTTGCACAAGAGGGGTAATTGACTTAGGGACACCAACTGTATTCATGATCGTCTCACGAAGGTATCTCGAGGGTTGGGGATACTGATTAGGAGAAAAATTACAGGGCATATCTTCGAACTGCTTCCGATGTTGCTCGATCTTGTATGATTTTATGGATTCCGATAATTTCTTGTAGGTGTGGGGATTATGGTGATCTTCACATAAGATGCACAAAGTATACTTAGACTTATCAAAAACGATCTTAAAAACATTAAAGAATTGACCCCAACCCTGGATGGAATAGCGAGGTACATAATCAAACCACATGGCAGCTTTGCCCTGAAATGTAAGTGGAAGATACATAGCATTAGAGTATGATCATAAATGTAATTACCAATGAAATATTTGAAAAAAAGGCTGGCGGATTGAGGAAGGTAAACGAACTTCATTCCAGACATCCAGGTGAAAATCCAGAACACTTGGCACATTGACAGGATTTACATAGGGCCACCAGATATCAATCATGATTGGTTAATAAAGACAATTTGAAAATGATGGCTCGATTAACTCAAGGACCGGATTCAGGAAGATTCAAATAAAGATATGAACATTATCCCCAATATGGTCATCATTTATGTTGATGCTCAAAACGACATGGTTTGGGTAAGAACATTGTACACATCCTTGGAGGGTTGTTTAAGGGGAGGATAGGGATGGAAGCTCGGGTTGCGTTTAGAGCCCTCAGATAGATAAGATTCACAAGGTTAATCAATGGCATTAAGTGCATTAACAAATGAATGTGATATTTGATATATACTAGTAAATGCAATAACGCTTTCAATATAAGAACACAAGTCCATTAATGAAACTAAATGCAACCTATCTAACAATGTAAAATATTTTTAGAACAATAAAAATGCATAATGTGATCAATTTTTTGAAAAAGAAGGCTTTAGTCGTTAACATATAATTTCTTACATAATTTGATCTAATATGACACATAAGTAAAGTATGATAGCTTCCTTTAATGCGTAGAATACATTTTGGAATTTCCTTTCATTTCAAAATTATAAAATGCATTCGAATTTTTAAGTTCCATTGATGAACTAATTTAACTAAATACACGAGGAATTTATCATTTTAGTTGTGATTACAAAAATACATTAATAATTTCCATTTCTCTTATGCCAAAGTTAATTTGTGAATAAACTTTGTGTTGATTTTTGTACCAAGGAAGTGTTCCCCTAGTGATTTTGTGCCTGAGTCACTAAAAGGGGAAAAGTTACATGACCCTTGCATTAATTTCATGTGATATGAAATTAATTTCACTTTATGAGATGTGAGGTGAATTTTTGAATTATTTAATGGGAGTTGAGAGAGAAATTAATTATGGAGAGAAAAAGTGCATTTATTCTCATCCATTGATCTCACACCACAAGATCCAATGTGGGCCCTTGGATCTTGTGTCCTTTCAGCTACCCTCATGAGGCAAGCAAAAATGTACATTCATTCTTCTAAGAGATTTGGAGCAAGTTGAGTTCTTGAGAGGAGAAGTCTAGTTTGAGGAGAGAGAGAAAACCAAGGGCAGGAATTCCAAGGTGATCCGTATAGCTGCATTGGCATGTTTGTTTGAGTAGTCCTAGCATGGATTTTGATGAGAAGTTCAACAGTTATTTCTGCTAGAAACCAACACAAAAATTGAGGAGGAATACACACAGTTTGAGGATAAGTTTTGTTGCATGCATTCCAAGATAGTGGCACGAAGTACAAGGAGAAAGTACATCAATTAATGTGTATTTTGCACATCATTATTCCTATAGCAAAGGGCACATATTTTGAGGTCTGAGGCAGACACAAAGTTCAAGGAAGATAATAGCTATTACAGTGGGCACACAAACCGAGAATGAAGACTTTGTTTACCATGAAATTCGAGGAGTAGTTTGGCTATGGGAGGAAGTCCAGACAGGCCTGAGAAAGGCACAAATTTCTAGAAAGCCTATTCACAAAAAACGAGGCATAATGAACACTATTTTTTAGGCGCATTTTCTGGTCTCTATGGTTGAGCTAAGTAATGTGCTTACTATTGAAATACTATTGTACCTTATTTTGAAGAAGAATAATAAAAGCAAGCTCCCTCACAGGTTTTCCCCATTAGGGTTTTTCCTAGGGCGATTTCCCAAAAGCATTGAGTCTAAAATTTTATGGTTGTGGATGCATTTTATTTTCTGCTCACTAAATTTGTAAAGTTCTCATAGTGTTTCAAGCCATAATTGTTTATGAGCAAAAATTCCATTTGCAGTAGTGATGAAATGAATGGGGCTGGGCATTAAACTTTGTGTTATGAGACAAACTTGAAACTAGGTTGGGAAAACAATGCAAATTTTACATGGTATCAGAGCTGAGTTAAAGAGAAGGGAGCATAATTTAAAGAGTTGTGATTTCTAGACTTGAGAGAGATAATTCTTTTGTTCACCAGGAAGAGTTGTTGGACTTGCATTTTTAGTGAGATGGCCACTGGGTTGAGGATAGGAGATAGGTTGGATGGGGCAACCAATTTCAGTCCTTGGAAAGAAAGTATTGTGTTGATTTTGTAGGAGAATGCATTGTGGGACATTGTGAATAGCACTATTGCTAATCCTATGATGGTACCCTCTTCTACAGATGTAACAACGTTGGCATCCTTCAATAAGAAGGACATCAAGGCTAAGAGAATTATCCTTGATGCAGTTAAAGACCATGTGATCCCACACGTGACTGGTAAGGACTATGCTTATAAAATGTGGGATGCCTTAACCCGCATATACTAGAGTTCCAATGAAAACTAAAAGATGGTCACTTAAGAGAGAAGTTGAAGAGAATTAACATGGATACATCTAAAAATGTCACATATTACCTTACTAGGATCACATAAGTGAGAGATAAGATTCAAGCATTTTTTGAGGTTGTTGCTGGTAGTGAGCTAATGCGGATATCCATGAATGGTGTGGCCAAGCCATGGGTTGTTTTTGTGGAGGCCATTGTAGCAAGGGATGAATTTGTTCAAGAGGAGAGCCAAAGAGGATATTTGCAAGGAAGTAATCTCATAGTAAGGAAGATGAGGAGAATGTGGCTTTGACACCTAAGGGGAAGAAGAAGAAGTCCAAGAAGGGTCCCAAGGGTGGGGCTAAGTAGCAGGGTGATCAAAATAAAGACATGATAAAATTTAAGTGCTTTGCTTGCCAGAAGTTTGGGCACTATGCTAGACAACGTCTGGACAAGAAGAAGAAGAAGAAGAAGAAGAAGAAGAAGACATCAGCTTCAACGGATATCGATGAGTTTGCAATGTGGTTCAAGAAAGAGTTTTCCGTATTTGTTGGTCATTTAGAGAGAGAATCCATTACTAGCACATATGTAGAGGATGAGAGGGAGTACTCACTGATAGTTGGCCATTCTTTGAGTGCATCTACCACCACATGCACCTGGTACATTGATAGTGGAGGTTCTAGCCATATGACAGGTGTGCGGGATATGTTTTCAGAGTACACAGTGACAGGTTTGGATCTGGAGGTGGTGTTCGGAGATGACACAATTGTTAGGGCAGTTGGGAGGGGGACTGTTACTTTTTAGAGGGACTCCATGGAGCCCATGACATTGAGAGATGTCTTGTATGTTCTTGGGATAGCGTATTTGGAGTGTATTTCCTAGATGGGCATGTGCACGTTTATCCCAAGGGACCGAGTCCATCTACATTTATTGCGATTGGATTCATATGTAGGAAACTGTACAAGCTCTTGTTTCAGCCTCTTCATGATTTTGCACACAGCAGCAGTAGCCGTTGTGATCTATGCGAGCTATGGTATAGGAGGATGGCTCACTTGCATCATCCAACTATGAGGATGTTGAGAGATATGGTGACTGGGTTACCTGAGTTGAACACACCGCATAGTGATGTGTGCAAGGGGTGTGCTCTTAGAAAGTACACCAAGATTGCTTTTCCATGCAGTGACAGTAGATCGACATGAGTACTTGATTTTATACACTCCGATTTATGTGGTCCTATGTCTTTTGTTTCATTGACTAGTTTTGAGTATTATGTCACTTTCATTGATGACTTCTCTAGGAAGACCTGTATATACTTTATGAAGAGCAAGAAGTCATAAGAAGTCTTGTAGAGGTTCCAAGAGTTCAAATCTCTTGTGGAGAACCAAACCAGGAGGAGGATTCAGGTGTTGCATTCAGATAATGGGGGTGAGTGTATCTCCACTGCTTTTAATGATTTTTGTGCACATGAGGGGACACCCCACAATAGAATATGGTTGTTGAAAGGAAGAATAGGGCCATTGTGGGTGCAGCGAGAGCGATGCTTCATGATCAAAGTCTAGCCTTCGTTATTTGGGTCAAGGCTTGCAGTACTATTGTATACATTCAGAACATGAGTCCCCATAGATCCTCGGGGTGCATGACTCATGAGGAGTATTTTTCAGGGAAGAAGCTTGAGGTTGGCTATTTTCAAATATTTGGTTGTTTGACTTACTTTCATGTCCCTTCAAAGAAGAGGAGAAAGTTGGAGCCCACAACTGTAAAAGGGAATTTTTGTGGGGTATGATAAGACTTTGAAGGCCTTTTGCATATATCTTCCTTCATAGAGGAGAGTTGTTGTGAGCAGTGAGGTGAGATTTGAGGAGGATAAGGCCTTCCGAAAGCCTCATGAGTCAGAGTAGAGGGAGCAACATTCTTCCACACCTCAGGTGAGCAGTTCACATAGTCCAACTACATAGAGTTTTGGGTCACATGTATCTAGGGTGACTGGTCCATAGGTTACAGGTGCTTCAGGTTCAGGGACACTGTCTATAGGTTCACCAGGTACAGGTTTTGGTTCTCAAGTTACATGTTCACCAATTCCATCACATGTTTTTGATTCACTTGGTTCTCCAACTACTAGTTCACCAATTACTGGTTCACTTGCCATAGGTTCACATAACACTGGGTTTATTTCCTCAGGATAGTCAGTAGATGGGGTTAAGCAGGAGGAGTTCCCCCCACATGAGCCCACTTCAGGGAAGAGGAAGCCTAAATGGCTTGAAGACACCTTGAGGAAGCTCAAGAGTTAGTGGGGAATCCAAAGAGACAGGTTTGGGAGAGAAGAGTTCTAGAGATATTTTGTAGCTACATGGCTATGGTGACTAGTATTCGTGAGTTAGAGCCTTCCACTTTTGAGGAGGCCATAGAGCATCAGGTGTGGAGAGATGCCATGATGGAAGAGTACCATTCCATCATGTAGAATTATGTGTGGGATGTGATTCTGAGACTGGAGATGAAGTCGGTTGTGACTTCTTAGTGGCTCTACCAGATCAAGTATGTTGCAGATGGTAGCATTGAGAAGTACACATCTAAGGGAAAAGGTTTTGTGTCAACCCTATATTTAATTGATAACCTCCCAATATATCTCACTAAGCAGTATCTCACCCTTTGTACCTTGCAGTTCTAGAGTCCAGTTAGAGAGATAGTGTCTATTCCAGTTGTTTTGCCACGGGGGTTCTCACAAGTAGAGGGAGTTGAATATGAAAATACCTTTGCGCCGATTGCTTGTTACTCTTTGATCAAAGAAGTGATCACCATTGCAGTAGATATGGGTTGGAAGATCGACCAGATGGATGTGAAGACTGCATTTCTCAATGGGATTATTTAGGAGGAGGTGTATGTTGAGCAGCCACATAGCTTTGAGATACATGAGAGATATTTTCATGTCCGCAAGTTGAACAAAGCTTTGTATGGAATGAATCAAGCTCCCAAAGCATGGTACTCGAGGATAGACTCTTGCTTGCCGCATATGGGATTTCAGAAGAGTGAGGTAGATCCGAACCTTTAATTCATTGTGGTGGGTGATGATCTGCTCATTCTTATGCTCTATGTGGATGATTTGTTCATTATAGGTACAAAGAGACTCATTGTAGGGTGCAAGCGAGATATTGCTTCAGAATATGGGATGAAGGATATTGGGTTGATGCATTATTTTTTAGGATTGTAGGTTTGGCAGGATCCTGGACATATTTTCCACGGGCAAGGAAAGTATGTAGTGTACATATTGAGGATATTTCATATGGAGGGTTGCAGATGGATGGCCACACATATGATCACCAACTGGTAGAAGCTAAATGCTTCTATTATTGATTTGGTGGATCCTACTTTGTATCGTCAACTCATTGGCTTGTTGATGTATCTGGTCAACACCAGACCAAATCTATGTTTTGCAGTGAACACTCTTAGTTAGTACATGGTTGAGCCAAAGAGAGTGCACTGGGTAGTTGCAAAACACATGCTCAAGTACTTGTGTAGTATGGTGGATTATGGTTTGTAATACATGAGAGCATATGGAGTTAGTTTGGCTGGCCACCTGGACTCAGATTGGGAAGGATGTGTGATAGACCATAAGAGCACTCTAGGGAGTTGTTTCAGTTTGGGCTCAACAATAGTGTCGTGGTTCATTTGGAAGCAAAAGTCAGTTGCACTGAGTTCTATTGAGGTAGAGTACATGGAAACCAGTCAGGCTAGTTGTGAGGCCTTGCAGCTTCACAAGTTATTGGTGGGATTGTTTGGTTAGGAGCTAAGACCTATGGTGATTTACTGGGATAATCAATTTTGCATCAAACTCTCTGAGAATCTAGTGTTTCATGACAAGTCGAAGCACATTGAGATCGTATACCATTTCTTCCAAGACTATGTTCGGAGAGGAACTGTAGAGTTGTAGTACATTTCCACTAATGAGCATATTGCAGATCTCTTTACGTAATCTTTGGGGAGGGGCAAGTTTGTCTCCTTCAGAGACACGTTGGGAGGGTGAAGAACACCTTCCTTGATAAGAGGGAGTGTTGATTTTTGTACCAAGGAAGTGTTCCCCTAGTGATTTTGTGCCTAAGTCACTAAAAGGGGAAAAGTGACATGACCCTTGCATTAATTTCATGTGATATGAAATTAATTTCACTTTATGAGATGTAAAGTGACTTTTTAAATTATTTAATGGGAGTTGAGAGAGAAATTAATTATGGGGAGAAAAAGTGCATTTATTCTTGTCCATTGATCTCACATCACAAGATCCAATGTGGGCCCTTGGATCTTGTATCCTTTCAACTACCCTCTTGAGGCAAGCAAAAAGGCAAGGAAAACCTAAGAGGCTCATTCATTCTTCCAAGAGATTTGGAGCAAGTCAAGTTCTTGAGAGGAGAAGTTGAGTTTGAGGAGAGAGAGAAAACCAAGGGCATGCATTCCAAGGTGATCCATATCGCTGCACTGGCACGATTTTTTGAGTATGCTTGGCACAAATTTCATGGAGAAGTTTAGTATTTATTTATGTTAGAAACCAACACAAAAATCGAGGAGGAATACACACAATTCGAGGAGAATTTATGTTGCATGAATTCCAAGACAGTGCCACGAAGTATGAAGAGTAGGTGCAAAAATTAATGTGCATTCCATACATCATTATTCCTGTAGCTAAGGGCATGCATTTCGAGATTTGAGAAAGACATGAAGTTCGAGGAAGATAATAGCTATTAAAGTGGGCACAAAAATTGAGAACGAAGACTCTATTTAGCACAAAATTCAAGGAGCAGTTTTGTTGTGGGAGGCAGTTCAAACAGGCCTGGGAAAGGCATGAATTTCTAGACAACTTGTGCACAAAAAACGAGGCATCATCAACACCATTTTTTAGGCACATTTTCTAGTCTCCAGAGTTGAGATAAGTCTTCTACTTACTATTGAAAATACTACTGTACCTTATTTTGAAGAAGAATAATAAAAGCACTCTCTCTCACAGGTTTTCCCCATCAGGGTTTTTCTTGGGGCTATTGCCCAAAAACATTGAGTCTGGAATTTTATGGTTGTGGATGCATTTTATTTTCTGTTTACTAAATTTGTAAATTTCTCATAGTGTTTGAAGCCAGAATTGTTTATAAGTGAAAATTCCATTTGCAGTAGTGATGAAATGAATGGGGTTGGGCAATAAAATTCGATGTTATGAGACAAACTTGAAACCAGGTTGGGAAAACAGTGAAAATTTTACACTTTGAATGCACAAAAAGATATTTTCCATTTCACTCAAATTTGCAATTTAAAATTCAGACTGAAAAATGCACTTTGTTAAAGACTTATTACCCATTAAATGAAGTAACTCTGTTAAATAAAGCATGAAATTTTCATTTTAGACGTTTGTTGGAAATAAACTTGTTAATTCTATTAACTTGCAGGAAATGAAAGTACATTAAAAACAAAATATGCCAGCTACATCAATTTGAAAAACCGAGCATCAGAAATGCTAACATCTAAAAAAGAAAGTTAGAATTTTATGTACAATTAATTAACATAAAATAAAGAAAATATTTACATGGTAATGAACATAAATAAACAATAATATGTACAATTCAATTATTTATATATAATACAGTTTGTGAAATGTAAAAAAAACAAAAGAGCAGCAGAGCTGAGTAATAAAGGTGGATGAAAGATGAAAATATGCCCAAATATGATTTTATTAGAATGTAATTTAGACAATCATCAAGTACAATAGGCCACATTTGGTTTAACACTTGAGAATAGGAGGTTTACAAAACCCTACGCAACTTTCAACGACTCTGGCTCATCCATGTGAAACTGAGACAATAGGAGTACTCCCCACTCAAATTGTGTCGACGGGTAACCTACGCGCATCAAAACATCATTAACGAAGATATACAGAATGAAACAAAATAAGTGTAGGAAAAAAAATGTACCTTCAGTGGAAGGACACCCTATCTGAACACCCTAATGGATGGACCTGAAACGTAGTCTTACCTGTAATCGCTACCGGTGAGATTCATGGACAACTGATTATGAAAGATAAAAATGCAGCAATGGAACCTAGCAGTACCCGCCTTTTACTTCTAGTGAAAGATCATTGTTTTGGCAGCTTTGTTTCAGTCTTAAAGGTGTACGCGAAGTATTTTAGATGCCTCAGAAGCTCAAAATTCTGCCGTGTCTTTTAGCATTTGGTTTCCTTCATGTGTGTCCAATAAGAGAGTGAGCCGCAGTAACTGACGCTCACCCTCTTCGCAAAATGAAACGCTATGATGTTGGGTGAATTCTAGAACATTTTTGTGTTTGGCCGCGAGCAAGATACTTGGTTTCTAATGGCTTTGAGATAGTGGTAGCTCTTAGTACTCATTTTTTCATATGTTGCACAAGTTTTTGGAATGCGGGTACGTTGGGTATGAGTATCCGGTACGGCTAGAATCTTTGCCCAAATTTGCAGGAAACGCCGAGTTGGGAGCGACAATAATATATATTAATTTTTTAAAATATATTACAAAAAATTAAAGAGTTAAAAAAACATAATTGATTAATTTCATAGCTTAAACTATTTTAGCCTCTTAAGCCTCTAGTAGTGTCATGAAATTCAATCATTTTAAATTTTCCCACTCCTTTAGGTCCACATTATAGAAAAATTGGGCTTGACGGTGACCTGAAGTAAACCCTAACTATGCATGACTCTAGTGCCATGGTATGTTTTATAAATTTGACCTACAACTTTATCCCAATGTATGAGTTTGTAAAGGAAAATTGCATATATAGATCTGCGTGTGTGTCTGTACGAAGCACAAATAACTTCATAAATCATAAGATTGAATCTTTTCTAATTCCTTGTTTCATCTCCATCTTTATTATTGCTCCTAAGAGTACTTAGTATTTGGGTGCCTTTGCATTTTTTTGATGGTAACTACTAGTTACTTCTGATGTGAATGAACTTGATTGTTTCAAGTTCAGGTAACAAACTTTCAAAGTCTTCAATATTTTGAGTTTGATGTGGTTTATGATCCTAAATTGCTATATCAATCAATATGAATAACGTAAGCTAGCTATAAACATTTGAGACATGAATTAAAGTTGTTCAATATCTTAGTATTGTAAAAAGATCCATGTTTATTTAGTTAAGTACACTGGTAGCTTATATTTTGAGTGAATGGATCTAAACATTTGATTTAAGAGGTTTGAGCCCTCTCAATTTATATAATCTTGAAAATTTTAAAAATGACGTTATTGATAGATTCAATTGGAATTTTTATTACTGGTGATTTCTTGGCATAATAAACAACAATCATTCAATTGATTTTCGACACTTTTCCTATGATTTTGGGCTCCACATGGTCCTAAATAGATAGGGAGCTTCTACAAGGTTCCAATAAAAAGGGAGCGGCTAAAGCAAGTTCCCCTGGAAGCTCCTAAACAGACAGGGAGCTTCTACAAGCTCCAAATAAAAAGGGAGCGGCTAAAGCAAGTTCCCAAAAAGCTCCCAAGCTCTGAGAGAAGCTCCCAACAAAAAGGGGACGTTTTGTACCAGCTCCCAAGCTCCCAAGAGCTCGGAATCGCCCTGTACTGGTTGCCAAAATCCAAAGAGCTGTACCGATGCAACTATGATTTTTTGTGTATGAAAATAAGGGAAAATTTTAAGGATCCATATTTTTCTCAAAGTGTAGAAACTTTGGTGAATCTTACTAATTCTTAAATTGGATTTAAAAAAAAATCCAATTTTTTTATTCAAAATTTTAAGGAATTTATATAGTTTTTTGGATAATTTTGCAGATTTTTAGAATAAAAAATATTATCCCATGGAACTTGGAAAAATAATCTTTTGAAAAAAGGGGGCAAAAGGGGCAAATTGGTGATTTTTTTATATAAAAACAGTTGAAAAATAAACTATGAACTAAATTTCACCCTTAAAATTGTCCTTTGTCGAACTTCTTTTATTCATTTCAGACAACCTGTATGTTGATTTGTGGGACTTCTTTTCTTCATTTTCAGACAACGTGTATGTTGATCTAATGTTGTCTCTCTGCTTTCGTTTTCCTTGACTCATACCCTCGCCTTCGGCCCACGGATCGTGGTATTCTAGTCATTATGTTCTCTCAAGACAAGGCATGAAGTTTGGAGATTCAACCGACCTCCCTCTGCCATTATTTGATTGAATCGAATCTAACAGGTAATAATCAGCCAAAACTTGCTGTGGTATAACATGCTTCATGGTTTGAAAGGGACCGAGGATCGCATTTGTCATTTGTGAATCACCAAAGACCGAGGTGCTGACAACAAGCGTACGCAATTCATAAAAAAAATAATGCCATATTACTACCACAACAATTCGAGTTTGCTACCCCCATCGAAAAATCCCCAAATTCGAGTTTGCTGCCCCATCGAAAAATCCCCACTATGGGTAAATGATAAAGGCTTAGAAAAAAACACTAAGGGGGAGGGAAGATTTTTATTCATTTAAAAATGGAGGTCATTTGTTCTTTTATGCAAGGGTAGTGTCAAAGGGATAATTAAAAATATCCGGACATAGGTATGATAATGAAAATGATGGAAGGATGCATCTGACAATTTATCGAAAGATGCAAAACTGAAAGATTCCATTGACAAGACGTGCAAGGCTCTAACTTGTCAAAACTTTGACTGAGTACCAAAAGGGTCAAATGGCGATGGTTTTGGCCAAACAAAATATGAGCATGATCAGTGTGATGGGACGAATGACATGACACTGACTCCTTGGCATGACTACGCATGAGACAAGACACGACCAAATGCCAAGACTTGACTCGATCATGAAATGACGACGCATGAGGCAACTTGGTGGATTTGTCGAAGGGGTCATACGAAAGAAAAAATGGAGAAACAAGATATGGGCATGACAAGCACATCACCTGGACACAATGGTGCAGTCAGAATTATCTTGCGACAACATTTAGTAGGTTCTCCTTTGGCGTCATGTTCCAACAACTTCAGAAGCATGTTGATGTTGAGCATCAACAATGTCCTCATGTGTGAAAGATACAATGAAGTAAAGCTTATTAGTGACATTTTGGAAGACATTTCGATGAAAGATTTGAAGTGATTTATGAATCTTCTATGAGATCGTTGAAAGGATATGATCAAATATTCGAAGTTTAAAACCTTTCATTGGAGAGATTTTAAAAGATATGGAATTGGGCCTAGTTAGGTTCATAGGTAAAATTCCCAAGTATGATGAGAGGAGCCAACGTAGTTTCCATATTTGTTGTCTCATGGATTTGAGGATTTTGATATAAGTATCAAGATGAGATGCGTTGACCAAGATGAGAAAATACCAAAAGGTCTTAAGCAACTGAGATGAGTCAAAACCATTGAGACAAGACAAGATGAAACAACACCTAAACATAAAATGTTTTGGTAAAATGATAGGTAGACAATTAGATAAGGATGGTATTTTCTCATGATGATGCATTTTAGGATGGGAAAATATAAGATGAGAGATATATGATATTAGATGAGATAAGATGAATACGAGATAAGACAATACGATATAAAGACAAGATGGAAAGATCCAAAGATAAGATGGATTGGATGCAACGTGAAGACGAGATATACCAAGCTAAGGTGAGATGAGGCAGTGGAAATGATCTAAGACTAGACAACCAAGCCAAGATGAGCCAATTTAAGGAGATATGATTAAAAATTGAGACAAACTGAGACAAGGTTAGCCAAGTCAAAGATGAGAGAAGTTAGATGCAATGTGAAGGGACAAGCTATATTCGACATGATAGGACAACATGAGCATAAGAAGGGACACACGAATATGAGGAAAGAAAATGGAAAAACGAGATGAGACAAGATAATATGAGGAAAGATGAGCAAAATATGCTACAAATCAAGATGAGATGGGAAAAATATGAGATGAGGCTATCTAGACACAATGTGATGGGAAGATGGTTCAGTTGAATGAGATGAGCTGAAGACAAGATGAGATGAGTGAAAGACAAGACAAGCTCAGTGTGATGAGATGTGCTAGACTAGATGTGATGCAACGAGATCAGATGAGCATAAGATGATATATAAGACAAGATGATAAAAGTGAAAGAAAAGATGAACCAAAGATGAGACAATATGAGACAAAGGAGAACCAATTAAGAAGATATGTGTTAAAGACAAGACCGATACAATCCAAATACGAGAAGATACAATAAAAATATAAGATGGGATGGAAACAACATGAAGGACTAACATGAGATAATGCTAGAACAAGCTGGACATGATGCGATGAACAGAGACATGATGAGATTGAATGCGTAGAGACATATTGAAGTAGCTTAAGTGAAGTCAACCAAGACGGTTCAAACTAGTTGAAGTGAGGCTAGAAAACCAAGATGATCTAGATGAGTTGAGCCAAGACAAGTCAAGATGAGGCAATACAATCCGAGATGAGTTACATGATATTATCCAAATCGAGCGCTAAGATGAGACAAAACAAGCCAAGATGAGTCAAGTTTTTGTGATGCAATGAGACATGTTGAGTCGAGACAAACTAAGATGATCTGCGATGATTGATTTGGACAACCCCAAAGAATATTGTTAAGATGCTATGAACTAAGACAAGTTCATGAATCTTGTGTTCTTCCAAAGGGTGCATGTTTTAAAGAAGAGGAGAAATGGCAATGGTATTTTGGTGATCGTTACCTTAGGTGTATGCCTTTGGCGATGTTTATAATCCCTCATTAAATACCCTAGGTGACAAGATATAAAGGAACAATGCCTATTTTTACTACATAATATAAAAAATTGCACACCTTTTTCAAATTTGGTAAAAGGGCGCATGTTTTCCCTACGTTGTGATTGTCTCCATACCGTATATGCCTATATGCTTAGGGTTTTCATGAAACATCATTAGGTGATATTATTTATTTCATCATTGGAGGGTATTGAAACTTCAATCTCTAGAAACATGATCACTAACATTGATATTTTAATTACAATCACTCAATATAAGTAATTCTGTTTTTTTTTGTGATTGTTGTCATAGTTTTAATGATTACTGGCATTGCCATTGTCATTGTCATATTTTATGACAACATTATATATTGGATGTTGGAGCTTAGACACTGGTTGTTTGAATTTGGAGTTGGCCACATATATGAGAAAACAATTTTTTTTACAAAAAGAGGGCAATATTTTATTTTGAGGATAATATTTTAACTTTGATTGTGTAGCTTGAATTTTTTTTTTAATGCAAATTTCTAGTTCATGTGATTTTTTGTTTTAGATACATTAATATATTTGTGCATATGATCATTACCGGGACAAGTACGATAAACTAGAATGCAATAGTCACATTTTCTTTCCAAATATAAATATTATTTTCTTTACTCACATAGTTGTTCCCATTGTTTATTGTGGGTAAAGACTCACTTCGATATGTGATAATTCCCCAATATTTTTTCCAAAGAAAACTTTGCAAAGAAACCCAAGGGATGCTTCCTCACATTCATGGATGGCATCTCTTCTAAACCCCTTGGCATACACTATTGCATCTAAGGGGATTCAATTCAAACACATGTTAGCATGAAATTAGCCAAATGCAAAACAACATTGACAACAACTAGTTGATCTAACCCCTTGCAATGATAATTCCCCAATATTATTTAAATGTTCTTGGGAATAATTATATTATATAATTTCAAATATGCAAAATAATTGGATATCGAAGAAAACAATACATTTTGAATCCAATGGAAAGTAGGGTTGGGTTGTGATATTGATTATTGTTCTTGTTTGAAACTTGCACTTGATTGACATGGACGTGTTAACACGTGTGGGGAAAGTGGTTATATTCTAATTAATATGCACTTTGAGTGTTGAGATGATCTTTGTAGGAATGTTTGTTGTTTACATAGTTATGTGCATACTTGCACAGTCTCTAGAATTTGTACATGACCTTATTTCAAATGCTCTTCTGTTTGAGGTATGTTGCATGCTTGGTGTTGGTCTCATTGATGTTCTTATATTTTGAGCGTGATTAACCTTTCAATGATGATGTGCACACCTTTTCTTTTATCATAAGATCTATTGATAGTTCAATAAATGACCCTTGGGTTTAAAATCTTTTATACTCACAATTGTGTAAGAGTGTTGAGAATATTTGATCTTTGAAAAGGGCCTATTTACTTTGAAGGATTTACTCTTATAGTGGCTGGAGATTATTTTTCACAATATCTAGTGAGTGTAATGATCTAGTTGTATCTTTCAAATTTTGACACAAATGATGTAATTGTCATGGAGGTTAATGTAATATTCTAATATTTAGGGTTGTTGTTAATTACTTAACAAGTTGATCCCTAGATCATTGATTTCGTAGAATTGATTTTTAGCCATGGATAGTAAGGATGGATTGAATAAAGTATAGTATGAGTTGCACTATATTTTGATACATAACCATAGGGTATTTTTTTACACGTCGACACTTACTCTATCTTTTAGGACTTATTCCCTAAACATGGGCCAAAGTATTGAGATAGCATACAATCACTGGTAGAAGAAGTGATTTGGAAAAACCTATTTAAGAGACTATTTTTTTTCTACATTTTCCCACTATTCCTATTGTATTTCCACATAGCCTCCATAACAAGATATATTAACTATGGTATTGATTTTGCACTTGTTCATCCACTTCTTTACTAGTTGTAGGTCAATCCCATGGATTATTTCTCTCGTTTATCTTCCCTATATGTAGGTTTTAATTCCACTCCCCATATACCAAGACACATTGGATTTGATTAATTAAGTAAATGATTTCAATACTCTTCCAATTTAAGATCCCAACACATTGGTCAAGACATCTCTTGCTTCCCAAGGACAAGATATTTTTATGTAGAGCATCCTTCCACCTAGATTTGTTTGGGTACACAGGGTACTACCAAAGGACCGAACACCAAGAGCAACCACTTCACACAAACAGATCACAGATAAACACACCGATGTTTTGACATGGTTTAAACCCTCTTGAGGGAAACACTCCACGACCCCGGCCAAATAGCTTCTATGGGACAATTTATTATGCAAAGAAAGAAAGTTACAAATGAGCTTCTCATAATCGATCAACTAAACAATGACCCTCCATGCTATTTAAATAGAGATCATGGACCAATCGGGTGTTAAGCCACGGATCAAGGTTAGGTTTGATCTAAGAGAAGTTGAGCCATCAGATCACTCTATGTTGGGAACATATCGTGACCGTCGGATTAAGTATTTACAAATGCATACTAATGCATACTAAAGAAACACACTATCCCTAACGGATATATTACACAAGTTGATCTTAACTAACTCCTAAGTGTCTAAATATCCTAACAAGATTTACCTCCCAATGATGGAATGACCTCACCCAACATGAGTTGGCTAGCAAGGTTGTTACTTGGAGAAATATCTTCATCTCATCTCATAAGAATAATATAAAATTCAAATGCATTATTCAATTAAAGCTTTCAAATAATATAATAATTACTTATAATCATTGTTCACACACTTATGGCAACAATAATGGCAGAAATACACCCTTGGATCGATTTTCCTCCCAAACAACACAACACCTAGAAACATGTATCACCCCCCAAACAAGACTGTAGCTCAATGAGTTCACAACGGTTTCATTTCCTATGCATTCACTCAATAAGTACACTTTGGCCAAACAATGGAACCTACCGTTCACAAAATCAAACCCCATCCAACAATTTGGGGTGGAGAGGCCTATGAATTACAACACCACCTTTCCTATTAGGGTTATGATGTGTAAGAACTATACAACTCTATCTCTTGATACCACAATACATGTACCAATGGGGTTCTTCGAAAACAATTCTAGGCTTAGTAATGGTATTTATTACTCGATTTAGACTAGGTATATCCCTAGCCTTCTCTAAAGACTCTAGCAATGCTTGAGTAGTCTTCAACTGCTCCAATTGTCGACAAAACCTAGTGATGGTTTTTTATTCCTTCTTGCTCTGTAAAATTTCTTATGATATTGTCCCATAATGTTTTGGGTTACCATGGAGGCACTAACGCAAAAATAATAATGATAGCTACTATAAAATATTGTAGTCCCTAGTCTAAGAAGATGCATTGGTAGGTGCTCCAATTTCCATATAAAGGATGAGCTTCACCCTCTCCTTGAGAGATAACCATCCACATAGTGATAACAAATGTGATGGAACCCATAATCATACTGAGAGGGGGGGGGTGAATCAATATCATACACTTTTACATTATTTTGCTTCATTAATCATGTAACATTATCAACCTTAAACATTCATAAACATCAAGAATAATACACAGAATCTTTATATTGAAATTCAATTTAATAAATTCATAAAGACATAGATTACAATGATTTGTAGGAGACACCAATCTTTAATAGTGTGAGCACCTGCTCACAGATTTTGCAGACACCAATCTGACAGGGACACCAATCCCTCTTATGAGCACCAACTCATTAGTAACCAACCTGTTCAAGGGATGAGAACATCAATCCTCTTATGAGCACCAAATCATAACCAACAAGCACCAACTTGCACTTTCAAGCACCAACTTGTCTGATGGATGAGGACACCAATCCTCTTGAAAATCAACTCAATTCTGCAGGCGCCAACCAGTCAAGTAGATGAGGAAACCAATCTTTTTTAAGCACCAACTTACAAAAAAAGCAACACCCTACTCTCTCAAGCACCACCCTACCACCCTGAAGTAAAAGTGATTCATATTAAAGTTCTTTATCTCTGCTTTACCACAATCCTTAGGTTCTGTTCCGAATTTATCCAAACAATCATCTCAATACCATCCTCTTCAACACACAGTCATTCATGCCTCTCAGTATTTCTTTTACATAGTCCTGTAGCTTCCATACAATAATTAAGGATTCTTTGTTGTTCTTGTAGCTTCCACTGTTCACAAAATCATTCCTTTAGTTGCTAACTTTGAACATCCATCCTGTAGTTGTCACAATGTAGTTCCTCTTCATTTGAATATCATTCTTGTAGCTGTCACAATGTTATCCCTCTTCATTTCTTCAAATCCCCAATCAAGCTCTCAGACTCTGGTTGGAAAAACCCATACAAATGATTCATATCCTAAAAACGCCCATGATCTGTTCTCTCAATTTTCCTGTAGCTTAACGGGCATTTTTAATCTTGGTCGGAATTTAGCTTGGTGGAAATTTAGCTTGGCAGTAGGCATTTTCTTAGCTTGGTGGGCATTTGAAATGCATTTTCTTAGCTTGGAAGACATATTTCAATGGATGGCTGGCATATTTCTCTTTCTCGTGACACCTTGGCGGGCATAATTATTTAGGCTGTGCATTTTTAGCAACTGCGTGCATTTGGAATTTACAGGCTCCAACCTTATTTCCTGTACTTGTCAAGTTTGTCCCTGACTATCACAAGATTTTCTCTCAACTTCTATTCTCAGATGTTCAAGTGTATGTTCAAATAAAATCTTGGTATGGGTGCTAGAACAATCATCAATCTAACATGTGTCCTTCAAATCTGTAATCAAGTTGACCATAAAGATACTTGCAAACCTCTTCTTCAAATCTGCTCCAAAAGACTGCTATTCATATCTACAACAAAACAAGCATCCAAATATGCTCTACAACATGGTACAAATTATCCCAAAAACAATGTTATGCAATATTCTCCAAATATGCTACAAGCAACCTTGGAATCTGTGTCAAAAGCCTTCAACTCTATATCAAACCATTCAACCGACTTGTCTTCAATTCTGTCCTTTATACTTATTCAAATAAGGTCTACAACTAGGTTCAAGTATTCTTCAAGAATGTTCTCTATTTCCTTTCAAATATGCAATGATCAACCTTAAATTTGTACCAAGGACTGTTCTCAAAACATATTCATATATTTTGAAAAGGTAATTCACGAACCCTTTTCAACACATGCTAAAAAAATGTTCTTCTACTATGTTCTCAGGGTTGTTCATAACCATGATTATAATTTCTTCTTACCAAATCTTAGACTATGTGTAGAATCCATCACAACTCTATCCAATATGAGCTCTTTACCCTTGATCTTTGGCCTTCATATTTGACCTTCTTTCTACCCTCCTTCACCGCTTTGGACCTTCTCCTTTGCTTCCTTTTGCTTTTAACCAATACTCTCAATCTCTTTAAAGCTCAAAAACTTCAAGCTTTCCGAGGCAGTTCTTTTGCTTTTAAAAAATATTTAAACAAGGATCTTCTACTTCTGCCCTAACCTACCCTCTGCAATTTGGACATTAGAGAATCAAATGAGTGAACTAAGAGAATTATCTTTCAAATTTTCAGCATGCATAATATCTATATTTTGTTTTCGGGATCTTTACTCCCAGTCATTACATTGCCCAACTTCAAGATAAGTGGCTTGCTCTAGTTCTTTGTTATGAGCCTTGAACCTCCATCATCAACATAGAGGACTGATCCAATGACTTCTTTCTTTTGTTCTCTTGACTTCTTCTTCCAAATTTTTTAGGACTTTTCAGTCTTTTTCCTATCAATAGCACTCTCTTCTTTACTTTGAGCAATTAGAGCTAGCTAACATGTTTCTTCATTTTATTTTAATTGTTTTCCCTTCCATAGTTTACTGGATTTCTTTGAGGTCTTAAAATCCTCAGCTTTATGGCCAAATATGTTGCATTTGTAACAAAAAACATTGTTACAAAACTTTGAAATATGTCCATAATTTTTACACTTCCAACATTCAACAGTTCTATCAACATTTTTATAAACTGTTCTGACTTTGTTTTCCACGGAGTCATTATTGTCATATACTTCACAATCCACTGCTTTATGCCCAAAGTTATTACAAGAGAAACAACAACTAGGAAAATGATATTTGTACATGAGTGTATGTTGTCTCCTAGGTAGTGCATCCCTCCTAACTTGTTAATGTCAGACTTTGGTTGATTATACTTTCCTCCCATGTTGATGCCTTCTATGCAATTAGGGATTTTAAAGACATTTGTGTTGATTTTAGCATTCCCCTCGATTGAATTGGAGTTTTCTTCAAGAGTGTTCTGATTGTTGTCAAACCCAAGACTAGTCTTGTCATGTGGAGATCTTTGATAGTTAATGATATTGTCTAAAATTGTTGATCTCTTTTTAAATTTCAGACTGTTATTTACTTGAGTTGTGAGATGGTCAATTTCCTTTCTTAGTTCAACATTTTCTTCTTCAATTATTTCAAAATCATTTTCTTTGTTCTGCAGCTGATTTAACATTAACTCTTCAATTCTCTTTCGTTCTTCTAACTGAATTTTTAGATCAGAGCTTTGTAAGAGTTTCTCTTTCAATAAGTATTTATTTTCCAATTCCTTTCTTAGTGAGACAATCTCAAGTTCTCTCTCTTGAAATTTTTTTTCCTTCTCTTTTAGCTTCCTTTTCAAACTTTATTCAACTTGTTTTGCCTCTACTATTTGACTTCTTAGACCAACAATGGTATTTTCAGCTTCTTCGTGGTTCTTATGTATTTCTTCCAGTTCCTTTCTTAAGGAGATAATGTATGCTTCTTGCTTCTTGCAGATTTGTTCATTCTCTTTTAGTTGATTTGTGAGGGTTTGTTGTGTCTTTTTAGTCTTTTTCAGTCCCTTCTTTTGAAATCTAATCTTCCTCTTGAAACTTTTTCAATTGTTCCCTTAATGACTGGTCTTCTCTTTTAGCTTTCCTTAGTTCACTTAGAGCACTAATAAGTTCTTCCTCAAGATTTACTTTTACTTTAGCTTCAGATTCTTCTTCAGAGGCATTACTTTTTCTCTCAATGACTTCATCATATGTGTCAAGATGTGTTGGCGCACTCTTACTTTGACCAGGGTTCAACACTTAACATTTCACCAACAAACACCCTATCCATAGACATCAGCCCGAAAGGGAGCGAATCCCTTTCGGTAACACCTGCAAAGCAGGTGAGGTTTCACCCGAAGTATCTATGGGAACTATAGGAACCAAACTTCATGCAGTATAGAAGGGGAATACTCAACATATTCTACTTCAACATATTCTACTTCATAACATTGACAGAAACATAGCTTCGACACATATATTACTTCGACAGATTCCTTAAATTCCCCAAATTGACATACTTAGATTATATTTACATTCATACACGTTACTTATCATACATTCAGTTAGATAGTCAACAGAGGAAAAAAACACATCTCAAATCACATCACAACACAACATGCAAAAACACCATGTTTAACGTGGAAACCCATATGGGAAAAACCACAGAAGCGCTTGTTTTTATTATGATTCGCAGCCAAATAAGCACTTCAGGTAAGACTTACTGATTTATTCATGAATTACAATGGATCCACGCACACAAGCTATAGATCATCGACTCGACTTCCCAAAAATATCTCTGACAAACATAGCATATATCTTCATTACAGAGAAAATAACTCGAATTATAATGACCATCAGAGCATAATCATAACCAACCCGAAACTTCTCTCTTATTACATACTTATAGGGCGCACTCAGCTTTCCCTGTTCCCACTAACTCACTAACTTACTAACCGACTCATTAATATAATGTGGATCAATCCTAACTAACTGACTGAACCCTGACCATTGAATCGATCAATATGACCATTTTTCTTGTCTTCTTGGCTGCTTCGTCGGGGTTGACCACTTCGCCAAACCGCTTCCACTTTGTCTTTGTCTAGACAAAAACGAGTTCTTAAAAAATTGGTACCTCCAAAAAATTTAGGCCCAACAGGCCCCCAGTACTCACATGTGGCTCGTCCCAAGCCACTTCAAGGCTGTGAGTCAAATTCCTGTAGCTTTGACATAAATTCTTTGCAAATGTTCCTTCTCACTTTGATGAGCTGTAGGACTTCATCTTTATTCTAGCCAACAGATTCTACTACCTCTGCAGTAATATGTGACTGGCTTGCCTCGACGGCCGGGTGACTGTCAATTGGATGGAAGTATGCCTTCTTCCAATGTCCTCTGAGACATGTTGGGCCTTATACTGGAGCATTTGGACCCTTTCTGTTTGTTGCCTATGCTGCATTCTCAGTTGATTGATCTCTTGTTGCATCTCTTTACTTTCTGTGGCTTTGCCCATGCACTGTATTGGAGGGAAAGTCTTAAACTGCTCACACAGAGCGTTCATATTTCCTTTGGAAACTCCAAGCCAGGTTTGCACCTATTATAGTGTAGCATATTTGAATAGTGCATAACACGACTGCGACACTTCTTCATACATCTTCATGGATTGAGCTTACCCTGCTTGAAGACACACTCTTACTTCGACCAAGGTTCAACAGTTAACATTTCACCAACAAACACCCTATCCACAGACACCAGCCGGAAAGGGAGTGAATCCCTTTCGACAACACCTGTAGAGCAGATGAGGTATCACCCAAAGTATCTATGGGAACTGCAGGAACTAGACTTCATGCAGTATAGAAGGGGAATACTCAGCGCACAATACATTCATCAACAAATTCTACTTCATAACATTGACGGAAACAGAGCTTCGACACATATATTACTTCACTAGAAACCTTAACTTCGCCAGATTGAAATACTTAGATTATATTTGCATTCATACACTTTACTTATCATACATTCACTTAGATATTCAACAGAGGAAAGAAACACATCTCAAATCACATCACAACACAACATGCAAAAACACCATGTTTAAAGTGGAAACCCATTTGGGAAATACCACAGAAGCGCTTGTTTTTATTATGAGTCACAACCAAATAAGCACTTCAGGTAAGACTTATAGATTTCTTCATGAATTACAATGGATCTGCTCACACAGCCTGCAGATCAGCGACTCGGCTTCCCCAAAATATCTCCGACAGACATAACATATAGCTTCATTACAAAGCAAATAACCCGAATTATAATGATCATCAGAGCATAATCATAACCAACCCAAAACTTCTCTCTTATTACATATTTATAGGGCGCACTTAGCTTACCTTGCTCCCACTAACTCACTAACTTCATAACCGAATAATTAATATAATGTGGACCAATCCTAACTAATTGACTCAACCTCGACCATTGACTCGATCAATATGATCATTTTTCTCGTCTTCTTGGCTGCTTCGTTGGAGTTGACCACTTCGCCAAACCGCTTCCACTTTGTATTTGTCTAGACCAAAATGGGTTCTTCAAAAATTGGTACCTCCCAAAACGCTAGGCCCAACAGGCCCCCAACACTCACATGTGGCTCGTCCCGAGCCATTTCAAGGCTATGAGTCAGGTTCTTGTAGCTTTGACATAAAGTTTTTGCAAATGTTCCTGCTCACTTCGACGAGCTACTGGACTTCATCTTTCTTCTGGCCAACAGATTCTACTACCTCTGCAGTAATATGTGATTGGCTCGCCTCGACAACCTAGGTGACTACCGACTGGATGGAAGTATGTCTGCTTCCAATGTCCTCTGAGACACGCTGGGCCTCAGACTGGAGCGTATGGACCCTTTCTATTCGTTTCCTATGCTACATTCTCAGTTGATTGATCTCCTGCTGCAGCTCTTTACTTTCTGTGGCTTTGCCCATGCGCTGTACTGGTGGAAAAGTATTCAACTGATCATGCAGTGTGTTCATCTTTCCTTCAACAAACCCAAGTCGCGTTTTCACCTCTTGTAACACAGCATATTTGAATAACGCATCCCGGGACTGCGACACTTCTTCATACATATTCATGGACCGAGATTCCGCTGCTTGAAGGTGCACTCTTACTTCGACTAGGGTTCAACACTTAACATTTCACAAAGAAACACCCTATCCACAGACACCGGTCCGAAAGGGAGCAAATCCCTTTCGGAAACACCCGTAGAGTAGATGAGGTCTCACCCGAAGTATCTATGGGAACTGCAGGAACTGGACTTCATGCAATATAGAAGGGGAATACTCAGCGCGCAATACATTCATCAACATATTCTACTTCATAACATCGATGGAAACAGAGCTTCGACACATATATTACTTTGATAGAACCCTTAACTTTTCTAGATAGACATACTTAGATTATATTTGCATTCATACACTTTACTTATCATACATTCACTTAGATATTCAATAGAGGAAAGAAACACATCTTAAATCACATCACAACACAACATGCAAAAGCACCATGTTTAATGTGGAAACCCAATTGGGAAAAACCACAGAAGCGCTTGTTTTTCTTATGAGTTGCAGCCAAATAAGCACTTCAGGTAAGACTCACAAATCTATTCATGAATTAAAATGGATCTGTGCACAATTCCTGCAGATCAACCACTCGGATTCCCCAAAATATCTCCGATAGACATAGCATATAGCTTCATTACAGAGCAAATAACCCAAATTATAATGACCATTAGAGCATAATCATAACCAACCCAAAACTTCTCTCTTATTACATATTTATAGGGTGCACTTAGCCTTCCCCGGTCCCACTAACTCACTAACTTCCTAACCAACTCATTAATATAATATGGACCAATCCTAACTAACTGAATCAACCCCGACCATTGACTTGATCAATGTGACCATTTTTCTCATCTTTTTGGCCGCTTCGTCGGATTTGACCACTTCGCTGAACCGCTTCCACTTTGTCTTTGTCCACACCAAAACAGGTTCTTCAAAAATTGGTACTTCACAAAAAGCTAGGCCCAACATGCCCCCAACACTCACATGTGGCTCGTCCCGAGCCACTTCAAGGCTGTGAGTCAGGTTCCTGTAGCTTTGATAGAAACTCTTTGCAAATGTTCCTGATCCACATGCTTTGATTTTGTGGTCACAAGGAGAGATTCCTTTGTGTAGAGATCGTGTAGCTTGTCCCATATATCTTTAGTTGATTTACACTATCCCACTTTGTTCGTCTCAAAATATGATAGGCCATTCAAAATTGCATTCATTGCCTTTGCATTGTCTTTGTGTAGCTTCTTTGTTACTAAACCTTTTTGTCGAATCTTTGGACTTGTGTAACCATTCTAAATTGCACTCCAAATGTCAATCCCAAGAGATTGCATATATGCCTCCATTCTTATGCTCCATGGTACATAGTATATTCCATTGAACACGGGTGCTTTGTTAGGATCTACCCATTGACAATCCATGGGTATTATATGGGATCTGCCTTCCAGTGGTAAAATTGTCTGAAGGAAACCTGCTTTGATACCAATTGTTGGAAACCACGGTGATACTGAGAGGGGGTTGAATCAATATCATACAGTTTACGTGATTTTAATTTATTAACAATGTAAGATTATCAACCTTAAACATTCATCAACATCAAGCACAATACACATAATCTTTCTATTGAAACTCAATTTAATAAATTGATAAAGACACAGATTACAATGATTTGCAAGAGACACCAATCTCCAATAGTGTGAGCACCCACTCACATATTTTGCAGACACTAATCTAACATGGACACCAATCTCTCTTATGATCAAGGCCAACTCATAACTAGCAAGCATCAACTTACACTTTCAAACACCAACTTGTCTGATGGATGAGGACACCAATCCTCTTGAGCACCAACTCAATTTTGTAGGCACCAGCTTGTCATGTGGATGAGGACATCAATCCTTTTTAAGCACCAACTTACAAAGAAAGTAACAACCTATTCTCCCAAGCACCACCCTGCCACCCTGAAGTAAATGTGATTCAGAATAAAGTCCCTTATCTCCGCTTTCCCACAGTCCATAGGTTATGTTACATATTTATCCAAACAATCATCTCAGTACTAGCCTCTTCTACACATAGTCATTCATGCATCTCAGTCTATCTTTTAACATAGTCCTGCAACTACCATACAATCCTCAAGGCTTATTTGTTGTTCTTGTAGATTTCACCGTTCACAAAATCATTCCTGTAGTTGTTGACTTTGAACATCCATCTTGTAGTGTTCACAATGTAATTCATCTTCATTTGAATATCATTCCTGTAGCTATCACAATGGTATCCCTCTTCATTTATTCAAATCCCAGATCAAGCTCTCAAAATTTGATTGGAAAACCCATACAAATGATTAAGATTCTAAAAATTCCCATGCTCTGTTCTCTCAGATTTCCTATAACTCAAATTCATTTTCTTCAAATCAAGACCCGATTTCAAAGCTATGTTTACCTTTTGTCTCACACACTCATTGAATGCAAACTTGCATCAAACCTAGAAAAATATATCTTTGAATCTCTTCATCTTTTATCTGCACTTCGTACCTTATAAGTGCCATCACTCACACTTCTCTGAAATATTCAAATCGATTTTTATTTATATCCATCGAGATGAAAATATGTGGACCCATTGTAGTCGCTTTCCTTGGCCGACTTGTGCATTTGGATATCCAACGTAAAAACAAAGAACATCATTCTTTTGATTTGTAGGACTAACTTATGATTTGTGGTAGGAGTTCCTAATATATCAATTTAGTCACCCAAACAATTTTATGAATGATATCATGGTTGTGATTGAAGGATTTCATGACTAAAAGCATGAAATCACTCTTTGAAAATTCGAGCTCATTTTATGTGTGATTTAACAAATTGCTTCACCAATAATTCCTGCTCCATCGGTACCGGAATCCTATAAGTGCTGGTACCAAAATTCCTGTAGGTGCACTCTTCTTGTTGTCTGCCACATCATCAATGATACACCATCATCATCACTGAACTTTGACATCAATGACAACACTTTTATCAACAAAATGTCTAAATTTTTAACCCAAAGACCACCTATGTTAACTTTTTGAGTTCAAAAGTGTTTACACCATGTTTCAGATGGTACATGGTGTATGTTTACTCCCCAGATGGACCGAGATGGATTAATGCATGAGAGATACCTCATGATAGATTTGTACATTGGATATAGCTTCCTCAATGGTTGCTTAACCTTATCTAGGTGCTTTCTTGGCTTTATTCTCTAGGGCATTAGAGTTCCCTTGACAACTTGGGGGGACATCCTTCATTATGGCCACATGGAGAGATTCACTTGCTTGGAAACACCCTACCGATGAGGATCAATATGCATCTTAGAGGAGGTCATAAGGCCTTAAACAACATGGGGTAGCTTGGATTCCTAGATGGAGGATAAGAGTTAACAATGTTTATGCAGGTGAAGTGGATGCAACGGAGCACATGGCTTAGGAGGAGCGATGTAATCTGTGTGGGCGTATGAAAAGGAGTGTGGACACACCTTATGTAGCTACATCATCTTGAATCCATTATTGTGTATGAAATATCCTTGGAGCATGATGTGTGTAACCTTGGAGTGTTTCATTTGTGTATACCTACAAATGTTTATTGTAAGTTGTGTGTAAGGGCATGGGCCTTCATTGTACTGTTGGCCTCCCTTACCTCTAATACATTTAATAGAAGGAGATGGTCCTTTCATTCATCATTATAATCATACTCTACTCTATATACTCTTCTTGGAGTGATTCACTAGGGTTCATGATGAAACCTTCATAGAATTTATACATGGGAGGAGGAGGTCATTGATGGAGATTGCTCTTGTGACTAGGATTTACTCTTGTGAAAAATAAGACATTGGAGACGATCATCACACATCATTGTGTTCATTCTTATTCTCACTTGTGTTAGAGATGTGACTAAGAGGAGTGTGCACTAGTTGTATTCTCTATCTTAATTCTTCATTTGTACTTGGTCTCTCTCTCTCTCTCGGAGTTGCTATGGTTTCATGATCTTATTAGAGCATCTTAAAACTAGGGTTAGGGTTTCATTATTCGAAAGTCTGAGATTAGAATTTTGCGATGAAACCCTATATGTATTTGGTGGAAAATAAGAGAAGAGTAACCTTTCCATGGAAGACTTGATTGAGTGATTCATGAGTGTTGGAGCTCCCTGGTTGAACTAGATTTTTTCATTATTTTCCCATCTAGGGTTTTGGAGAGCTAGTGGATTGTATTAGCCATGTGATAAGGTTATAGCATGCACAACTACTCATCTTGTGTATATTTTTTAGAAACATAAACCGTTAAGGATTGGTTCCATGTGTAAAATATTGTAAATAATTAATTTTCGATTATTGAAGAATAAGTCGAAGAGTCATTGAGAAGTCCAAAGGACCTCTTGGAAGATGAAATCCAAAGGTCACATATCATATATTAATAATATGGCATTCACATTATGAAAAATCAATGACTGGAGCTATTCCACAATAGTGGTATCAGAGCGCAGGCTCTTCCATAGCTCCTCTAACCTCTGCCTATTCTGACATATTCTATGTAGTCTATGTAGCTAGCTACCATCAAACTTTCCCACTGAAATTATTTGTTCTATCCGGTCACCTATAACTGCCCAGATTCCTCTACTTAAGGCATCTTCTCTACATGCGCGAGGATGAGAATCCTCTTATCCATGACCTCTGGGGTTCTCTTTATCGAATCTTCCTCTGTGTGCTCCACATAAACCCTACTCTGTCGTGTTGAAACCCTAACATATATGCAGCTGTTAAATCTCCCCACAACTAATAATTTCACACTTTTATCCATGTGTTTCCTGTGCACGAATAACCCTAGCTGCATGGAGATTCCTCTGCGTGCAGAGCCTGGTATTCAAGTCCATTGGCTGAGAGGGAGCTTGAGCACACGACTGGTGGAGATGAGAAGTATTTTTTGCATGCTGAAGAAGTTGTTGATCACCTTTGTGGATACCAATATCACCTATGTGCGTTGAAGAAGTTATTCATACCTGCGAGTTGCAACCTGAGCACAAGCTGTGACATGAGCATGAGTTGTGACCTGAGCACGAGTTGCGACCTGAGTTATTAATACCTACGAGCACGAGCTGAGACCTGAGCACTAGCTACGACTTGAGCACGAACTGCAACTTGAACACTAGCTGCGACTTGAGCACGAGCTATGACTTGAGTTATTAATACCTACGAGCACAAGTTGCGACCTGAGTATCCATGTGCCTGTTTGGCACAACACATATTTTGTAGAGTATATAATATAGTTTGGTATCTACAGTATCGACCCCATAGTTTATATTCTTTTTGAATGATCTTAGCTGCTATTACTTATGATTTTTTGTTTGAGGCAATCACCATTCCCAAGCTCTCTTTAAATTTTTTCCAAATATTGTACGAAGTATTGAAGAATGCCAAGTATCGTACTGTAAATTCTAAATTATTGTAGAGTAGAGACTTAGACTTGCATTCTGTAGAGAGTAGTGTAGTGCAGAGAGTTTATTGTGGAAGATATTATTAATACTTTTTATTGTACTAGACTATAAACGGTTGCAGAGACTTAGACTTCCACCATTGAGAAAGTGTATTTCTTTTGAAGCGTATTTTTCGAAAAAATACATTCTTTGGCTTCCATTGTCAGAGTAGTGCTCACTGGAAAGGAAAACTACCCAGAATGTTTGAGGAATATCAAGTACACGCTTATATTCAACAATGAGTGGGAGCGTGTTGACGGGTCAGAATGGCCACGTCAACAATAAGAGAAAGTATCCGATTGCAAGCCCCAAGTTAGGCTCGATCATATTTGGTATGACACTTTTCAACTAGTATGTGGGCTTAATTGCCACAATGATTTTCAATTTCTTTGAAGTTATAAATTTTTTTATTTCTTTTTAATTTACTATGCTAAATAGATTAACATAAAATTGATATAAAACCTTTTCCAATTGGGATATTTTTTAATTAAATAGATGCATAGCAAAAAAATAATATTGCTAAGATAGAGAAAATGATTTCTATAATCAACAATATATTAAAACAACGATGCAACCTAAATAATCAATAAAGAGTTATCTTCTTAATTATGCTTACATTGCCTAAACATCTGATTGGTAAGGAGGTGTTAAATCACAAGAGTGAATACAACTCTACAAAATGAGAAATAATTCATCATAATGAGTAAATATGTATTAAAAAATATGGATTGACACAATAAAGCAAATAATTGCTTTAAGTATCACACATATCTCTGTAATTTAAATGTAATTGTTGAAGGACTAGATCATGCAATCATTCATACATAATCAAAAAAAAATTTCTATCAGCATAAAATGAATAACACAATCATAATATCACCAAAACACTGGCTTGATTAATATTTAATATTCTAATTACCAAAATATGCCTTCGACGATTACATTAGACTCCACTTCTTCAATCAATTCATGAAAACAGTGTACAAATCAAATGAAAAAGGTTTTCCCACCACCACCCTTGTTTTTGGCCTCATAAGATTTTGCTTTTAAAGCCCAAATCCAACGGACAACTTATAATTGTTTATAACTATTTTTATAAAAAATTAAAAAAATAAAATACAAGCAAACTAATCTATTTAACATTATCATGGAAGGATTTCCATTGAGCATGGAGTTCCTATATTCTATTAGATTCCCTTTCATTTTGCATCTTCTCCAACTACAGTTCTCCATCAAATATCTTCAACTCAACTTCCTTTTCCAAATCCTTCTTGACCATCTTGAAAAATTCATCAGATAGGGTTGAAAATTTGATCAGTCTATACAAGTAATTGTTTAATAGTTCCTCATTTTCCTCCGTGACTTGATTGATTACCTCGTTGATTTTGTCCCGATCTTGTTCTACATCTGCAATTTTTAATTTGATCAGATTTGCTTTTTCTATCTCATCAAGGGATGCCATGTCGAACTTGTAGAGCATGGAATCAACAGGATTCCAGATTATGGAGCAAGCTTGGTCAACCATACTGCTAGTTTCATTGATTTCCACACATGTAGTCTTCCACAAATTCCTCCAGATCCCGGTTCTTGCACTTTCTTTCTTCTCCACCCTTGGTAGTATCTAAAGATTTTCTTCATAATGCTATGTCCAATCCAACAGTTCGTCGAACCTATCCTATATTATCTTCCATTCATCCTCCTGTAGGTTTGCTTGGTTTGATAGCTTGGCGACCTTATTATAACATTGTTGCAATTCATCCAATTGTAAGAAGAATCATTTTTAAGATTCTCTTAGTGATTCATTTTCCTTGATTGCCTCTTCTTTCAGAGCATCCAATGTTAATTGGTTATGTCCCAAATAATTCTGCAACTTATACACAACATATTCTTTTTCATCATTTAAGACAACAATGTTTTTGCTAACTACTCCTTCAAGGAAGTAACTTGCTCTTTATACTAGTCAATTAATTGATTTACATCTCCCACTGTTGTGGCATTGGAACTAGTTGTTTCTCCCAATAAGGAAGTTGTTTTGGCTGCAATCTCTTAAGGGTCTTTATCATAGAGATTCCACATTATCACGTTTTCTGTAGTCCCTCCAATCCTCTTCCTCTTGGAATGTCTCTTTGTGACACTCTTTCTTGATTGGATGAAATAATAGTCTCATAATGACACGACAATGTCATCAACATCTGTGGTTGACCCCCCTAGTATCATTAAGAGTGGAGTACCTTGGATTATTGGAGAAGAAAGAAAAACAAGTTGTTTTTTTGTCTCTTCTTCTTCTTCCTTTTTCCTTCGTTCTTCCTCTTCCTTCTCTTTTTGCTTTCTTTTCTCTTCGACTGCCTAAGCTTCTTGTTCTTTCTTTAATTGCTCGATAGCCCTCTATTGTATGCTTTTCTTGGATTCAACTTCTTGTTTTCTTTTATTTTCCTCCTATGTTGCCTTTTGTGCCACTTCTTCTCTTTTTATCTCCTCCTCGACTTTTAATTCCTCTTATTTTTCCTTTCTTTCCTCTTTCACAGTATTCTAGGATGCTTCTTGCCTCTTCTTTTCCTGCTCAGTATCCCTCTAGGCTTCCTCTTGCTGTAATACCCCCATTTTGACCCCTATATCATATTGTATTGATAATGTAAATATTGTAAAAATGTAATGTATGATTCCTAGCATGGAGCTCAAGGCCAAGGCCCCGCTAGCAAATGCTCGACTTATAAAAGAAAATATTTATATTTTGTGGAGATGTGCTAGTAAGCCATGGGAAATTGTAAAAGAAGTGTAATATTTACAATGGAAATAAAATCCCAAGAGTTGGCTATGGAAGCAACAAAAATGAAGGGGCTATGTTTATCCACTAGGGAGACGTGAGGGGGTGTGAGAGAGAGAGTCAACCCTCTATTTCCAAGTGTCATCTTGAGAACCCATCTTGACTTCCCCTGCTGATATTTAATTATGCTGTAAGAAGGAAACTGAGAAATCATCTCGTGAATTTAATGGAGCATGGGATAATCCCATAAATTCATATGGCATGTTATGGGCTTAGTTACTTGGCCCAGAAGTCGATTTCCCTCGTGGGGATTCCTTCCCCTTCATTTTCCCCATTCCATTTGTCTAGAAACCAAACGCCAATTTTCTGGAATCTATGCATTCCTAGCAAGAGAAACATTAGAAATCGAAACTTGAGAAAGAGCCATATTTTAGAATGTTAAAAATGCCCAGAAACTCCCGTTGGTCGTGAAATTGAGTGGGGGATCCATAGACCCGAACCTTGGGGCGAATTTGAGAGTGTCAAAAGCCCGAAAATTCATGGGAGAACCCAAATTTGGAAGCCCGAAAATTGAATTTCGTGGTTGCAAGTTAGTATGACCAAAGAGCAGAGACCCAAGACACAATTGAAGTCAAAGAGATATTAGAGGATAGATTTGCTTGATAAACCCAGTGCAGGAAAAAATATTTGAAGGTTTAGCAACTTGGACCTTTCTTGCCCACCCTGAATAGCACTGGAGGGAAGGGGCACTTGAGGGACTATGTAGCAGAGAAGGGGACCTTCCTTATGTTGGGTTTGGTAGGTATTGTGGGTGCCAAGGCCGGCTGAGACCAATTGAGATGCCTGTAGCTTTGTGGTTGAGCTCACTAACTTAGCATTCACCTTCCTTTACCTCTCTGTATGCTTGATAAACCTAGATGTGTGCTAGCCTATCATGAGAGTATGTTTCTATGGCTATGAGTGAGCCTATGTAGTTCTTCCTTAGTGGATACATATCCTAGCTCGGGGGTGGCCTCTCAGCAGAGAGATACATTGATGGACAGAGTGCCTATGGCTGGGTGGAACGTTGCTCTTCCAAAGCCAGTTGCTTGGACAACTTCATTGCAAAGATAAGTGTTTAAAATTGTTAATTTATTGTCGTGTTTGAATGTGATTGATCATTATTATTATGTATGTGATGAATATGCTGGTATATGCATGCTGTGTGTGTGTGTGTGTGTGTAATGATTTATTTTTCGATATGTATTTCTAATATGCATATGCACATGCATTTAAATGCTTTTGAATTTCATAATATGGCTATGGGGGTGAAATTTAGGACCCCTTAGATTGTTCATGTCCCCTTCATTGGTCGGATTGATGGGAGGGGATGTGACACTTGCTTTCTCATTTCTTCTTCTTCTTCTTCTTCTTCTTCTGCTTTCATCTTTTCTTCAAGTCTTCTCCGCTTGGTTTCCTCGAATTACTTCAAAGCTTTCTCTTCCTCTTCTTTCCTAGACTTCTGTTTTGCCTCTTTTATAGCTTCTTCTTCGGTCTTTATTTTTTCTTTGGCCTCCTTTTTCCTAGCATCTTCTTCCTCCTTTTGAGCTTTCTCTTTGGCTTCCTTCTTGGCCTTTTCTTCGGCCTCCCTCCCTTGGGATGACTATGCACTTTGTTTTTTCTTTAATTGTTCTTCGACCTCCAGGAATTTCTTGATCAGTTCCTCTCTTTTAGCCTTATCAGCTTCTTTCTTTGTTGCCTCCTATGGAGCCTCAACATCAAAAGCAGCTTTCCTGTCATCCTTATCCACATGAAAAAAACTACCTAATGTAAATGGAGAGCCACCTTCGGGCTACTGTCGGAAATTCTACCCAACACTTCATTGTAATTGGTATCCCATTGGAAAATGAGTTCATGAGGGCCAACTTCATGCTTGTATGTGGGTTTTACACGCACATACCTGAAATGTCTTTCAATTGTCTTCTTCAGATCGTTTTTTCTATCAAGTTCCCAACAAAGCTTAAGTTCATCGAGAGTCGAGGCTTCTTTCGAGCGTGATGAGCATTGGTCAATGTGTACAGGCCTATTTTGATGGGAATTATAGGCCAAGATCTCTTTTTCAATTGTGACAGATAATGGGAAATTCCTTTTACAATAGTCTAATAGGCAATCTCCCTAGGGACCCACCTATCAAGGACATAAGTTGGAAACAAGTATGGAGGGGCGAAATTCAAGAATACAACAATCACCTATCCTCTGCAAAGTTACAATGGCTTCTTCAAACAATCTAAGGTCAGGTTTATTGAAAATTATAGTGTATAACAGGGCCAAGAAATAATCAAAGATAACATAGAAGTGGAACCTATAATTGGAAACCCATAATTTACAACAATAGATATGCACAGAGAGTGAGATGGGTTCCAATTCTAATCTATTTGCGGAAATGCATTTGTGACACAAGTAACATCAATAAAGTATACATACATGAAAAAGTAAGGGGGTTTATCTCTTTGTACCTCTTTTGCAGCATGGGAAATAGTAAGAATGTTGGCAGACATGATGCTAGCCCAATTGAAGACAAAGACCATGGCCATGATTAGAATATAAGGGAACTTGAAATACTGAACAAGGTACTTGTGGTTGGCCTTCTTTGTGAAATTTCTCCTTTTGGCCCACCATTCTTTAATTACTGACGCCAAGTTAGGGTGTTCCTTGGTAAATTGGTTCATGAATGCGTTGTTAAGGAATACCTTATGTGTCTTCAACTTGTACATTTGAAGGAAACCATTTGGATTTAGGGAATCTATGGCAACACCCTCCTTATTAACTAGTGACTCAGATTTGAGATCGATATGGTCATATCTCACTGCATCATTATACAACATTATTGTTAGTCTAGAAGCAATGGAAAATATATTGCTCTTCCTTGTATTCTTGTTTACCTCTAGGTTATCATCATCTTGTGGAAAATCACCCTCGTCATACATCATGTACATTTCATCCCATCTAGGATTTCCCTTAAAGCCGGTAAGGTGATCGTTATCGAACATCGACATGCCTTTAGAACTAGTAGGAGCTAGAATATCTTCAACCACTTTTTGCGTAGTTCCCTTTCATCCTTGTATTCTCGACATCTCGTACGCAACACAAAGAACATGAATTAATCTCTATATATAGGAGAATTAAGCTAATATAATAAGTCAAATAAATGAAAGAATGAACATCACTCGTTAATTTATTCCTTTCATGCTTTCTATATTTGAAATCATTCTGCAATTAATACAATGATGATGGTGATTTTATTACAGGTCTCATCAAACACGTGGATCATTTACTACATTAATTTCCCACACTACCATTGATTACCCAGTGGATTTGTCTGGGATCGCAAGGATTTAATTCTTCCAACGACTAATTCACAAACTTGATTACAGGGCTCTGATAAGCCATCGAGTATAGATTTTGAGGTTTTCAAAAGATCTCATCGGAGATCATTTCGATCAGGCATGTCCGATAGGACAATGCCGATGTTAGTCCATTAGAGGTGCAAAAAAATGTATTAAGGGATAGTCTGATGTGGAAAGTTTGATGAAGCGGTATTGAGGTAAGCTTATCGGAGATACGAAAAGGATGTATCGGAAGCTCTCCTGATAGGGTATGTCCGAAAAACTATTTCGGAGTATGTTCATCGACGATTTGAAAAATGCGTATCGGGATATATCTCAACAAGGTAAGTCTAATGCAATTTCGAAGTGTGCCCATCGAGGCCCATCAAGGATGCAAAAATGTGTCTCAGAGAATATCTCGAAGAGGTAAGTCCGATACTAGCTCTCGGGGTATCGTTTATCATAATTCAACAAAGTAAATATCAAACTGATATCTCGATGGTAATATTTATCGGTTCCGAACATCAGGGTGTCAAAGAGCTATGTTGGGTAATATGCCGATGAGGCAAGTCCGATTTTGGGGTTATCCCATCGGAGATGGAAAATAATGTATTGGAGCATACCCTGATAAGAAAAGTCCGATGAGCGAATTTCGATATTGTAATAAATGCCAGTCGATTGTGTTTCACTCAAGGTTTTTCTTTGTTTGATCAAGTTGAGCAAATACAATCAATCTTAGGAAGGTTTAGCCAGCTTGTTAAAACATTTTGAGTCTGAAAAACTCTAGACAACTCCTACCTTTGAGTCTCGTTCTTCCTTATCCTATCTTAGCTAAAAAAATTAAGAAAGGGGGCCCTTGGATTTTTCCTTCAAGGAGAAATTCAAAGGTAGTTGTTGCAAGAACAAAAAAATGGCGACACACTGGATGGACCAATTAGTTCTGTCTAATCAGGAAGTGTCAAAAGGAAAGCACTTAAGTACCCTAAAATAAAAATATATATGATAAGATTCTCTCTTTTACAATTGGTCCCACATGTAATGTACCCAAACTAACTTAGGCACACTAACTCAGATTTGAAAATTGAAACACATAGAAAATGGGCTTGATACAAAAATTAACTAGTTTGGCTAGAAATCAAAGGTTGGACCTCCAAACTCCTCTAGAATCTCCCAAATTATCCCAGGATGGAATTCAAGATTCGCTAGAGCTCAAGGAAATTCTACAGTAGTCGAATCAGATTCCCAACTTTGACAGCTGCACATTCCCTGGGTGCATCATGCCTAGGTAGACTCCTTTGGATAAACCAAAGGCTTCAAGGTAATATCCCCAGGACTTATGTGGAACCCAATGGATTGTAGTGCAGATATGGAAGTGAATGGCATGTAAACTACCCCAAACAACTATAAAAACCTCAATATTAACAATTTGGATCAACTGGTTATATTTTGGGAGCTAGGAAATAGATTACTAGTTTCGGGACTGCTCGACTGAGAGATTTCCAACTCAATTCAAATGGACTCTAAGGGCCATGAAATTCTAATCTGAAGGCTGATATGGGTGTAATAATTTGTCTACTAAATACAACAAGTTAGAGAATCATATTTGGAGTCATGGAATTCAGGTTAATATAACATTCTTGAAAACTAGTAAGATTTGACACAATAACGAGCATGGGTGCAAATATTCATTAAATATAAAGCTATAATTTGCAGAATAGAAGGCATTTTCATTTCATTGATTATTAGAGGAGATTATTTACATTATAAATCCAGATGTACATCATCAAGAACTCATGGGATCGCCATCTTTCATCAATAACATTGGCAAAGACAAGACATTGTAGAAAACACTCCAACTGATGAAATATTCAACACTGAGCAAGATAACACTTGACTGTTAATGGAATGGACCAATCTGAGCATTCGTGGATGTATTAGCAGCTTAAAATTACAAGAAATTCTGATATGATGGATCCATAGGACATCAGAATAATTACGGAGAAGAGAGGATAGAAAGTTGCTCCCGGAAGTGATATCTTCTTCGCAATTCTTGAATTCCGAAGCAATAATTTAACCCAAATCGATGATCAAACTTGCAAATTACATGAGACCTACAAATATCCTCAGTGAGAAAGGTTGAATTCCTTACTCCTCTTGGTCTAGCTGAATTTTCAGCTAGATGGATGAACAAAAGGGGCACATCTCCCAACTGGTGACAAGGGGCACATCTTCCAAGTCTAGAGAAGCTCAGAGCTCTTAGATCAATAGAAAAATTGGAAAAATATGTCCATGGGTGCGCCCATCCTCCTTTAATAAGAGATTTGGATTCTAAGATGTAATGTATGTGGTCCATTAGCCTCATGCAATGTGCCCTCACTGGCTAATTTTTGGACTGACAACTTTAGCTTTCTTTTTCCTTGCTTTCTTGCCTTTCTGCTTTGGTATGCCTTTCCTGCTTTTGGCAACTCCTACTTTTCTTGGATTTTCTCTGATTTCCTAATTTTCTAGTGCTTTCCTACTTTTCTGCTACCTTCCCACTTTTCAGTCACCTTTCCGCTTTTCCGTGCTTTTCTTGCTCTTTTGCTACTTTCTAGCTTTTCAATGGCTTTCTTGATTTCTACTACTTTTCCTCTAGTTTCCATCTTTTTGGCCTCCTATGGGCCCTCCTAGGCCCTCCAATTCATCTCAATATTAAATAAATAAATATTAATTAAATATTTACAAGCTATGAGATTCATCACTTCTCTATAGTTTAATTTAATTAAACTAAATAACCATGAACCCATATTAATCCTAACTAATTTATTTTATTTTCCATTAGGACCCATGGGGATCTAATGGGATAGTGGTTTCTCCCTAGTGCTATAAAAAATGGGGACATTACACCACATCATGAGCTTCTTAGTGAAATATATGAATATAAAATAACATCCTGAAGGTAATGTTCTAACCATTCTCCGTAAGCTAAAGTGTGAGGTTTATTTATAATTGCATTTTCCTACGCATGCTTTGCTTGGGATCAACACTACAAGAAACAAATCATGTGATGACTAACACCGATGTGTGTCCCTCATTTTAACACCACATGCATTGCTTTGCTTCCAACAAATGTCCATAGCCTCGAAAGAGTTTCCCCTTTCAACACTCTGTACCTAAATGCTCATGTCCCAAATAATCTTTACTTCCATAGGCAGGGATCTACTGCTAGCAGGCATCTATAGCCTCAGCATCATTTCCTCTTGCACCCTTTTTACCTGAGTACTCATGTCTCAAGAACCCTTGCTTTCACTATAGATGTGGAAGCTACTCATAAGCCTCTTAAAGCGGCATAGGATGTCAATTAAAGTTTTCTTTTTCTTTTGTGGAATAGTACATAAATATATGTATATACATCATTCTTCTTATGCTTTTATTTGCATGTAGGGGGGAGAAGATTCAAAATCCTCTTAAAGGTGTGGGATGACGTTAATATTAGTGTTTGATTAGCAGGAATAATCATAACTTGTCGCACCTTAGTGCATTTACCACATGAAAGCATGGAAAAATTGGCATTTAAGTGTATGTAGTGGGTGGAGCTCACAGAGAATACCTAGAAGACACCTAGAGTAAGATATATCAATTGTTCACTTAGTAAGTCCTTGAAGCTTTAATAAGTGTTCATCCACTGAGAGAGTTCATCCTTATTTCTTCATGTTTCATATTGATTTACCCATGTGTATTCCCTTAATAATTTCCTATACTTGAAAAGATCGTCCGTCCTAATGCTTCATTGTTGGCCACAAGTATCTTTTTTTTCAAATATTATTCATCAGAATAGGGTAAACTCAGACTCTCGGATCAAAGGTCTAAGAAGGCTTTAGTATATTTTGATTTTTTTTAAGAATACTATCTCAAGAAACTAGTATGGTACAAGGTGAGTCAATCAAAGTGATTATGATAAATATATTTTCAGGATTTGGCCATTGAATGGAAGATCCTCTAGTTCTCCTTGTAAGGTTCTAAGATGAAAGGTACCAAGGCCAATCTTCTCCTCAATCTGGAATGGTCCTACTAGCCATAATGGTTGGAATTTGGTATGCTTTCCTTTGTATTCATGCACCTTGTCCCATTTCTGAACTAAGTCTCCTACTTGGAAGCCTCGGTCATTAACAATGTGCCTATCAAACTAGTGCTTAACTAGTTGTTGGTGTTGGTGAAATTTTTGTTTGGATTTATTCCTTTCCTCTTCTACTTTTAGTAGGTTATTAATTCTCTTTTGCATAGCAGGGAATTATGTTTCTCTAACTGATTGAGCCAATTGGCGTGATCGTAAGAAGATGTTTGGGGCTAAGATCGCTTCCTTTCTATAAAATAAGAAAAATGGGGAGTTTCCTACTAACGTTTTAGGTGTGATCCTATTTGTCCACATAGCGTTTGGTAGAGCCTTTTCCAATTTCTCTGGTGATCAATGATAGTTTTCTTGAGGATGCGTATTAGGTTTTTATTAGTGGATTCAGCCACATCGTTCCCTTGAGGGTAATAGTTAGAAGCATATTTGATTTTGATCCCCTTTTCCAAATCAAATTTAGTTAAATTTAAAGATGAAAAGTAAGTAGCATTATCAAATACCAAGGAATTAGGGACACCAAACCTGGTTATAATATTTGACTCAAGGAAAGGAATCATCTGATTCTCGTTGACAGTATTTAGTGGCACAACTTCAACCCATTGCGTTACATAATCCATAGTTGCTAAGATAAATTTATGGAGTTGGGATGAGTTGGGATTGATTTCCCCTATGATGTCTAAACCCCATTGTTGAAATGGGTTTTCAACAAAAATTGGTTGTAGGAGAAACCTAAGCTTTTTTTCTTTCCCTATTGATTTCTGGCACACTACACTTTTTTGGCATATGCGTCTGCATCTATGAACAATGTGGGCCAATATTATCCTGCTTGAAGTATCTTATGGGTTGTAGTATCATCGCTAAAATGTACTCCTGCTGGGCCATCATGAAGTTCAGAAAATGACTCTCTCATCGTCTGACTTTCCCAAGCACCTTAGCATAACATTATCATAGTTCCGACAAAACCAGACCGCATCAATCAATTCGTACTGCAAATATTTCAACCTGAGAGCTCTATGCTTCTACGACTCTAAATACTCTATTGCAATGGCATGGGTAAGATAGTACTTCATTTCTAATACCACGAATTTGTAGAGGCTAGAATGTAATAAACTTATTTACCTACCATGGATATCTCTTAATCCCATCCTTCATTATCTCTATTAGAATATTAAGATTCAGACATAATCTTGCAGAGACCTTGTCGTTTCACAATTTTGGTGGGATTGATTTCCAAGTCATACTCCTGGAGAGTAGTCATCCAATGAACTCTCCTCTCTCCTAGATATTTTTGGAATAGAAAATTCCTCACTGCGGGATAAGGTACTATGACCTTAGTTTGGGATTTCATTAGGTAAGGTCCAAAGCGCTTTACTACTTTAAAAATAACATTGGCTTGCTTATCTATTCAAGATATTTCAATTTATCTCCCTGCAATCCAGAACTCTTAAATGTAATGGGAACCTCATTTTGTTCTTGATTATTTTGTCTGAGGACAGTTGCAAATGAATTTTCGAAGGCAAAGGTGTATAAGCTATCTTTGGAAAAATCAAGACTCATTAGGGCGAGGGATTTAGCTATCGCCTTTCGAATCTATACAAAGGACTATTTTTCCTTCGAATCCCATTTAAATTCAGTGTTCTTCTTAATCATGTCCTTTGTGGGCCTGGTTATCTCTGATAAGCACAAAACAAATCTATGTACAATGTTAATTTTCTCGAGAAAAGATTGCATGGTCTTTCTATTATGAGGGAAGGATATGGATTCTCTTCTTTCTAGCTCATGTTGAAATACTGAGAGGGGGGTGAATCAGTATTTGCCCAAGTATTTTACAATTTTAATCAAGAGCAAGTTTCTAATCACCAATCATAGCAGCATATCATCAACATTCATGAAAAATAACAAGATGCACAGTACACAAGATTTTTTACGTGGAAACCCAAGTCCTGGGGGTAAAACCACAGAAGCCTTTTATGATAAAATTTGACCCAGCACCAACTGGTGTTACAAATTTAATACAACTTCTCTAGCTACAACTGGAAGGACCTACAACTCCTAGGCTTCATCAGCTGCAACTGACGAGCTACTTCAACAACTCAACTCATAAAATTGTGAGCCCTAGCACCACCCTACCACCTTGAAGAAAAGGACTACTGAACCTGTGGACCTGTCAAAACCATTCACTGAACTTCCTGCTGCTGATATCCTCTATTTTATGATCACTTCCAAGTCATCCCTGTTTACCAATAAGTTATTTCACTACCATACACTACTCATGTACATCGTTGTACACCTCATCATACCCAATCACTTTCATTTGCAGGGAATCAACACTTTGGATTCCACACTTGTGACATGTATAACTGCTTGTAGAAGACCAATCACCTTCCAAATACCCTTGTCAAAAATAGCTTGTCGTCAGAGCACTAGATGTATATGCTTCTTTACAACTGTGCATCAATTATCATCATACGGTATGTATATGGCATGTAGCATGTATCATGTCAAGGCATGCATCATTATGTATGTATCAATCACCATCAAGGTCTGAACAATGTATAGTATGCATTATCCTCATCAAGCATACATCATCATCATGATTTCTGCTGAAGGTATCATGTCATACTGCTGTAGAGGTCAAACTGTCATCATTACAACTTAATCAAGTCATCACTTTATCATTAGATCACCGATCGTCTTACGTACACAATATGTACATGTATCATTTACCACTTCATCAATATGCCACTTGTCTGTGCATGTCAACCTTGGATTGTGTATGTGCTAGTAGGATAGACTGCACACATCAATGCTGCTCATGTCATCTATTGTCTGCACATGACATCTAGTTCTGTTCTCATTACTGTTGTCCACCAATCAATATGAAGTTTGCTCACATGCTGCTCATCAAAGGTCTACACATGCCCATCCAAATAACTAATATTGGCTGTATCTATCATCAGTTGGTCATTGTCATCATGGCTGTCAAAACAATGAAGTAAAAACAAAATTCTGCTATAACTTCCAGACTTGATTCTTCACTGTCTAATGTTACTGTTCGGATGCCCTATTGAAGCTCGAATTCATGAAGAGAACAAATAAAAAATAAAAATAAAAACTAAAATTCATGCTGCTCCCACAGATCTGTCCTTGTTGATTTGCTGCTCCTGCTGCTGTCCTTTAACCCCACGAAAACTCAGTCCACGAAATTGCAGAGCTCCTCCGGATTTTTTACTACAAAAATGACAGGTTTGACTGGGTATATATACTAGTTTTCCCCCCAAAAAAATTGAGCCGACCTTACAAATTTTTTTTTTTTTATTATTAATTTGAAATTTGAAATTGAATTTTAAAATGGGGCCGACCTTTAGGAGGGTAATATTTGAATGTTTTATTAATTTTCATAAGTTTAGCATATGTAATTTTCATCAAGGGTTAAACATTAATTTATTATTATTTTTTTTTAAATTGTTTTAACACTTCAACATATAATAGGGCTGACCTAAAGAAAAGGAGGTCTAGTGTGATTGCATGCTTCCAAAAGGAGAGTCGAAGGTAAGTTATTAATTAAGTTTTAATTCTTTTTAATTTATTTTATCACACACTTAATTAAGGGTTTAACAATCAATTCATTAATTTAAAAGGATTGTCAACGTTAGGGTATTATTAGTGTTTTAGGGGCAAGGCATACATTATAGGGTAGATTGTAGGCTTAGGGACCAAAGGTAAGAGTTTTAGAGTATTTTGTTAGGTCAACAAAGTTACCAAAAGCTTCATAATCATGACCATCAAGGTGTGGGGGTACCTAGACTTCTCCTGGGGTATCTTGACCTCAATAGAACACAAATGACCACTGAAAGGGTCAGTTGGCCTATTGCAACTTCTTCAAACCACCAAGGACACATTCTAGGGTATTAGGGAAAAGGTTGTGGTACTGGGGAACCAAAGAAACAGCTGGGAACCAGAGAAACACCTTAGGGGTACTTAAGCACTCTAAAGGGTGTTCAGGGCTTTTGCCATTGTCCAAAGGGCTCTAAGGGCTTCAGACTTGGGCTTGGACAAGGTCAAAAGGTCTCCTTTGACATTGACAACTACTTAACCCTCAGGGGCTCCTCAAGGGGCACCAAGACACACCGACACACACCTGTTGGCATCGATGACAATTTATTGAACAGCTCAATCCTCATTCTCGATTAGGAAATGATGAATCCTAAGAGTTTACCTTCATCCATTGCAAAGATTGATTTCTTTAGATTCAAGGAAATCTCGTACTTCCAACATTGGTCGAAGATTTGTCTGGGGCTATTTAGGTAATCGTTCTGCTTCGAGAAAATAGTTATATCATCTAGGTAGATAGCCATTAACTTAGTTATCAGTTCTCAGAAGGTAATATCCATTTCTCTTTGGAAAGTAGCTCCCGCATTAATCAGGACGAAAGGCATATTTCAGTAGGCATATGTTTCCCACTTCATCTTGAAGGTAGTCTTTAACCGGTCTTCTGGTGAGACCAAGATTTGATTGTAGCCCGAGAATCCATCCAACAAAGAGAACATTTCTGAGCTAGACACATTGCAAAATTTGTTCCATAGGGGTACTGAGTAATTATCTTTCAGGGATCCCCTATTGAAATTTCAAAAATAAAAAAATTAGCCACCCACAAGGTATGGCTTACCACAAAAATAATCTTTGTCGCTAGCATCTTGTTCAATTCTTTCTTTACCAATAGTTCAGGGCTGGGGTGCATTTTTCTTAGTATTTGTTGAAATGGTTTGACATCTGGTTCGAGTGGTATAACATGCTACTTGACTTTAGGGTCAAAAGTATTAAGATCATCATATATCCATGCAAACACGTCCTTATATTATTTGAATAACCAAATGAAAGAATTTATTTCCGAAGGAGAACATCTGATCTCGAGGTTAATATTATGTGGGTTCTTTTCAATTCCCAGATTTATGACTTCACATTGCATCGACAAGCTGTTGGTTTTACATTTTTCGCCTTCTTGAACTTTTCCTCGAGGCCATAAAATTTCTCCAATTGACCATTGGTTTGGGAATTATGTTCCCAGGGTTTCTTTTGTCTTTTTCATCTTGATTTTTGATTGATTCCATCGGATCCTTTAGAGATTCATCATGTTGTAATTCATGGATGAATCCTTAAAGGTATCTTTGAGGGTCAAAAAATTAATGATTTTGTTTGTCATCTTCGAATACCCTCCAATTTGTAACGTTATCTGGTATAGAAGGTTTGAAAAGTAATTCAACAGAAAACACATCAACACATCAATTTGTTGATAGGTCAGAATGACCACGTCAACAACAAGGGAAAGTATCTGATTGCAAGCCCCAAGTTAGTCTCGATCACCTTTGGTGTGATACTTTCCGACTGGTATGTGAGCCACCCAATTACTGCAGTGATTTTCTTTGAAGTTATAAAAAAAAATATTTCTTTCAATTTTTTTAGCTTAATCCAACAATTAAATTAATCTATTCTAAAAATACAAAACATAAAACTAGTGTAAAACATATCCGAATTGGGAGCAGAGTTTATAATTAAATAGGTGCATAGCAAAAAAATAATACTACTAAGAGAAAATAAATTTTACAATCAACAATATATGAAAACATCAATGTAACATAAATAAGCAATAAAGAGTTATCTTCTTAATTATGTATACATCTGAAAGTTTTTCACATCCCAATCCGGTTTCAAGCTTTAGAAGCTTCTCTGCATAGTTTAATGCCCAAACCCCAGTATGCACAATTTTTCATAGAAATTTGACTTCAACTTAAAACACATGAGATTATTTTCACCATTAAAATTCAGAAAATTAATTTTCAGTCAATAACTTCAATCTCAAAAATTTATGACAGCCATTCACACATAAAAATTAACACAAGAATTTTTGGCCAATAGCCCAGGATAAAACCCCGAAGAGAAAACCTATTTATGAGAGAGAGATTTTTATTTTTAAAGACAAAAATAACATAAACAAAACAATACTTATCTCAGTACTTCCTTCTCGAAAAATGTGCCCAAACTTTCACTGAGCAACCTAGCAATCAATTCTGAAATTTTATGTACTTTCTGACAGCAGTACAATCACCCACGTGTGACCTTGGTAAATGTGCTAGAATTAATAAAAACTCAGATTCTATCCTTGCCTCGATTTCTATGCAAACCAACAACAATAAATGCCTACAATCTGCCTTGAAAAAAATGCCCAGATTCAGCAGTACAGCCCAATACGGCCTCACATGTGTGCAACATTAAATACATAAATATAACCTTGATTTATGTGCCCAGATTTCACTCCTCGATTTTCGTGTCTTCTTGATTTCTATGCTGTACTTTTACTCCTGCTTTGGAATCCGTGCCATCTTCATTACATTGAAAATCGTGCCCTAGTTCAACCTCCTAGAATTCTGTGCAAGGTTTGTCCTCTCTTCTCAGGAGTTCGACCTCCTCTCTCTTTCTCTCCAACTCTTCTCTTGGAAAGTGTGAATAATGATCAATAATGCCTTGCCCTAGCCCTTTTTGTTCATCATAACTTCCTCTTTCAATCCAATGGTCAAGATTAAATTAGATGAGAGGTTCTCATTAAATGATCATTTAATTAATTAATAAATGACATTTAGTGCACCTCATGTCATTTAATAAAGTATGAGTCTCTCTTCTAATTAAATACTCACTTGACTTTAATTTAAATATGAACTTAGGATATCACGACTTTTTAACTTTTACTGAAGTCACTTTAAAAATATAAAGTGCATCTCACTTCATTAATTAAATTATGACTAGGGGTCACAACTTAAAGTGTCATTGTCCACCCCAAGGCACTACTAGGTGAACAGACACTTCCTAGGTACTTTTTCAACACTCCCTCTTACCGAGCAAGGTGTTCTTCACCACTCCCAACTTGTCTCTGAAATAGACATGCTTTCCTCTACTGAAAGACTTCGCGAGAATGTCAACCACCTTCTCATCAGTCGAACTATACTGCAACTGTACTGCTCCTCTTTGAACATAATCTCTAATGAAATGATACATGATCTCAATGTGTTTAGACCTGTCATGAAATACCAGATTCTCAGAGATCTTGATGCAACTATGATTATCACAATGTATCATAGTGGGTCCCATCTCCTAACCAAATAAATCAACCATCAACTTGCGAAGCCACAAGGCTTCACCACTGGCCTGACTAGAAGCCATATACTCGGCCTCTATGCTACGGACTTTTGTTTTCGATTGAATCAAGACACAACTGCCGAGCCCAAACTGAAACAACAACCAGAAGTGCTCTTCCAGTTCGAAACACTACCTGCCCTATCTGAATCTGTAAATCCAACCAATCCCACTCCATCAGATCTCCTATAGTCCAAACCAAAATCTATTGCACCGGCAAGGTACCTCAACACATGTTTTGTAGCTATCCAGTGCACTCTCCTGGGCTCCACCATGAACCGACTAAGAGTGTTAACTGCAGAACTCATATCTGGTCTGGTGTTGGCCAAATACATCAAAGAACCAATCAACTGACGATATAATGTAGGATCCACCAACTCTCCCTCAAAAGCATGAAGCTTCGTCCAATTGGTGGTCATAGGTGTGGACATGGGCCTGCAACTCTCCATCTGAAATCTCTTCAGAATATCTGCAGCATACTTTCCCTGACTCAGGAAAACATGTCCATCCTCCTGCCATATCTCCATCCCCAAATAGTAATGCATCCGTCTAAGGTCGGTCATCTCAAACTCTGAAGCACGATCTTTCTTACATGCTTCAATTAGGTGCTCTCCTCCTGTAATGAACAAATACTCAACATATAGCAGAAGAATGAGCGGAACACCACCAACCACAATGTAGTATAGGTTGGGATCCGCCTCACTCTTCTGAAACCCAATCAATATCAAATGAGAATCAATCCTGGAATACCAAGCTCGAGGGGCTTCCTTCAGACCATACAAGGACTTTTTTTAGCCTACAAACATGTGAATCTCTCCCATGAATCTCAAAGCCCTGAGGCTGCTCTAGATATACCTCCTCCTGTAGAAAACCATTCAGAAAAGCAGTTTTTACATCCATCTGATGAATCCTCCAACCCATCTCTGCCACAACGGAGATCACTGCTCTGATCGAAGAAAATATAACAACTGGTGCAAAGGTCTCATAGTAATCAACTCCCTCTACCTGTGAGAATCCTCGTGCAACAAATCGAGCTTTGTACTTGTCAATGTTGCCATCCGCAGCACGCTTGATTTTATAGAGCCACTTGGAAGTCACCACTAACTTCCCCTCTGGCCTCGGAACAATCTCCCACACCCCATTCTTCATGATGGATTTGTACTCTTTCATCATGGCATCTCTCCAAACCTGGTGTGGGTTAGCCTTCTCAAATGTAGTAGGCTCAGAATCACTCAAGCTAGTCACCATCACCATATAACTGGAAAATATCTCTGGTGCTTTGCTCTCCCTGACCTCCCTCTTGGGAGGTCCCACAGACTGCTCAAATTCCTTCACAAGATCCTGAATCCAACTTGGCTTACGTTTCTTGGAAGTAGCTTCCTCCTGTAGGTGCTCCTCCATAACCTCCTCATCAGACAACTGTCTCCCTGAAGAAGTACCTGTGGTCTAAGATCCCGAGCCTGGTGATCCTGAACCTGTACCACTCGAATCACATGAAGGTGAAACCTGTGAACCTGTGACTCGTGAACATGTCCCTGTACCAGAAGTCCCTGTAGACTGAGTCCATGAAACTGATGTACTTGTAACCTGTGACCCAGTCACTCCTGAAACTTGTGACCCTGTACTCTGACTCTGTGAACCTGTCACCTGTGGAGACACAATCTGCTGCTCCTCCACCTCTGAATCATAAGAATTCCTGAAGGATTTCTGGTCCTCAAATATGACCTCCCTCCTAACAATCACTTTCCTCTGTGTAGGAAGGTATATGCGAAAAGCATTCGAAGTCTCGTCATATCCAACAAAAATGCCCCTCTCTAATGTAGGCTCTAACTTTGTCCTCTTCTCAGAAGGGACATGAGAGTATGTGAGGCATCCAAAAATACGGAAGTGACCTATCTTAGGTCTCTTCCCAGTGAACATCTCCTCAGGAGTTTTACACCCCAATGCTCAATGTGGAATCCTGTTTTGAACATAAACAATAGTACTACAGGCCTCTGCCCATAGAAAGAAAGGAAGACTCTGATCATGCAACATGGCTCTAGTTGGTCCCAATATCGCTCTGTTCTTCCTTTCCGCAACTCCATTCTGCCGTGGAGTGTATGGAATTGTCAACTGCCTCCTAATGCCCTCCTGTCTGCAAAACTCATCAAACTCCTTGGAGGTGTACTGTTGGGGCCAAGGTCGCAGCTATAGTAAAAGCTGCGAATTTTGGGAAAAAGGACGAGTATGGAAGGAAAGTGCTAATTTTGGGACAAGCACTAAGTTTTGGGTAAGAAGGAGACGGTGCGCAGTACGGTGCCAGATGGATGATCTCAGCGCAGATCACGGACCGGAAATTGCGGAGCTCGCGCGCACGTCATCGAAGAATGAAGGTGGCTCAGCTACCATAATAAATAAGGCGATGGAGTAGAGGGCTCAGCTACCCTCATTTAAAGGCTCAGTACAGAAGTTATGGTTGCTCGGATCAAGGAGGAGCAACGGACCAGAGCATTGAAGGCGAAGGACGATCGCCCATACCCACAATCTACGCCGGAATTCATGGAGCCTGCAGGAAGCGGCGACGTGACTGCAAGCGGCGCCTACAGTACACCTAGCCATGTGCGTGGTTAGGGTTTTTGGGAATCACTGTTGGGAGAGGCCCACAGTTTTGTAAAGGTGTGACCGTCATGGCCACCTATATATATGAATAATTGTAATGGGTAGACGGTTGGAAAGTTAGAGAGAGTTAGATGTTAGACTGTTAGATAGCCAGTCTAAAGGATAGATCATGTGTTGATTATCCTTCACTGTATTTTCTACCCAGTGTGTAGAACTAGAGAGGAAATCGGATAGCCGAGGAGCTAATCCCTGAATTGCCAGACAGTCGGAGTCGACGTCTGTGCCTTTGTAATCTCCATAGAGAGGAGACTAGATTGAGAGAAGGGCTCCCAGCTGTGTGCGTGGAGTTTCCTGGAAAGATCTAAGGCTGCAGCTGTGTGCGCAGCATATTGTATAACTCTATCATTTTCTGGTTAATATAACACTCCCGTGGACGTGGTTTTCCTCGGGGAGATGAGCTTCACATATATCTTCTTGTTATAATATTTGCGTGAATGATAACTGTTTAAGATCATTACCTGTGTGTACCTCTTTTGCATCATCTTTGCGACTGTTTGAGTGAGTTTAGGAAGGTCCTTTATTGTTATAATCGCCAAGTATAGAAGTAGTGGCGGAACGCTGTCGCTGCAGCGACCGAGCTTCGCGTGGCTGCGATGAGTGCGCAGGACGAGGAGGTATTTTAGCGCATCGACACAAGGAATAGGCGCCTTCCGCGCCCGGAGGACGAGACTGCGCAGTGGGTCTGCAGGAAGGAAGGCATCCGCGCAGTTGCGTCGCGAGGCCTGCGGGAAAGTCCGACCGCCGATATTTGAGGAAGAAGGAGATATACAGAACAATCTCAGCGTCACCACGGTTAAGGAAAGCTGATTCCTTAACCCCCCATAGCCACTTCGGGTGAGACCTCGAGCTGCCGCGCAGCTCGTTGCCGAGAGGGCCAGTGCGCCAAGGGGTTTTGTTGCTGCGCTTCATTAAAACCCGGGTCTGCCCAGAAAAGCAGCCAACATGTACTCACCCCAATTGTCTGACCTGAGTGCCAAAATCCTCCTCCTTGTTTGGTTCTCCACAAAAGCTTTGAACTCTTGGAACCTCTGCAATACTTCTTGAGATTGTTTACTTCTCAGAAAGTAGATCCAGGTCTTCCTGGAGTGGTCATCAATGAAACTGATATAATACTCAAATCCTATCATTGAAGCTGAAGACATCGGTCCACATAAATCTGAATGAATCAAATCCATAATCCCACCTGCTCTGGTGTCACTGCTCGGAAAAACAGTCTTGGTGTACTTTCCCAAAGCACACCCTCTGCACACACCACCCTGCTCTGTGCTGAACTGAGGCAAACCTGTCGACATCTCCCTCAACAACCTCAATGCCGAATGATGCAGGTGGCACATCCTCTTGTGCCACAACTCACATGTCTCGATGCTACTGCTAATATGGGCTAATGCATGATGAGGCTGGAAGAGAAGCTTGTACAGTTTCCCACATCTCACTCCAATGTCACATGAAGTAGATGGTCTTGCTGCTTTGGGAAAGATATGAACTTTCCCATCTAGAACACATACTCCAAAGCCCCTGTCCTCAATAGCGGAAACTGAAACAAGGTTCTTCTTCAGCCCAGGGACATACAAGACATCCCTTAATGACATAGGCTGCATGGACTCCCTCTCAAAGGTAATAATCCCACGCCCAACTACTCTCACAACTGTGTCATCTCCCAATACCACCTCAAGACTCAAACCTGTCTCAGTCATCTCTGTGAATACATCATGTACACCTGTCATATGGCTCAAAGCCCCACTATCAATGTACCAAGTGGAAGTAGTAGTGGTAGCACTAAAAGAATGGCCAACCAATAACGAACACTGAGTCTGATCCTCCTTGTCATTCTCCATATCACTGCTGGTGAAAGATGTCCTCTCTGTACATCCAGCATATAGAGAGAACTCTCCCTCAAACCGTGAGGAAAAATCATCCATTTCTGCTGTCGCTACTGTCTATTGCCCTTTCTTCTTCTTGTTCAGACACTGTCCAGCATGTTGTCCGCCGAGATGCACACCAGCAGCAGAAATATTTCGAAAGTTGTTCCCTCACTACAAGTGGGGAAGGTGTGGCCTTGGGGGCAAGCAATGAGCCAGGTACTGTCACCTGAATCCCATCTCCTCCGTTTAGGCTAACTCCCAACGAAGCCAAGGGGGGACCTAGTGCATGTTCATACAACTCAATCGAGATGGCTAACACGTAAAAAATCCCAGACACAAGGCTCTAATAACCACCTCAGGTTTTGACCACCATGGGAAATACTCCAGCTTTGGAGGTTTGAATGAAAAATTCGAGGATTATACGCCACCGATGAGTAGCGCATAATTCCTAAGGAAAAAACACTCTAGAGTATCCCCCAAATGGCTAAACCTATGGATAGCCGAGTCTTTTATAAAAGGACCCCATTTAGACCAACTTTTTACATTTTCCCCATGGGGGTATGAACATGCAGTTATTACAAATGGGGCGAAATTGCTCTGAAAATGACTTTTGAACACTAATGATGAACATGAATCATGTTCAATAAACTGACGGCTCACAAGAAATTCAGTTATTGTACAAAATAGCTGATAACATCTAGCTCCAACTGCGGGACGTGTGCTCGATCTGGAATTCATGCAAGGAGAGGATACGAGAACACCAGAATCTCTGGTTTATAACCTGTAAAAACATCTCAACTTGACAAGAAATCTTCAGTAGCACATGAGTTATGAAAAAACCAAATGAAATGCCAACTGCATTTTATTTTGAAAATAAACTCTAAGAAATTTAAATGCAGAAAATAAATGCTTATTTTTTTTTTTTTGAAAACAGTTTATTCTTTCCTATTCTAATATAATAAAAAGGAAAATGTTAAGTATAATTAGAAATCCAATGTAACCATTTAAGCATGTACTCAATGTAAAAACAATTTTTTACCTTGTCTCTAGTTACTAGCCAGAGCAAGGGCATGCTTATTAGAAAGTGCAAACCTGCTTGGATCTTCTGAATGGGAGGGTTGGATGGGGAATCATAAGTATGTGATAGATATTTGAAGTGCTTCCCAATATAGTAAGTCTTCTTGCAGGCATTCTGCATCCAGAACAGGATGGGATGAGGAAATTCAGGATGACAAGGCAGTTCTAGTACCTCATCATACTGATCCGAAAGGCTCTTCTGAAAATAATCTTCTATGAAAGTGTAAGCCTTGAAATGCTCTAATATACAAGGGTCATCCGATGGCTGAGATATGTGCTCAACTGATTTCTCATATGAAAAAATCTCCTTCTCTTCCTCTATGCTCAACTGTTCAAAATCCATACTCCTGTCGAAAGTGGGGGAGTCTTCATGCATTTTGTCATATTTCTGGCTATATGTGTCCTCATGCTCATAAGTGGGATTATTAACAAAATTTCCAAAGGAATTTTGTTCATTATTAACTTCTTCAGATATGGCATAGATAGGGTTCTCTAAAAAGGTCCATTCATCATTTCCAATATCTATGTCATCCATGATGGACTCATCATCACTTATGTTATCCTTCAAGCTATGCCTATCCTCCTCAACCTCATAACAATCCTCTTCAAACATACGGGTTTCAAAGATATCACAAGGGACCAAACTTTCCGAATATTCACTACCATGTGGAGAACAGATGGAAGTGTCATCACACATATTACAAACTTCATGGATTTCTTTATGAGTGTCAATCTCTGTAATGGTTTCTTCTAGAGGTGGATCAGGAGTACATATATGTTCATCATCACTGAAGTAGTCTTGAAAAACTTCTCACTCATAAATGTCTTTTGTTTCGGTGGCATGAGGAGGGTCTTTAAGAAAATTCGGTCTTTGATAAATTTCTTCGATAGGATCATCAAGGATCTGATGGGAAAATGTCATACTTTCTGTAATAGGATGATCCAATTGGTTCCAACTTTCTTCAGGAATATCATAAATGTCACTTAATTTATGCACTCAGACTCGCTTGATGAAGACTGATCAACAAACCCTTTAGGAAAACCATGCTTTTGAATATAGCATGCAAGAGTACAAGTGTCTTCTTTATGGAATTCTTGGCATGCCCTACAAAATGGTGTGTAAGGTTCAACCCTGGGAATGCCACGGATGTCACCCACATTATTAATGAATTTAGGCTTGCTTGTTGATGCACTAGGACCACAATCTTCTGGGTGACCATGCTCCTGAACATAGCATGGGAATAATAGCATCCAGATTCTTCATGGAAGTCTCTGCATGCTCTACAAAATGGCTTGTATGACTCAACCATGTTAGCAACCTCTAATTGATGGGGAGGCCTCTGTTCATGGTTGGGATTTTTTCTCTGCCATGTTGGTTTTGCAGGAAATGTTCTAGGAGGTGGTGGGGGTTGAGTCCTTTCAACAGTAATGACCCGATTCTGAACCTCCTTTTTTTGTGCCAAGTGTTTCCTCTCCATGTCTTGCATTTTCTCAGTTATATCCATAAGCTTCTTTTCATAGGCATTGCTTGAAGGCTCTTTTCTTTAGGCTCAACAGTTTTCAGAGGAGTTGATGATCTAGAGTAACCTTGGATGTTTGACTCTCCTGAAGACTGCATGTTTTTGTCAATTTTGATAGCCATTTCCTGAGCTTGAAACAATGTGGTGGGTTCCTTGTCTCTTATCTGATACTGTATCTTGCCACTTAATGCTTCTATGTAATAATCCAATGTGGAAGCTGCAGGAGGTGCATGAGTAGCAGGGATGGAATTAGACAACTCCGTGAACCTAGTGTTGAAATCATCTATGGTTTCAGTATCTGATTTCTTCATCCTGGTCAAGGATGTGACTAGATGTCTAGGTTCTTTTTTACTGCCAAATTTGTTGAGGAAGGCAGTCTTGAAGGCTGCTATGGTAGCGAAAGAGTTATTCGACAAGTTGTCATACCAGTTTCCAGCTTTACCATCCAAAGATAGAGCAAAAAGAGTCATGCATACATCTTCATGTTTGTCAGTACCCCTAACATAGGAACCACAGTGTCTGGAAAAGTTTCCGAGATGTTGTTCAGCAGAGGTAGAGGCATCAGTGCTAGTGAAAGTCATGAGTTTATAAATAGCCTTCTCAGGAACCTCATGAGGTTGACTTGCTATCTGAGTAAAGTCGAGTTGAGTAAAATACTCACCCATCGTGGTAAGGAACAATTATTATTTTCAAAGTTTTCAAAGTTTTCTTGAAATAAAGTATGGATGTCTGAAGCAGACTGAGATCCAAGTTCTTCAAGGATCCGATGAGAAGCAAGTTTATTCAATCTCCTCCTGTAAACCTTTTCAGGCTCGGGGATGAAATTGAGTAAACCTTCAAAATTTCTTCTAGTTGAATACCTTGAGGTGTTTACTGACAGTGGAGTCACCAGGTGGATTCAAGTCTAATTTCGGAGAGTGATTGGACTAAAAATCTACCAAAAAGGATGAAAAAAGGCAGTGGAGTCACGAGATAGATATCAAATCTATCAAAAAAGGTAAAAACTAGAAAAAATTAAGATCGTCCAGGAACAAAAAGATTTGTCCCCCGCAACGGCACCAAAGATGTTGTCCTTCGAAATGCACACCATCAGCATAAATCTTTCGAAAGTTGTTCCCTTACTACAAGTGGGGAAGGTGTGGCCTTGGGGGCAAGCAATGAGCCAGGTACTATCACCTAAATCCCAGCTCCTCCGTTTAGGCTAACTCCCAACGAAGCCAAGGGGGGACCTAGTGCATGTTCATACAACTTAATCAAGATGGTTAACACGTAAAAAATCCCAGACACAAGGCTCTAATAACCACTTCAGGTTTTGACCACCATAGGAAATACTCCAGCTTTGGAGGTTTGAGTGAAAAACTCAGGGATTATACGCCACCGATGAGTAGCGCCTAATTCCTACGGAAAAAACACTCTAGAGTATCCCCCAAATGGCTAAACCTATGGATAGCCGAGTTTTTTATAAAAGGACCCCATTTAGACCAACATTTTACATTTTCCCCATGGGGGTATGAACATGCAGTTATTACAAATGGGACAAAATTTCCCTGAAAATGACTTCTGAACACTGATGATGAACATGAATCATGTTCAATAAACTGGTAACTCACAAGAAATTCAGCTATTGTACAAAATAGCTGATAACATAGCATAGTGTCCAAACTTCTGACATGCGAAACACTTGACTTTACTCAAGTCTTTCTTTTGCTGACCTGTATGCTGTTTGGCCCCACCCTTGGGACCCTTCTTGAACTTCTTCTTTTTTCCCTTTGCTACCAATGCCACATTCTATTCATCATTTCTGTGATGTGATGAACTGCCCTGTAAGTATCCTCTACGTGTCTCCTCCTGTACAAGATCATCCCAAAGACGATCCCATGACGGCATGTTCTCCCTACCAATAATAGGCTGCACAAACACACCCCACTGCTAAGTCACACCATTTAAGGTTGTACACACCATCTCAGTGTCCTGTATAACCTCTCCTACAGCTGCAAGCTCATCCCTCACCCGTGTAATCTTGGTGAGATAGGAAGCCATGCCTTCCCCTTTGTTCATATGCACATTCTTCAACTTCTCCCTTAACACCATCTTCCTATTTTCATTAGAACTCTGGTAAAGGTTTTTCAAAGAAGTCCACATCTAAAAAGCATAATCCTTCGCTGAAATATGTGGGATCACATGATCCTTCACGGCATCAAGTATGATCCTCCTTGCTTTCACATCATTTTTCATAAAGGTAGCCTTATCAGTAGCATCAGCAGGAACTATTACAGGATTTGTTGTTGTACTATTCACTATGTCCCAGAACTCATTCTCCTCAAGTATCAACTTAATTCTAGCCTTCCATGGGCTAAAATTTGTAGCCCCATCTAGTCTGTCCTCAACTCTAAAGTCCAACCACCAGGGCCACAACCTGTAATGTTCAACTAACATGTTCAAGAACTTTTTTTGAATTCTGAAAATTTTCTTCAAAACCCTAACTTCTTCACATCTGAATTTTTTTCCACAAACCACTGTTTTCTTCAAATCTGAATTTTTTTTCTTCTCTGTAAACCCTTGTTTTTCTGGATGTTTAAATTATGTACTTTAAATGTGCTCTGATACCATGAAATTTTTTCACATCCCAACCCGGTTTCAAGCTTTAGAAGCTTCTTTGCATAGTTTAATGCCCAAACCCTAGTATGCACAATTTTTCATAGAATTTGACTTCAACTTAAAACACATGAGATTCTTTTCACCATTAAAATTCAGAAAATTAATTTTCAGTCAATAACTTCAATCTCAAAAATTTATGACAGGCATTCACACATAAAAATTAACACAGGAATTTTTGTCCAATAGCCCAAGATAAAACCCCGAAGGGAAAACCTGTTTATGAGAGAGAGATTTTTATTTTTAAAGACAGAAATAACATAAACACAATAGTACTTATCTTAGTACTTCCCTGTCGGAAAATGTGCCCAAAATTTGACTGAACAACCCAGCAATCAATTCTGAAATTTTTTGTACTTTCTGACAGCAATACAATCACCCACGTGTGACATTGGTAAATGTGTCAGAATTAATAAAAACTCAGATTCTGTCCTTGCCTTGATTTCTGTGCAAACCAACAACAATAAATGTTTACAATCTGCCTCGAAAAAAATACCCAGATTCAGCAGTACAGCCTCACACGTGTGTAACATTAAATACATAAATATAACCTTGATTTTTGTGCCCAGATTTCATTCCTCGATTTCTATGTTGTCTCGATTTCTGTGCATTGAATCTTCTCGATTTATGTGCTGTACTTTTACTCTTGCTTTGGAATCCGTGACATCTTCATTACATTGAAAATCGTGCCCTAGTTCAACCTCCTCGAATTCTGTGCAAGGTTTTTCCTCTCTTCTCAAGAGTTCGACCTCCTCTCTCTTTCTCTCCAACTCTTCTCTTGGAAAATGTGAATAATGATCAATAATGCCTTGCCCTAGCCCTTTTTGTTCATCATAACTTCCTCTTTCAATCCAATGGTCAAAATTAAATTAGATGAGAGGTTCTCATTAAATGCTCATTTAATTAAATAATAAATGACATTTAGTGCACCTCATGTCATTTAATAAAGTATGAGTATCTCTTCTAATTAAATACTGACTTGACTTTAATTTAAATATGAACTTAGGATATCATGACTTTTTAACTTTTAATGAAGTCACTTTAAAAATATAAAGTGCATCTCACTTCATTAATTAAATTATGACTAGGGGTCACAACTTAAAGTGTCCTTGTCCACCCCAAGGCACTACTAGGTGAACAAACACTTCCTAAGTACTTTTTCAACAACATCGCCTATACATTTGATTAATATGGTGGTGTTAAATCACATGACTGAATACAACCCTACAACATGAGAAATAATGTTGATTAAGTTGTCATTGATGCCAACAGTGCTTGGTCATTGATGCCAATAGTTGAGTCTTGGTGCCCCTTGTGGAGTCCGCGAGGGTTATTGTTTGGTTTGTAGTTGTCTGTGTCAAGAGGAGACCTTTTGACTTTGTCCAAGCCCAAGCTTGAAGCCCTTGGTGTCCTTGGGACAATGGCAAAATCCCTAGCTACCCTTGACTTGGTTAAGTGCCCCTAAGCTGTATCTTGGTCCCATTTAAATCCATTGTTGAGTCTCTTTGTATTCCGGTTGATGATCTCTAAGTCCATTGTACTTGTAGTGGTCTTCTTGTTCGTTATTGGATGGATGATGTAGTAGCATAGTCCTTGGAGCCCATACACAGTTGACTTGTGCCCTTATACCTGGAAGCTTGGTTCTTGAACCCCCACTCGATGATTTTTGATGTCATAGCTTAATGGTGAAGTCCATGATCTTGATAGGTAGAAATGACCCATTTTGTGGTCATTTAAAACAATATACTTGATAATGTCCATGCCTGTGTTGAAGAAGTTTAAGCATTAAACTCGATAATGATGAAGCCTTTTGCTTGTTGGTCATAAGCCCAAAACATTGTGTGCCTTCTTGCTTGGTCAAATCCTTGTATTGAAGTCTTTGATTGCGAAGTTTCTCTTGCATGTGGTAAAGAAGCCCCTAAGCCTGGGTCTTGGAGCCCCTAATATGCACAATATTGACCTTGGAGTATTTGGCTTGTTGGAGAAGCTCTTGAAGTCCTTACCACTTTATAAAGACATGATGAAATGGTGTTGAAGCCCTCATAGTTGCATAAATTTATGTTTCCTAATAATAAAGTACCCTTATCTTGGGGTTTTGTGGTTATGAAGCCATTGACATATTGTTTAAGCCCATGTACAAACCCTTAAATGTATGAAGCCAATGGTCATGATGAAGACTTTGCATCTATTGATGGTTGTGTAGCCCTCCTACAGCCCACAAATTGGTCATATGCCCATAAGTTTGTTTAAGAAGCCATAATACTAGTGGTTACCTTGACCATGCACTTGAAATATGGTTATGAAGCCACATTGTAAGCCTTAGAACCCTATGCATGCTTGAAACACCTTAAGGTCGCATAGATGGTATAGTGCCATTAAAGAAGGTAATGGAACCCATGATTGTGACAAAAATCTTGTTAAATGAAATGTTAAAAATATTAATTGAAACTATGCCCTCCCCAAACAAATCGATCGCCCCAGTAAGTTTTAAAAATAAAAATATATAAATTCATTTTGACAAGTTGACTCATTAAAGAAATTAAAATTAAAGTTTATTATAAAGTCAAATTTTTAATTATAATGACTAGGTCGGCCCAACAATTTTTAGGGTGGAAAATGTGTATAAATAGGGGCTTAACGTCCTCATTTCAAATTAGAAGTTTGAGTCTTCTTACCTCTGATTTCGGGTATCCCTACTGAGGAATTTCAGACTGTCTCTCTGCTTAATTTTGAGCTACTTCTGTCAAAAATTCGAACTGTCTCTCTGCTTAAAATTTCAGGCAACTTCTGTCAACATTTCGAACTGTCTAAACTCAGAATTTCAGACTATTTGACTGAGGAATTTCAGACTGTTTAGCTGTTGCTTTCGGGCTACTATGGACAAATTTCTCAGATGATATACCTCTGCATTTTTTGGGCTACACCATACAGTAAACCTAAGTCCAACAATTGTGCATCTTACCTCTTTTCGGGTTACTAAGGAAGGACTGATTTCGGTCTTCAATCCATGATTTTCTGAGGAATATTTCAGTACAAAGCAAGTCTTTTAGACCTCTGATGATGCCCTCAACAATGTCATACCTTCTCAAGAAAAGACCTTAACTGATAAGCTATTGGTTTAGTTGAGCAAGATTGGCACAGGTTGCTCTATGTGCAGTTGCTTTGACTCAGATTGGCTGAGTTGTATGAGCAGTTGGTTTGACCCAGAAGGACCGAGTTTAGTGTGCAGTTGGTTAGACTCAGATTGAATGAGTCGGATGATGTGAACAACAAAATGATTGGTACAGACAGATTGATTGGTCAGTTGATGAGTAGTGTGGCACAATTGTGGTGCAAGTGGTCAGTGGACAGTTGATGAGCAGTGGTCAGCAGTGACAGTGGTTGTGCAGTGTGATACAGATTGTGCAGTGTGGTACAAGTGTTGGTTAGCAGGTCCGCAGGATCAGTGCAGTTGTGGTTCAGTAGTTCTATCTTCATATCAGGGTGGAAGGACGGGACAAGAAAATCTAGGGAGCTAAGGCTTCCTTCAGGTTGTAGCCTATAAACCAAGGGGTTGTAGCCTCCTTCCAGTTGTAGCTGGCGAATTGAAGTTTTTGTAACAAAGGGAGTTGTTGCCTCCTTCCAGTTGTTGCTGGTAAATTATTATTATAAAGGCTTCTGTGGTTTTCCCCCCAAGACTTGGGTTTCCACGTAAAAATCTTGTGTACTGTGTTTCGCTATGTTTCCTATGTGATGATGATATGATGATATGTGATGATGCGCTGTAATTGTTAATAATGCTGATGATATAATGATAATGTGATAATGCATTAATGAATGATGTACTCTACAAGCTGTTGTTAATTGTTAAAGTTGAAAAAGTAATAAAAGCTATACACACTGTTCACCCCCCCTCTCAGTGTACTTGGTGTGTCCGACAAATAATTCATCATATCAAGTAAATTTGCATTCAAAAATATGCATTGACACAACAAAACAAATAATTACTCTAAGCATCACACATATCCCACATATCCCTATATTTTAAATGTAACGGCTGAAGGACTAGATCATGCAATCATTCATACATAATCAAAAAATAATTTCTATCTGCATAAAACAAATAACACAATCATAATATCACTGAAATACCGAAGATTAGTCTTTAATACTCTAACTTCCAAAAGATGCCTCCAACGGTTACATCATACTCCACTTCTTCAATCAATTCATGACAACAATGTACAAATCAAATGAAAAAAATTTCCCACCACCACCCCCTTTTCGACCTCATAATATTTTGCTTTTAAATCCGAAAGCCAAGGGACAACTAATTACTGTTTATAACTATTTTTATACAAAATTACAAAATTAAAATACAAGCAAACTAATCTATGTAACACTATCATAGAAGGATTTCTATTGAGCATGGAGTTCATATATTCCATTAGCCCTTTCCTTTTGCATCTTCTCTAGCTACAGTTCTTCATCGAATATATTTGACTCAACATCTTTTTTCAAATCCTTCCCGAACCTCTTGATAAATGCATCAGATAGGGTTGCAAGTTTGATCCATCTATATAAGTAATTGTTTAACATTTTCTCGTTTGCCTATGTGAGTTGATTGATTACCTCCTTGCTTTTGTCTCGATCTTTTTTTACATCTGCAATTTTCAATTTAATCGGATCTGATTTTTATAAATCATCCAGGGAGGTCATGTCAAACTCGTCGAGCATGTAGTCAACGGATTTCCAGATTTGGAGTAAATCCGATCAGCCATACTAATGATTTCACTGATTTCCACAAATGCAGTCTTCCACGAATAATGAATTCATCCAAATCTTGGTTCTTACGCTTTCTTTCTTATCCACCTTTGACAATATCTTAGGAGTTTATTTGTAATGTTGCTACCAATCCAACAGTTCGTTGAACTTGTCTTGTACTATCTTCCATTCATCCTCTTGTAGCTCTACTTGGCCAAATAGCCCGACGACCTTATTATAACATTGTTGCAATTCATCCAATTGTAAGAAGAATCCTTTATGAGATTCTCTTCGCTCTTCATTTTCCTTAATTGCCTCTTCTTTCAGAGCATCCCGTGTTAACTAGTTCTGTACCTGATAATTATGTAGCTTATACGCAATAAGGAGTCAGTTCTTTTTTCATGTTCCTTGAACAATCGGTTGATCTCTTCCATGCATTACCTAATCAGATGGTTAATTTATTCCCCGCGTTGTTCTTGTGTTTATGCTAATTGCTCCTTCAAGGAAGTAAACTTGCTCTTTATACTGGTCAATTAATTGATTTTCATCTCCCACTGTCGTGGCATTGGCATTAGCTATTACTCCCAATAAGGAATCAATTTTGAAGAGATTCCACACTATCATGTTTTATGTAGTCCCTCCAATCCTCCACCTCTTGGAAGGTCTCTTTATGACTCTTTCTTGATTAGCTGAAATAATAGTCTCCTAATAACACAATAGTGTCATCAACATCTGTGGTTTGCGAGGAAAATGATATTCACCACCCCTGCTCCATAAAATTGCTTAACATGCACACCGTCAATAAAGGCAGATGGTATATCCATTTGAACCATGACTAGTGTTGGCTGTATATTTGTCTGAACCATGACTAGTGTTGGCTCAATGACTTTCTTCACATTCGATACAAATGTTTGAGATTCATCGCCTATATTGCTGTCAAATGAATCCTAAGGAACTTCTCCATCTGATGATGATCTTAGAGCTTGGATTGTTGTATCACTGAAAGTAAAAGAAACCGAAGACCACCTTGCAAGCCTCCCTTCCCACACTCCAGTAGCATCGTCTTGAGCTTAGACTTGAGGCTTTGGATACCGCTCATGCCTATCAATAGTCGCAACAACAAACTGAGTTTGATGACGATCTTCAGGGTTCACAAATTCTAACGAAATTGTTGCCACCCTCTGGTTATCTGAGCCATCGATTGCCATGGCTAGAGTATTCTTCAAGATCTACTTCTCCTCAGGGGTCCAAATATAATGATCGAGGATTTCATTAAGGTCCTCTTCAAGTTCGTCATTTTCAACATTGCTACACTTGCTATGAATTTCTGAAGGCTCATCTTCATCATCATTTGTCGAAAACATTTGTTTTCATTGGAATTCTGCGAGGGTAGACGCTTCTTCTACTTGTACATCTTGTGGCTCATCATTACCTTCTTTAGAGTCATTTCCTCTTTTAGAAATTTCATCTATCCTTGCCTCAGCCTCTTCATCTTCCAAAGCGGTTTCGGCCTCTAGCAATTCCACCTTCTGATCTCTACTGATATTTATCATGCGTTTGTTTCTCTCTCTTAATTCTTTTAGTCGATTAAGAGTTTTACTGTCGCTTTTGTTTCTCTCTTATTTCTTTTATTCGATCTCATGGTCCCTTTTGTTTCTCTTTTATTTCTTTTATTTGATTAAGAGTTTCACCGTCCCTTTTTATTGAACGATCATTTATCTCTATTAAATCTTTTACCAGGTCTCGGATTTCTTGCATTACTCTCATTGGATGTTTGTCTCTGATACCAATGTTAAGCTTAAATGTTAAATTTTTTCATCCGAAAAAAAAACGTACTATTGCTATTCCTTTGAATCAAATAGTACAAAAATTGTCACCTTTCCTGCCAAAGGTATATTCAACAAAATATGGCCTTTGACCCACATACTGCCACCTATCAACTGCATATGATTGTCCATGCAAAACTATATACAACAGAAAAAGACATTGATCTTACAAAAAAGTGTTTCCCACAACAAAAGCCTTTTCTTAAGCATCCTAAAAGAAAAAAACTTCGCCACTTTCCAGCATGCTGGATTCCATCCATTTCTCCCACACCAGTAAACCTTCAGTGCCCAATAATGCTTGCTTTGAAAGTTCATCAACTTGTCCATTGTATTCACGGAAGATGTGAGCAAAGGAGATGTGTTCCTGCAGATCAATCTCCATCCTAGCACGCCTACACCAGTGTGAGAGGGCAATAACATTTAGATCAAATTCTTTTGCTGCCCATTTGATTGTCACACGCGAATCACCATAAACTTTTATATTAACTAGCCCAAAAATGTTAGCACATCTCAAAATACACCACACAAGACTATATATATATATATATAAATAAAAGTTGATGATACAATAATTAATGTCTTCATATATATAAATGACTCAATGTGACTCTGAGTAAAGTTGCATCTTTTAATAATGCACCTTTTCATAATAATATAATATTTCTTATTTATCTTCATAACACTTTTTTTGCTTGCTCCTGTAGAGCCTCAACATCAAAAGCGGATTGCCCATCGACATTAGCCACATTCAAAACAACTACACGATTTAAATGGAGAGCAACATTTTGCTTACTCTCGGGAATTTTACCCAACATTTCATTGTAATGGGTAGCCACTTGGAAAAGAAGTTCATGAGAGTTAGCTTAATGCCTGTATGTGGGGTTTAAAACCACAGTCCTGAAATGTTCTCCAATGGTCTTCTTCCTATCATGTTTTATGTCAAGTGCCCAACAAAGTTTCAGTTCATCGAGAGCCGAGGCTTCTTTCTGGGCGTGAGGAGCATTGGTCAATGTGTACATGGCTATTTTGATGGGAAATCTAGGCCAAGCTCTCTTGTTCAATTGTGACAGATAAGGGACAATTCATTTCCAACTTTCAAGGCCAAGCTCTCTACCCTATTGTAAAGAAAGTTGGAAAATATATTGTATATCTTGTGGTGCGTGTAAATGATATTTTGATGACATGGAACAATGAAAGCTATACATCCATAAAAAAAAAGAGTTGAAAAAATGCTTTGAGATGATAGATTTGGGACATCTTCTATACTACTTGAGAATTGAAGTAATTCAGAATCGAAAGTAGATATTCATCTCCATTTTTTTTTGGAGAATCGCTGAACAAGTTCAACATGACATAATGTAATCCTCTCTCCACTCCAATGGAATAGAACTTGAGGCTCACATCAAAATATGTGAATGAATTTGAGGATGCAACCAAGTACAAACTTCTTGTAGAGTCTTATCTACCTTACCACTACCATACCAAATATCTAATTTGTTTTTGGATCCTTTCCAAGTTCATGCAAAAACATTATTAAGGACATTGGTCTGCTGCCAAAAGAATTTTAAAATAATTGAAGGGGACTCAAGATTTTGGACTCGAGGGTGGATGACTTCAAACTGATTGGGTATTCTGATTCGAACTTTGATGGTGACAAAGAGACTGGAGTGTCTACTTCAAGCTACCTCATGAGTCTTAGATCAACAAAGTCTCTTGGAGATCACACAAACAATCAGTTCCAACAGATTCCATAACAGAGACAGTGAGTGGTTGTTGTAGAAGCAACAAAGGAGATTGTGTGACTAAGTAAAACACTTGAATATTTGCAAGAAAAACGGGTGAATTCAACAACTATATTTATTGACAACGCTTTTGCAATCAAGTTGGCTAAGAATCCCATATTCCATGCTCGAACTAGCACATCAACACGAAGTACCATATAATTCAATATCGTGTAGAGGCATAGCAATTCATTTAAGACATTGTTCCACAAATGAGCAAATTGTAGACATCTTCACCAAAGCACTGGGAAGAGAAAAGTTTGAAAAAATCAGAAGTATGCTTAGACTCGCAAACACCCCTTCAAATTAAAGGGAGAAATGTTGAAAATATTGTAAATACTTAGTTTTCGGCTATCGAAGAAAGTCGAAGAGTCATTAAGAAGTCCAAAGGACCTCTTGGAACATGAAATCCTAAGATCACATCTCTATGGCATTCATGTTAATGAAAAATCAATGACTGGAGTTATTCGTCACAACAATATTAATGAATCCACAACTTTTGTAGGTTTCAACCATCTATGTTATTCATGAATTGTTATTTACAACTATATATGTCTTATTGATCTGAATATGCAAATAGCAATTTTGTTGAGTGATTTGACATCATAATTGAAGGATTGTTTTATTGCTGAAAATGTGAGTATCTTTTCTCCTTGGATTGCCTAGAAGATTGAGTTGTTAAGGATTGAAATATTGTTCACTTTGCACTGTTGTTTTGTTATATATTTCGTAACATCCCTAAGGCTGAAAAGTCAGAGGGTTAAGATAGGGGAAACCTCTAATCTAGAAGTTGAAATTTTTGTTTTGGATCAAGTTGATTTGCATCGGAAAATTTCCTAAAGCACAAATCCCATGATTGACTAGAAATATGCAAAGAGCATTTTTGTTGAGTGATTTGACATCATAATTGAAGGATTGTTTTACTGCTGAAAAAGTGAAGGATTGTTTTACTGCTGAAAAAGTGAGTATCTTTTCTCCTTGGATTGCCTAGAAGATTGAGTTGTTAAGGATTGAAATATTGTTCACTTTGCACTGTTGTTTTGTTCTATATTTTATAACATCCCTAACGCTGAAAATTCAGAGGGTTAAGATAGGGGAAACCTCTAATCTAGAAGGTGAAATTTTTGTTTTGGATCAAGTTGATTTGCATCGAAAAATTTCCTAAGCACAAATCCCATGATTGATTAGAAACTTAGATCTAGATTTGATCTCTCCTAAATCACCCCATCTATGCACTAATAAGGGATTTCTCAATTTTTAAGCCCAAGCAAGCCCCTTGAGCCATGCAAATTCAACAAATGAATAAAAAGTTAGATCTACATTGGTTCTCTCCTAATTCTGTTAGTTTTGTACCTAGGGAAGTGTTCCCCTAGTGACTTTTGCCTAAGTCACTTAGAAGGGGGGAAAATGTGACCCTCAACATTAAATGTCACTTAATGAGACTTTATAAAGTTAAAGTCACTTTTTGATAAATTTTAAGTGGGTGAGTGAAATTTATTTAAGTGATTTAAATAAAAAGTAATTTCACTCTCATTAAACCTCAACCATCGGATGAGATCTAATCTCCACCATTGGATTAGAAAACCCTAGGGTTTAGTCAAAAAGGGTTGAGGGAGGCAAACCCATTACTTTTTACATTTTGAGAAGAGAGAAGAGCTGGAGAAGAGCTGAGGGCATTTTTGCTTGGCACGATTTCCAAGAAGAGAGAGTGCACTGAAATCGAGGCAGCTATTGAATGAGTTTTCTTCTAGCACAGATTTCGAGGCAGTATGAGGAGCATTTAATGTTTGCACAGATTTCGAGGAGCATAGTTTTTCTACAGCACAGTTCCCAAGAAAATCATACTGTACGAATTTGCAGGCATAGATTTCGAGGAAGCATTCTGGGCACAAATCCCGACAACTGCTATACGGATTTGAGAGCAGTTTTTGGCACATTTCCCGAGGATTGCTGGCACAGTTTTCAAGACAGAAACTGGGCACAGATTTCAAGAGAAGCAACACAGATTTCGAGGGGTTTATCAGTGCACAGATCCCGAGGTGTATTGCACAGAAACCGATCATAGTACAGTGGGTACAGTGGCACAGAACCCGAGGCAGCAGGTAACTTAGCATTGGAATCGAGACAGGTACAGTCAGTCTGTACTGTACTTCAGGCACAAATTTCGAGGCACAGGTTGACACATAAATTAATGCAGCAGATTGCACAAATTTCAAGGCAGCTTCTAGATGCAAATTTTCTAGTGGAGATAAGTTTATTTTTGTTGGAAAATTTCAGTATTAAAAATTATTGAAGAAATAGAACTCTCTCTCTCTCTCTAATTGGTTTTCCCCGTGGGGGTTTTTCCAGGGCTTGATTTTGGCCAAAAATTTCTAAGTCTATCATTTTATGGTGTGATTGCTAAATATGTTTTTCAGCCTGTTAGTGCATTTTACTGTGTGTTTAATTGTTACTTAAAATTTCATAAGTAGTTTCCAGTCAATGCATAACCGACTGGGAATGAAAACCACGAAATGTTGACATAAACCAACAAACAGTAAAGTGCAGAAATTTCTACATGGTATCAGTGCAAGGGGGCAGAAAACAGTGATAGTTTGCAGACACAGAAATTTTCAGATCTCAGAAACTTCAGTTGTTTTTATCTTCTGTTAGTGGGCAGCGTTCTGTTGGGTTGGTGTTCAGATGGCTACAGGTCTGAGGATCGAGGATAGGCTGAATGGGACAGCAAATTTTGTGCCTTGGAAAGCCAGAATCTTGTTGATTTTGGAGGAGAATGAGCTATGGGTGGAGGTGGTGAGGAACACTGCTGCCAACCCCATTGCCATTCCAGATGGCACAGATGCTACCGCACTTTCAGCCTTCAACAAGAAGGACTGTAAAGCTAGGAGGATCATCCTTGATGCAGTAAAAGACCACATAATCCCTCACATTTTCGGGAAGACCAAAGCACATGAGATGTGGAGTGCTTTGACCAACTTGTATGAGAGTTCCAATGAGAACAGAAAGATGGTTCTCAAGGAGAAACTCAAGAGTATTAAGATGAATGGAAGAGAGGGAGTCACAGCGTACCTCACTAGGATTTCTGCAGTTCGGGATCAACTGGCAGTGGTTGGTGAAGTGATATCTCCTACTGAGCTAGTACGCACAACAGTGAATGGGGCTTCAAAGCCCTGGAGTGCATTTGTGCAGGCCATAGTGGGTAGAGAGAACCTACCGTCTTGGGAGAGACTGTGGGATGACTTTGTGCAGGAGGAGACTAGGAGGGGTCTCGTATAGGGCAGTTCATCAAGTGGTGGGGCAGATGAGGAGAACGTGGCACTGACAGCCAAGGGTAAGAAGAAGAAGGGTCCCAAGAAGAATGGGGCCAAGAGGCAACAGCAACAGCAACCGCAGGGTGGACAGAAGAAGGACTTGAGTAAAATCAAGTGTTATTGTTGTTAGACGTTTGGGCACTATGCATCACAGTGTCCAAGCAAGAAGAAGAAGAAGAAGGGACAGGGACAGCAGACAGCAGCCTCAGCAGAGGTTGATGATTTTGGTGATAGGTTTCAGAGGGAGTTTTCCCTATATGCTGGACAGATTGAGAGAGAGAGAGTCTCCTTAGCCACAAGCACAGACATGGATATGGAGAGTGAGCATTCATTGTTGACAGGGCATCAAACAGATCCATCCACCACTGGTACGTGATACATTGACAGCAGAGCCTCGAGACACATGACAGGTACTCGGGAGTTGTTCTCCGAGCTATCACGGACAACTAGAGAGGTGGAGGTGGTACTTGGTGACAACACCAATGTTAGAGCAGTGGGTCAGGGGCCCATTACATTTGAGAGGGAGTCCATGAGTCCCATGACCTTGAGGGATGTGTTGTGCGTCCCCAGGCTGAAAAAGAACCTTGTTTCAGTTTCCACTATTGAGGACATGGGTCTTGGGGTGTGTTTCTCAGATGGGAGAGTGCAGGTGTTTCCCAAGACCACAGGTGTATCTACCCCCATGGATATTGGAGTTAGATGTGGACAACTGTACAAGTTATTGTTTTAGCCATAGCATGCTCTAGCACACAGCAGCAGCAGCAGTGAGCTATGTGAGTTATGGCACAGGAGCATGGCCCATTTACATCACCCCGCTCTGAGATTGTTGAGGAGCATGGTCACAGGTTTATCTGAGTTCGACACTGAGCAAAGTGATGTGTGCAGAGGGTGTGCTTTGGGAAAGTACACCAAGACTGCTTTTCCTAGCAGTGACATGAGAGCAGCAGGAGGGCTTGACTTGATTCATTCTGACATTTACGGTCCTATGTCCTCAGTATCTCTGACTGGTCACGAGTATTATATTAGCTTCATTGATGACTACTCCAGGAAGACCTGGATCTACTTCTTGAGGAACAAGAAGTCCCCACTTGTATTGAGTGTCTTCCAAGGGTTCAAAGCCCTTGTGGAGAAGCAGACGGGGAGGAAGATCAGGATGTTGAGATCAGATAATGGGGGTGAGTATACCTCCAAGGAATTCAATGCTTTCTGCAGGCAGGAGGGTATACATTGACAGTTGACAGTTCCCTACACTACTGAGCAGAATGGAGTGGCAAAGAGAAAGAACAGATCGATCGTTGGAGCAGCTAGAGCCATGCTTCATGATCAGGGGTTACCGTTCTTTCTATGGGCAGAGGCTTGCGACACTGCAGTGTATCTGCAGAACAGGAGTCCTCACCGTGCTTTGGGGAGGATGACTCAAGAGGAGATGTATTCAGGCAAGAAGCCTGAGGTGAGCCATTTTCGGATATTTGGCTCTCTGACTTACTCTCACGTCCCTTCTGAGAAGAGGACGAAGTTCGAGCCCACTGCAGAGAGAGGTATCTTTGTGGGTTACGATGAGACTTCGAAGGCATATCGGCTTTACATTCCAGCCAGAGGAGAGTTGTAGTGAGACGGGAGGTGAAGTTTGATGAGGAAAGGGCCTTCCGTAAGTCGAGAGAGATGGAGTAGGGGGAGCCACCAGCTCCCACACCTCAGTTGAGACAGGCTTCTTCGATACATGTTTCAGGTCCGCAGGTTTCTGGGGTGACTGGATCACAGGGTACAGGCCCAGCTTCTACAGGATCAGTGGTTCAGATTAGAGGTACTTCAGGGACAGGTACAGGGGCAGGTTCAGGGACTGGCACAGGTTCAGGATCACAGGTTTCAGGCTCACAGGTTACAGGGTCCTCAGTGACTAGTTCATCAGCTACAGGTCCTCGGGGTGTTAGACCTTCTGCTTCTGGCACTTCCTCAGATGAGGATACACCAATTTGGGAGAAGCCTTCAAGGAAGAAGAAGCCTAAGTGGCTTCAAGACATCTTGAAGGAAGCAAAAGCATTTGGTAGACCTCAGGAGGCGATCAGGACAGTTGTTGAGCCAGACAGATATGGGATGGCCCTTGTTGCGAGTCTTCGTGACTCTGCGCCTTCTACCTTTGAGGAGGCTTCTCAGCATCAGGTATGGAGAGATGCCATGATGGAAGAGTACCATTCCATCATGAAGAATGATGCTTGGGAGATTGTGCCGAGACCTGAGGGGAAGTCAGTTGTGATTTTCAAGTGGCTTTACAAGGTCAAGCATGCTGCAGATAGCAGTGTGGAGAAATTCAAGGCTCGATTTGTGGCTAGGGGGTTCTCACAGGTTGACGGAGTTGACTATGATGAGACATTTGCTCCAGTTGCTCGGTATTCCTCTATCAGGGCAGTGATATATATAGCAGCAGAGATGGGTTGGAAGATCCACCAGATGGATGTGAAGACTGCATTTCTCAATGGTCTTCTGCAGGAGGAGGTGTATTTGGAGCAGCCACAGGGATTCGAGATACTTGGGAGAGATTCTCATGTGTGCAGGCTTAGGAAAGCCTTGTACGGTTTGAAGCAAGCTCCTAGAGCTTGGTACTCCAGGATTGATGCATATTTGACTTCGATGGGATTTCAAAAAAATGAGGCTGATCCCAACCTATACTACACTGTGGTTGGTGGAGATCCACTCATTCTTCTGTTATATGTTGATGACTTATTTATCACTGGAGATGAGCGTCTTATTGCACAGTGCAAGAGAGATCTTGTTGCTGAGTATGAGATGACGGATATTGGGCTGATGCATTACTATTTGGGGATGGAGGTTTGGCAGGGGCCTAGACATATTTTCCTAGGACAGGGGAAGTATGCAGCGGAGATTCTGAAGAGTTATCGGATGGAGGACTGCAGGCCTATGTCTACACCTATGATTACCAACTTGAAGCAACTTCATGCTTCAGAGGGTAAGTTGGTGGATCCCACACTATATCGTTAGCTCATCGGATCGTTGATGTATCTGGTCAACACCAGGCCAGACTTGTGCTTTGCGGTCAACACTCTTAGCCAGTTCATGGTGCAGCATAGGAGTGTGCATTGGACTGCCGCAAAGCACATCTTGAGATACCTAGCAGGGACAGTGGTTTATGGTCTGGACTACAGGGGTTCGGATGGAGTCAGCTTGGTTGGGTTCACAGATTCAGAGTGGGCAGGTTGTGTGAGGGACCGAAAGAGCACTTCCGGTTGCTGTTTCAGCTTGGGCTCAGCAGCAGTGTCGTGGTTCAGCAGGAAACAAAAGTCCGTTGCATTGAGTTCTGCTGAGGCTGAGTATATGGCAGCTAGTCAGGCGACTTGCGAAGCAATGTGGCTTCGTAAGTTATTGGTAGATTTATTTGATCAACAACTGAGACCTACGGTGATTTATTGCAACAATCAGAGATGCATTAAGCTCTCTGAGAATCCGGTTTTCCATGACAGGTCAAAGCACATTGAGATCAGGTACCACTTCATTCGAGACTACGTTCAGAGAGGGGCAGTTGAGCTATAGTATATACCCACTAATGAGCAGGTTGCTGATGTCCTGACGAAGTCTTTGGGGAGGGGGAAGTTTGTCTTCTTCAGAGATAAGTTGGGAGTGGTGCAGAACACCTTCCTCGGTAAGAGGGAGTGTTAGTTTTGTACCTAGGGAAGTGTTCCCCTAGTGAATTTTGCCTAAGTCACTTAGAGGGGGGAAAAGGTGACCCTCAACATTAAATGTCACTTAATGAGACTTTATAAAGTTAAAGTCACTTTTTGATAAATCTTAAGTGGGTGAGTGAAATTTATTTAAGTAATTTAAATAAAAGGTATTTTCACTCATTAAATCTCAACCATCGGATGAGATCTAATCTCCACCATTGGATTAGAAAACCCTAGGGTTTAGTCAAAAAGGGTTGAGGAAGGCAAACCCATTCACTTTTTACATTTTGAGAAGAGAGAAGAGCTGGAGAAGAGCTGAGGGCATTTTTGCTTGGCACGATTTCCAAGAAGAGAGTGCACTGAAATCGAGGCAGCCATTGAAGGAGTTTTCTTCTAGCATAGATTTCGAGGCAGTATGACGAGCATTTAATGCTTGCACAAATTTCGAGGAGCATAGTTTTTCTACAGCACAGTTCCCAAGAAAACCGTACTGTACGGATTTGCAGGCGCAGATTTCGAGGAAGCATTCTAGGCACAAATCCTGAGAACTGCTGTACGGATTTGAGAGCAGTTTTTAGCACATTTCCCGAGGATTGCTGGCACAGTTTTCAAGACAGAAACTGGGCACAGATTTTGAGAGAAGCAGCACAGATTTCGAGGGGTCTATCAGTGCACAGATCCTGAGGTGTATTGCACAGAAACCGATAATAGTACAGTGGGTACAGTGGCATAGAACCCGAGGCAATAGGTAACTTGGCACTGGAATCGAGACAGGTACAATCAGTCTGTACTGTACTTCAGGCACGGATTTCGAGGCACAGGTTGGCACAGAAATTAATGCAGCAGATTGCACAAATTTCAAGGCAGCTTCTGGATGCAAATTTTCTGGTGGAGATAAGTCTATTTTTGTTGGAAAATTTCTGTATTAAAAATTATTGAAGAAATAGAACTCTCTCTCTCTCTCTAACTGGTTTTCCCGTGGGGGTTTTTCCAGGGCTTCATTTTGGCCAAAAATTTCTGAGTCTATCATTTTATGGTGTGATTGCTAAATGTGTTTTTCAGCCTGTTAGTGCATTTTACTGTGTGTTTAATTGTTACTGAAAATTTCATAAGTAGTTTCCAGTCAATGTGTAACCGACTGGGAATGAAAACCACGAAATGTTGACATAAACCAGCAAACAATAAAGTGCAGAAATTTCTACAAATTCACCCCATCCACCCCCTTCATGGTAAGTTCAGATACAAACCCTACTTTGAACAAACAGGAGCACACCATACTAATGTGACTTGAACGATCCACATCTATTGGTCAAGTGATGAGCGCATTGAACTAACTATCCATGTCCTTGAAAGCCTTCACAAAGTAAGTACAACTACGTGCTTATCAAGGGCACATTCTACCACTAAGTTAATAGTCAATCTTGTGAGCCCCCACTGCATTAACTATGAAATACAAATACGCCAGTCCAATAGGGATCCATCCAGCTGCACAAATATTATGATAGTAAAAACCCAAACTCACAATGCGGCAATAATAAGAGAATAACTAAAAACAAGTACCCTTGACATATGTGCCAGTTCGAAGCGTGTAAATGCATAATAACATTGTTACTCTAGCTCACACCATTTGCTTAATAAACAAGTGCTAGAGAAACAATGTAAACTATCTACTGATATGCTTGAAATACATTCTTCTAACAATCAGACTTCTTGAAACACATTCTCTTAAAATTCATAATACTACTATTTGGAAAAACGTCCAAATGCATTGATCGATGCAATAAAGAAAATAGCATACCTAACAAAAATTCAATAACCAACCACTACACAAACAAATTTGTAAAAGCCTGTAAATTCATGTACATGTTTGACCTCCAGTTATAGAGGGAATTTCAATTTCCTTGCTTCAACCAAGTTTACTTTGCTAGTTCCAAAGCATGAATATTCATTGTGCTCCCCCTAAAAATATTATGTTCAAACCAAAAGTAGAATTTTTAGTTCAATGATTAGGTTCTTTACCAACAAGATATTGTCCATAAAATAGAATTCAAATGCTTGCTAAAATTAAATACAGAAAGAGAGTAAACGAGTAAACCGGCATTGCACATTCACTTTCAAAATGACAACATAGAAAAGTTTTACATTGAATGTGATAACTTCACATAAATAGAACAAACGGAGATGAACAAACAATACAACAACAAATGCAAGGTCTAGAATATCAACAATTCCTTGCAATTCATCATATGCCTCAAACCCCATTGAAACCCAGAGTTGATAGTTTCTGTAAGAGCATGACAGTGGCAGACAGAGAAGAAACATGAGCTATACAAATTCTACAGAGTTGGATTATGTACATAATGGATGTTCTGTGCAAAGTAAACAGTGATAGGAATGTTTGGGTCAACTATACACAATCCCATTTTACATTCTGCATAAATGAGTTGATGGGACAACTATACATACACATGTTTAAACTCCAGATCTTAGCTTATTTACACATTCAGGTTAGTAAAGTCTATCAACTTAGCTTTTCATAAAAGCTTCCTTAAACGAAATATTGCTTTCATCTTTGAAAGACAATAAATCTAATCAAGACGAACTGCTCTATCAGTCAGATTCAGAAGAGCAGTTTCTTGAAGCTTCCTAATTTCAGGCCGAGTAACCTTGCAAGCTTGCAAAGATAAAGAGGTCAAATTTTTCAATGGCCTGAGATGCTGCAGCCCTGCGTTTGTTACACGAGTATTTGAAATATTCAAAGAGACGAGGGAAGTCATTCCTGTGTTAAACAATTACAAAGAAGATGATTAAAAAATGAAAAATTGGCTATAGAGTAGAGACATACAAAAAAAAGAATGCATGTTAACACTAGATAGGAATTCCACTCAACTTTAGATTCCAAGTTGAAAAAAATAGCATGGAGATTCCAAAATCAGGTTTGGAATTGATGGGTATGAAATCATGTGCAGTAGTCTTGTATTCAAAGGAACACAGAATAACAAATTGACCACTTGATTACCTACTTTTAGAATCAAGATATCTAACGCATATAGCTACTATGAACTTTGATACCTGAACCTTAAAACGTGAACATGCACTCTTAAAATAGGACTGTAAAATATACTAATTGATGTTAGTTTGGATATAAACAAATGAAGATGTTGGTTGCAATAATGAGAACAATTGGAAGAAAGAGATATACCTGAGATAAATACTAAAGCACGATCAGTGAGCTGAGAGTTTTGAGATAAATTTAATGATGTCATCGAAGTCAGGTCTTTGATATTCTCGACTCCTGCATCTGTAATACTTCCACCACATAGCTCCAATGACTGGAGCTTCTTGAAGTCTGAGCAGAAAATAGAGAATGCGTTCATGGGAAATATAATCAAGATTTTAAAATTTGAATTAGGGACAAGAAGTTGAAAACAATTTCTAGGATGCAGACAAATGTTTCCAAATATATTAAAAAACAATCGTACAAGTGAATTGGGAAATTAGCCATTGACAAATTCCGCTGTTTTAAAATTTTACCAGTAATAATTGAGAAAGTCAGTTGATACTGACTTCAATAAAAAACACCTGCCACGCCCCATTTGGGGTGTTAGTTATGATCAAAGTAGTCATACTTGAAATTGGATTGGACATGGTGAGCACTTGGACTTCAAGTCAACTAGGACTCTGACACAAAAAAGAGTTGATTTGGCAAAATAAAAAATGAACTTGAAATATTCACAATTAATATTTAAAAATATATATTCTCCATGCAGAACATTGGAAATGCAAACAATTAGACACCAAATATTCAAGTTTCCTAATTTGTATTGCATGCAAGGGTACATATAAGCAAAATCACATCAAGGCACATAGATCAAAAGTTCTGATAAACTAATTGATATATTGACTCAAGACGTAACACAAACATCCAGGGTCTAGATGGCCTATAGAGTCCAAAATGCATAAAACATAGTAACTGAGTAGAGTGTAGACAACAATCACAAAAGGACTCTCCTCTGAAATCAGTGTAAACTCAGTGCCAAATCAGTTCCTACAACAGGCAGGGTTTACTAAGCAAATCAACTCCAAATGGTCCAAATAAGCCAATGCAAACGCAAGAAATGAGAAGTGAAATGAGGTCAAATGTGTTAGCTTTGGTGGTTATCCCGAAAATGTTTTTCACCCAGCACAAATCCCTTGGCAATGCTTCCTGGACACATGGATGGGTCTGTTTGGGTGGATACATGACCTTGTTAGAGCGTTGGCATGGCGGCCTTACCTAGGAGGTTGTTACCCTAATTGACAAGATGATTAACCAACTGGGTACACAGTGGAGAGGCACCCATCTAGGAGTCGGTTGCTCAATTAGGAGAGGCACCTATCTAGGAGGAGGGAGCACTAGGGACTTTGAGGAGGGCACTTAGCGCTTGGAGCTTGGGACCATGTGATATATACCATGGAGGTTGGCCACTTGACTTGAGGACACTTGGGTTGAGGAGCATACTTTATAGAGGTTGGTAATGGACTTGGACAGATATTGGCACACATGTCGAGGTTTTTTGGGCATAAGAGGACATGTAGCACATAGTTAGAGGAACGCCTTGCATGAAGACACTTTGATAGCAGATCACAGTGGAAGAGAGAGCACTGGAGTGGTAGCATGTTGGGGAGCACACCATCTTGGAGAAGGGGCATTAAGCCGGGGAGCACACCATCTTGGAGAAGGGGCATTAAGCCGAAGAAACATCATGCATGTAGGGTGTTTGATCTTGGGATTTCGATAAACCCTTGTATGCCACTTGTATATTCTTGTATTGTGGAGCACTCCATGTGGAGTTGCCATGTTGGTTACTTGCATGGACACATTACTATTTTATGTTAGCCTCTGTCACCATAAAGGGAGGAGAGATCTTTGTTAGAACTTAGAATGCATCATCATTATTAAAAGAATTTAACTGCAGAAGATATTATATTTGATACTTGTCTATTGTATTATTGTATTCCTCCTTCGGGAGATGTCATTGATGTAATTAATAATGTAAGTCATTGAAAGAGTCAACGTAAACCCTAGGTCTTTTGTCGGCCTAGAAGAACCCATAAGAGATTATTATATTATGTATTTGACAAATCGGCCCAGTCAATTAGGAGAAGTCGGCCCTGTTGGGGAAAGGTCACCCCAACGAAAGAATATAAATAGAGGAGGTCTCTCTCATTTGTAATCACTCATTCACTCACACAAGTTTGCATAGGAGAGAGAGAGAAGTTCGCACAAGTGGAGGAGCAGCTGATTTTGTCTTGGGGTTTACTTTTGTACTTTGTGATTTCTATAGTGAGGAAGATTTTGCCGGGGTTTTCTCCCTTGTGGTTTCCCCGAGAGAAATATTGTGTTCATTGTGTTCTTGTTGTGCTTGTATTTATTTCAGTGATAGATTGTTTATTGTTATATGCTAAACAAGTAAAAACTAACAATCATTGTACTCTACTCTTTGTATTGTCTTGTAGAAATCTTGCAGGGAGTGTTACCCCTAAAATTGCATGATGATTAATTCAAAGATTGAAGATGATGGGGTGTGCCAAAGAATTGTAATTACAAGGCTTCTCCAAGCAAATTTTCTAATTCTTCTGATCACTATTGTATCAATTTGTCCATGGTCATATTGTAAAATGCTAAGTTGCCAGGGTACTTGGGTATTGGGACGGGTACTGGTACGGGTACGCCACTTTTTGAAACAGGGTACTTGGGTACGTCGGGGTACTGTAGATATATATATATATAAATTTTTCAAGTTTATAAATTATATTATATATTAATATTTATTATTAAGTTTTTCTTTGTTCAATGTTCATTGTTCAACAAGTAAACAGTAAACTCCAACACACATTGGCATTGCACATTGCTTGAAATTCAAATTGCATATTGATATTGATATGAATCATCATCATGATATATGTCCATTGTCATACTACATCCAAAATTTGACAAATGGCATTTGCCATATTTTCGAACATGAAATACAAAATACTAAAATACTATTTATATACTAAACATCATAGTTGATTTCAGATTTGGCTTTCTCAAGCCATCTATGCTAGACCAATAGCATATGCAACATCACTGTATACATCTAATTTGAATATGTAATGTATGAATTGTGAGACATGAATCATGATACACATGCCTTGAAATGCCTCAAAGGCTGAAAGTTATTTGTAAGAAGAATAGTTTGGCTTGTGTAAGGAGCTTGTTGCACTAACCTGAAATTACAGGTTTATTATTTTATAACAACGTAACTACGTAAGTATGTCTATTGCTATTTAGAAATTGTGTAATAGCAAATTGAGATAATGCGTTTATTCATGTTGTGGAAGTCATTGGACCAAATCGCTGCAGACTTGGACATCTTTGGGAGAGGGCCCCACCATACCCTACCCCCTCTTCCCTTCAAAACTTAAAAAAAAATTGGATTTTGAAGTCCACAAGCGAAGATTTATGGGCCAGAAGTACCCCCGAAGTACCCAAAATCAGGGTACTTTGCCTTTTTTGGAGTACCAGTACCCGACTGGACAGTGGAAAGTACCGGGTACTTGGGAAAGGTACCATGTACTTCTTGGGTACTCCCAGGAGTACCCGTTCCCGTACCGGGTACGACGATACGGGTACTCAGTACTGGTACGCGTGCCCGACCCCCTGGTACGGGTACCATGGCTACTCATGTAAAATGTGAGACAACACTTGTCCTTGTATGTAAAAGGGCCAATCTGAATTTTATATCTAATTCATAGTTGAAAAAATCGACAAAAAAACGGCAATGTTCCAAAAAATCACGATTTTTTCTGGCTACCAATTTTTTGGGCAAAAAAAAATCGCGATTTTTACAATAAATCGAACCTCGCGATGGTGGAAAAAATCGTCATGGAGGCTGGGTCCCCAGGCCACAGGCTTTAAGGCCAAATTTGAAATTTTTTGGGTCATTTTCATAAGCTTTAAAAACATGAATTTTATATAAAAAATTAACCAGTTTTGCACAAATGACATTGAAGCCAGTAGAAATCTAAAATGGTAATGTTAAATTCTTAAAGTAAATGGATGGAAAACAAAATGCAAGGAGAATGTCACTTTTACCATTAATTGTTTCAGGATGTTTAAGAGTGGTTCCAACCTCATAGAACTTCATATGCAAAAAGTAGAATTTTAGATCCCATTCAGAATTCAACAGAATTTAATAGTTTTCAGGATTTCAGGATTGCAATGTTTCCACTGGATTCTATCATGTATGAGGGTAAGGGGTTGGCATTTAATCAAGCACATCAAAATCTCTATGTACCTTAATGTTGGTGGTGTTGATGCCTGATTGTTAAAGTTGATTGAACTCCTCTATCATGACCTACGTTGCGGGGAAGCGCTCCCCCCCCCCCCTCGCCCTCGCTCTGGAAGCTAGCTTCCGGCCGAAGCTAGGCGGAAGCTATGCCGAAGCGCGATTCGGTTTCACTTTCGGGAGGAAGTGAATTTAGGAAGCGCGATTCGGTCCCCAAAAAATCGCTCCCTGCCACTGTGTGAAAGCGTGCAGGAATCGATCCGAAGCGTCGCTTCCCTTTCGCTTCCGGATCGATTCCGTCTTCGCTTCACCATCGATTCCCAATCGATTCCCGGAGAAAAAAAAAACGCTTCGGCTCGTTTCGGAGATCGCATCCCGTAGCTTCCTCGGACGCTTCGCGTCAATCCGCGATTTTCTTGGTGAATTGGAGCTTGTGGGGTCCACGCTTGGGGTTTTGGAGGGGGGAATAGGGCTTTGAGGGATAAACCCCTCCTCCACACTCCCTTTTGTCACTTTGCTTTGTTTGAGAAGAGAAGAGAGGAGAGGAGAGGAGAAGAGAAGAGAAGAGGAGAAGAGGAGAAGAAAAGAGGAGAAGGTGCCATTGGAGATTAAAGAAGGTTGGATGCTTGGAGCCTTGGCAAGTTGGCACACTCACTACCATTGGAGTCTTGGACATCCAAATAGGTAGGCTCTAAATCCTTTCTTGTTGATTTTCTTTGTGTTTGAAGTTTGAACTTGAAGTTTTGATGCTTGATGCTTGAGACTTGAATTTTTTGAGTTTGAAATTTGACTAGAATCTAGAATGTCATTGTAAATGTTCCTCTCCTACTCTTTTCCATGCTTTCTCCATCATTCGATTGCAGGGAAACAAGTTAAACTCTAGTTCCACTTCCAACTTCCAAGTCCAACAAACATGATGATGGGTTTATGGTTTCTTTTGTGGCACATACCGTGGAGAGGAGGAGGGAGGGCAAGAGGAGGAGGGAGGGGAGGGAAACCGAATGAAAACCGAGGAGGACACAACACCCTTGTGGAAATATGTCACCAAGCCAGGCGGAAGCAAGGGGGGTGGAACCGCCAAATTTGGTTGCCCCCATTGTAAAAAGACTTACACGGGTTCATATACCCATCTAAGAAGACATCTATGTGGGAACATGCCATGTGATGAAAACAAAACTGTAGGAGTTTGTGTTTGCTCAAGTGTGCCATCATCACAAAGAGCCATGTATAAGAAGGAAGAATTTGAAGCACAAAACTAATCAAAAGGAAGGGTTGACCATGACCCCTCATTGAGCTCACCGAGAACTGGAGGCCCATCCACCCAAGGTAGTGGATTCTCACCCCCTGGGTCATGCAGGACAATATCAGATTTCCTTGACCAAGGTGGTACGGATGACTTGGATGCAAAAGTGTTCCGGTTTCTCTATGCATGTGGCATACCATTCAATGTCCTTCACTCACCCTATTGGCATGAAATGGTAGATGCCATTCGCACTACTCTAGCAGGATACAAGAGCCCAGGGTATGACAAAGCTAGAACTATGGGGCTTAACAAGGAAAGAGGCAAGATCCAAAATGCTTTGGGGCAATTCACAAATGCTTGGAATGAGTATGGGGTATCAATTGTATCAGATGGATGGACAAATGTAAAAGGCAAGCCATTGATAAATGTTCTTGGTGTGTCTGCTACTGGTGCAGTCTTCCTTTTAGCCCATGACTACTCAGATAAATTCAAGACTGGCATAAACATTGCAGAACTCCTACTCAAAACCATTGAATCTATTGGTCCATACAATGTCATCCAAGTCATAACCGATAATGCTGCTAATTGTAAGGCAGCGGGAGCAATCATTGAAGATAAATACCCCAACATATTTTGGTCTGGGTGTTTAGTTCACACAATGAACCTTTTGATGCACGACATCATTAAGTTGAAGGAAAATCAATACAAATGGATTGGTGAATTGTACAAAAGGGAAAGAAGATGATAAGATTTATAACCAACCATAGCAATGCCCATGGCATTTTCCGCAGTCACTCAAAGTTGGAGCTATTGAAGATAGCAAAGACTAGATTTGCTAGCTACTACCTCACTTTCAGGCGCCTTTTGAAGGTAAGAGAGGCATTGGATAGCATGGTATCAAGTGAGTCATGGCAGGTCTTGAAAGATAGGTGTACATCCGCATCTGATAGGCTTGATTTTCAGGAGGTGGAAGAAACAGTTCTTGATGCGGGGTTTTAGGTAAGTGTCAAGTATGTTTTGCAGTTCACAAAGCCCATTTATTACATGATTCGGTTTGCAGATACAGATAAGCCGGTGATTGGGGAGGTGTATGAGTAGATGGATAGCATGCTGGGTCAAATTAAAGATATTGTTGAACAGAAAGATCCCATCTTGTATGACCATATTCACACACATGTGGTCAAAAGGTGGGAACATCTCAACATTCACTGCATGCCTTAGCGTATGTGTTAACACCAAAATATTATTCTCCATCTTGGTTGGCCAAACCAGCACCTAGGGGTGGGGTTAGGAGAAAGTCCCACACAAATCCAGAGGTACAACTTGCGTACATGACTGCTATAGACAAGTTGGTCCCTGATGTAGAGGAATGTGACATATTGCACAGTGAATTAAGCAAATACCTCAGTGAAGTTGGTCCATTTGGTACTTTGCATGCAATCAGAGATCGAGATAGGGCGCCTCCTATCGAATGGTGGAACATGTATGGCTCAAATTAAAGATATTGTTGAACAAAAAGATCCCATCTTGTATGACCATATTCACACACATGTGGTCAAAAGGTGGGAACATCTCAACGTTCCACTGCATGCCTTAGCGTATGTGTTAACACCAAAATATTATTCTCCATCTTGGTTGGCCAAACCAGCACCTGGGGGTGGGGTTAGGAGAAAGCCCCACACAGATCCAGAGGTACAACTTGTGTACATGACTGCTATATACAAGTTGGTCCCTGATGTAGAGGAATGTGACATATTGCGCAGTGAATTAAGCAAATACCTCAGTGAAGTTGGTCCATTTGGTACTTTGCATGGAATCAGAGATCGAGATAGGGAGCCTCCTATCGAATGGTGGAACATGTATGGCTCAACATGTCAACGCTTGTATAAATTCGTTGTTAGAGTGCTTTCACAGGTGGTTAACAGTTCCTCTGCAGAAAGGTGTTGGAGCACCTATAGCTTCATCCACTCAGTGAAAAGAAACTGATTAAATGAAAACCGAGCAGAAAACTTGGTTTATGCACATTACAACTTGAGGTTGTTGACTCATTATTGTGAGCGTGCCAAAACTGATAGATCATATGTCACTTGGGACAATAATCCGGAGGAGCATAACTTGGAGGATGGAGCCTTAACTTTAGAGTGCTTGGAGGAAGAGCTTTTGGGCGATGAGGATGACGCATATGCAGTACCACTACCAATGGCTCCGCCATCTCCTACCTTGTTTCCAGATGAACCATCTTTGACTAGAGGTTCAACTTCACGACCTCCATCTGCATCAGTGAGGGGAGGTTGTGCAGGATCGAGTCTAGGACATGGCTCAACAATGGTGGCTACTGGGGATGATAATCCCACTCCCATTGTTCAGAGAGCATGAGAAAAGAAAATGGAAATTTCTCGTGGGAAGAGGAAACATCCATGATTCCATTAAATCTACTTTTCTTGTATTTTCTTGTTTATAGTACTTTCAAGTTTCGGCACTATTGACTCTTTTATATTTATTATCATATATTTTGTAAACATTACATGGCATTTCAAGTTTGAAGTTTGATGTTGAAACTTGAACCTACCTTTGAATTTGAAATTCACTATGGAATCATGGATCTATGGAATTTGAGTTTGATGTTATAACTTATGGAATCATGGATCTATGGTTGATGAATTCACTAGTAAATGATTAATGAATGATAATTGATGAATGGTGTTATATGGTATTATTGTTTATTTCATGTTTTTATCATTTCCATAACTAATTCAACATTCTACATGCATTTGTTGACATATATGCATCAAAATATATAAAAAATATATATTATATAAAAAACGCTTCCTAACCGGAAGCTTTTGAAAATTTCGCTTCTCGCTCCTGCTCCCGCTTCTCGCTCTCACTCCCGCTCCCAAGTAACCTTGATCATGACCTTAATAAAATGTACTCTTCAATCAAGTAAAATCACTTATTAAGCATGGGAAGCTTTGTCTACCTTATTTTTAATGCTTTGATGAGAAAGTTTCATCAAAATTGTAGGATGTTGACTAATGTCCTTGAAGGATCAACTTCGAGATTTGAGGTAGAGGCAAAGGCTAGAGCCTAGAGGAGGGGGGATGACCAATGTTCCAACCGATGTTGAAACTTTCAAATTTCCAATCCTTGAAACTTTGATGTATCATTTTTTATTTGGCATCCACTAAATCATATATATGAGTGCTTTCTCCATATTTATGTGGCAATCTGTTTATATAATGTTGTTGTTGCTTTATCTGTTTAAAACTCCGAAAGAAATGGATATATTTTGTATTTTTTAATGTTTTCCATGGTTTGCCGATTTTTGCCGATTTTTTGTCGATGTTGCCAAGAAGTTGTATTTGAGACCGTTGCCAATTTTTTCCAACTATTTTATCTATAGCCCACCTATGACAGTGGTACTAGGCAAGTGACTCATGAGTGTCTTTTTTTATTGAGAAAGGTTTAGATCATTGTAGTTAGTCTCTATTCTTCTCATCCTTGTATCATACATTAAAGAGAGTTATTTTTTGCATCTTTACCTTTGTTTGGATTGTCTAATACTAACCTCTTTGTGTAGGATGCACCCCGAGAAAACATAAGAGGAGAGAGTTTCTGTTAGCTTTCTAGCTCAGGAGGCACTCCGTATGTTTGTCTTGTATGCGGAACTGACCATGAAGTTACATTACCTAGGCACTTGACTTTGTCTTTTATAAAGTTGTAATAAAGTGGCTCTTTTATTAAAGTGATTTTTTTTTGTAAAGTGTCCTAATTATTTTTATAAAGTGACTTTATGACATAAAGTGCACTTACTTCATAAAGTGAGAAAATACTTTATTAAAAATTTAAGTGATTCATTTTGGAGGGAATGAATCATGTCCCTTGATCTTGTAATGACGAGATTAGATCTTGGCCATTGGATTTAGGGATGGGGAAGGTGAAAGGTCACTTTCATATTATAAGAGCAAGCCTAGGGTAGTGTGCAAGACACACAATTCCAAGAGTGAGCATTTGGCATCAATTTTGAATTTTTAGAGAAGGGGCTCGATTCCCAAGGAGGAGTGGCATGTTTCGCAATGCAGCATTCTGCTGGGTTGTATTGTCATTTATTGTTGGGTCGTACTATTAGTTTTGTTGGGCCGTACTGTTCTGTTGGCATGCAGATCGAGGTAATATTTCTGCTGCACAAAAATCTAGGAAGGTCGTACAGATGTACGGATTGGCTGAGCAGACTAATCGAGGAGGTGTTGGGCACAGAAATTGAGGAGGGCTGAGGTGATGAAGGCCGTACTGTTTTGCTGGGCCATACTGTTGTTTTGGCACAGAAATTGAGGTACTGGTACAGTTCCTTAAATGTTGATTTTGATGGTGCTGTAACTTATTTTTTATTCCTGAGAATGCTTAATAAAATTACTCTTGGACTGGCTTTCCCTGGGGGGGGGGGGGGTTTCCAAGGTCTATTGTTGACCAATCACTGTGCAATAAAATTTTCAGTCTGCTGTTATAATTATATACAATTTTTCCGCTGCAAACAGACTTAGCATTTGTGTTTCAGCTTCTTGTTCGTTCATTAAAGTGCATGTGACTTGTCCTTTATTTAATGATTGTTTAAGACTGATATCTGAGATATGATGGGTGTGTGTGGGCTGAGTTATGCTTGTTTTTCTTCATGGTATCAAAGCAAGGGCTCTGAGATAACACTAGATTGTTGGTGCAGCAGTGTTGTTGAGTTGTTGGGAAAGAGTTTATTGCTGGTTTTGACAACTGTATTGCTGGTAGACCTTATCTGCAAGTGTTTTGCAGGTATTGGGCAGAAGGGAGAAACTTGTGGTTTGTTTTCTTTTGGACAGCAGAAGGAAAATGGCTGTTTGCATAAGATTTGAGGACCGGTTGGATGGCATTTCCAACTATTTGCAATGGAAAGTCAGGATGACTACTGTGCTTAAGGAAAGAAGACCGTGGATTAATGTCAGCACTGTGGTACCTCCTCCCACATCAGACCCTATTGCTCTTGACATTCATGAAGTGTTTCCCCACTCCCACGTCCCGGAAACTTGGTGTAATACCGAATAAAGCATCTCCCTCAAGTGTGATCACATTGGAATTTTGCATGGCAATGTTATGACTGAAAAGGATGGCAATAAAGACAAGAAAGCTGTCTAAAACAGCAGGTTAACCACCATAGATGTGAATGCAGATTTAAGGTAAAACAGCAAAGAACATTTTAAAAAGAGAAACAGTTCCATCCTCAGATAAAAGCATCAGAAACAGCAAGAAGAAGGCACCAAAGAACAGAAAATTGATTTGTTATCTTTGGTAAATGACAGCAGTGATGATTAGTGTCTTAAGGGTCTACTCAATATGATTCAAGTGTGGGAAAGACCTGCAAAGAAGCAAGAAAAACAAGCTTTATTGTTTTCAGAGATTTTTTGTTTTTTTACTAAAGGAGAGGTCGACGTGCATGGAAGGGTTGGAAGTGTTTATATTCAGATTTGGAGCACAGATTTGGAGCACAGAGATGGGGTTAGACAGTCAGTTTTGGGAGAATTATTGGCTGCAGTGGAACAGTTCCTCATTCTCCAAACACCATACCTTAACCACAACCTTCATTTGCTGGCAAGGAGACCATTGGCAGCCTTTTGCATGTCAGCCACTATGATGCAAACAGTCTCTTGGTAACATGTGATAGAATAATTCTTGCTTTCTGTTAGTTCTGTGTTTGTTGGATACTAATCATCTATTACTGGTAATTGCTTGGTAGTTTCGTTGTTCTTGTTTTGATTTTCTTTAATCACTCAAGATGCAATTCTTTCACTTCATTTCATTTCATTCCCTGTCATATTCACCTCTACACTTGTTCTTAGCCATCTAAATTCAGTGTTTAGAATTTTAGAATAACCCTTGTTCTTTAACTGTTTGAGGACAGTCAAAGAGGGAGCTTTATCATGCTGTTTTTCTACGTTGTTTATGCAGATTTTCAGATCAGTTAACAGTGTGTGACTTCTAGGGACATACCCCTGCGACTGCAAAAGCACCAATCCAAAAGGGAAGGACTGCCAACCGTGACAAGGGTTGGCCTGCCTATAATTACCGTGCAAATTCTAGGCAGGAAACTCTACTAGTAAATTGATCATTTAGGTGCACAGGTGCAGTCCATGAGGACCATATTTTGCTATGTTTGTCTAAGCAATAAATATCTGTTCAGATAATATGACATTTCCAGAATAGATAAAGATGCTAGTGGCAAAACAATGTTTGCTAAAGATTTTATGTACCATGTTCCTTTGGTGATATAAATCTATGTACAGATTTGAATAGCAACATGAGTTTGAAATGTATAGATTTGAATAGCAACATCCCCCCTCTTTTCCTTCCCTTGGCTCTATGGTGATCCAAGAAATCCACAGGATTATTCTAATTCTAAATGAGCACCACCATTCATATGCATATCAGTGCCCTCTTTTATTTTGAAGTAAAATGAAATTAAATAGGGAGACATTTGCGCAAGCACACAAACAGATGCACAAAGAAATAAAGGGGTCTTAGAAGTGGGGTTGACAATGTTTTGAACTGACATCTTAAATAGTTTGTGCCCAAATTTGTGATACGGGCTCCAAAAAGATCCAGATGTGTCAAGCCAGTCAGACCTGCAAAATAACATGGGCATCATTTGAAATTTAGTATAACTGCTAACTTAAGCCTCAGAAACGTTCATGAATATCCATGTTATTTAAACAACCATTATTTGTTGCATAAATCACAACATAAATATAAATGTTCCAAGCCATGCATATGAAAAGGAAGCTGGCTATTTGAGAAGGGTACGTCTAAAACATTGACATGAGTTCCAACAGATTCCTTTGAAAGGAAACACTGATAAGAGTATATCTGGGTATGCTAAAATTTCCTCCCAGAAATGATTTATTAGAAAGCATTAATCATTCTATTTAAATCTGAATTTAAAAAGATATTACTGATCAAAAAAGCCATAGTAGAGAAGGATTACATAATACAGAGTGTACTCTAGCAAAATCAATGTTGCACGACTCAGACTCGGCAAAGACTCAGCTGGAATGTGACTCGTCGAATCGGGAAAGACTTGGGAAGGACTCGGGACATACTCGGCAAGACTCGGCGAATAGGAGAAAAACTTAAAATATGGTAAATTTTATAAATGGAGTGTTATAATGGTGGCGTGGACGCTCGCAAGACATTGGCAGGTCTATAACAACAATTGAAAGTAGTGAAAAACCCTACATTATTCACCATTCAATAACTACGTATTGTAGAATGGTGTAACAATTCGAATCAAAATAGTTGATGCGTTCAACGATTAAGTTAGGTTCGGGTTCGAACCATTTGATGAAAGTATATAAACTTCAAAATAAAATATAATATACAATATAAAAATAAACAAACATATATATATATATATATATATATAAATAAATCACAATAATAAAATTCTATTACTAACTTGCTAAACCTAAATAATTACTAAGTGACAAACCTAATAATCATTGTCATTAATAAAATTTAAAAATACATATTGAGGGCCCAACTTACCAGCCGAGCCAATAATTAAATTAAAATTTTTATTTTCCAATCTCGTGAGGTAGCAGCTCGAGTACTTGCGCGGCAAGACTCCCGATGATAGCACCGTGGAGATAGCAGCTCGAGTATTTGCGGCGGTGAGACTCCCGATAGGGTCCAATATTGTGACGGCAAGGGTCATGGCACTGTGGAGATAGCACCCAAGGAATCGAGGAATTGTAGTGGTAGGGCTTGCCGCGATAGGGCTTGAGTGTGCGGTAGGAGGAATCACGACGATAGGGTTTAGGGCATGGAAGAAGCACTCGTGGCAATAGGGCAACGATCCTTCACCGCTGAGTCAGAGCGAGTCCATGCTGAGTTTGGGCCGAGTTCGACAGAGTCAACGAGTTTCATATCGGGTCCACGAGTTTCTCCGAGTCATGAGTTTCATGCCGAGTCTATAGCGGTTACCCGGCCCGACAATCGACTCGCGAGTCTCTCACGAGTGGTGCTTCACTGAGCAAAATACCACTTTTTAATGACAGTCTCACATACACCAAGTACAAAACTTACAGAAAGATATAATGTCCATTTTGTTCAAGAAAAAGAGAGTACCTATATTATAATACAAACACTGATACAAAAAATCAGGTTTAGTTGTTATCTTTTGTATTGCTGATCAACTACATGACCAAATAATCTGCCATTACAAGCTATATATTAGAGGAACTATATCTCTGAAATTTCAGAATATTGAGCCTCTTGAACATTTCAGAAAAACCAAACAGAAACACAGAAACTTGGCACTCTTGCCAGCTTGTTCACTTTGTATGGGTGTCCACTTGTGAATTTTTTCACACAACTATAGCAGTGGGTGACAGGTTGATGGAGATTTGGATGGCCTAGTATTGATGTTTGCCATTGTGATGGTGCCTTGGGTTCTTGATGTTGATGCTCTAGTGTTGATGATTGATTGATGGAGGATAGTGTTGCACTTATTCATGGTATATGTTCATCTTCTTCATGAGCCCTCTAGTATTCTTGATCTTATTTGGCACCCAGATGGCATCATAGCACTTTTTCGTATCTTCTTTGGTTGGATGCCCTCCTTGTTACTGATAAATTTTTCAAAGGTCACTACTCACTCTATGTTACCACCTAAAGTTACACTTTAGTTGGACTTCAGTGAGCCGCCAATATTGCACAATTACTTGTGCTTTTTCAGAGTTCAGGAGTTCCAAGTTTGCCTGTTCAGGGCCCCTTTTATTAATTTTTGTAGTGCATGACCATGTCCCACGGGGTTTGTAATAAAGTGTGCTAGCATGGTGGCCTTTGAGTGACTTGGTTCCCTAGGACTTGACAACCAAAGAAGGTATTCCAAGGAGTTTTTTTCCCTTGTCGATTATGCTTTGCCTTTAGCCGAGTATAATCGATGAGTTTTTCTCCTGCACCTCCAAAGCTGGAATGCCCAAAGTGGTGGTTAGGCCTTGGGGGGTTATTAGAGCCCATTTTGTAACATTTATAAACGTGCTAGACGCTAATTTTTTATCGTTTGGTCATGTACTAGGTCCCCTTGAAGTTTCAGTCAATTCCAAGAAAAATAATTTTTTTTCGCATTTTTAGGCCATTTTTTAATGGTTTAATTGACAAAATTCAAATGGTAATAAAAATGTGATCCGGAGTCAGAATTTGGCGCAGGGATGCTCGTTTTCAAGCTCAGAGCATCCTCTTTACCTTGGTACACAATCTTCCTATGTTTCGGGCGACCAAGATGCCCCGTGGAGCAGTTTTTCCTATCAAAGCTACAAAATGGCACTTTAATGCTAAAAGAGCATCAAATTGCACCATAGCCAAAATTCAAAAATAATAAAAAAATGAATGTCACATGCCAAAATGACATGGCATAAGTCAATTTAGGAAGGTGACTACATCAAAGGATGAAAGCATATGTTAAAGTTGAATTAAAAGTCAAAATTGGATTATTTCAAAGTTCAAACTAAGGCCACGCTCTTCCTTCACGTGGGCCATCCTCTCCTCACGGTCGTACGGATTGGGTGGATGATGGTTCAAGTGGTGGGTGCCTACCTCATTGGGAGGTGGCACAACCCACGTGGGTGGTTGCAAATTAAAACAATCAACCCCACCACCCAACGATGCATTGGAAACTTCTCATTCAAGCATTAGCACTCTCTCTCCTTCACGTGGGCCGGCTGCTCCACATGGCCGTGAATGGATTTGTTTGAGGATGAGTTCGAAGAGGTGGCACAAAGCATGGATAGTTTCTAAGTTAATCTCCAATCAGAACCATCACTCGAAAATCTTCAACGTGGGAGGAAACATCACATGCTCTCGCCCTTCCTCACGCATGAGCAACTTTCACAATTCGGCACATTCCTCTTTCAAGTGTTTTTGTCCAAGAGAATTGGCGCTTATCCATTGGATGTGAGCTTACTTGCTCTACAAACAAGGAGCTCACCCTCCTTAGGGTTTGGCGCCGTAGCTCACTCTCCTTGTGCTATATATTGAGGAGCTTGGCTCCATTGTTAAAAGATCTGGAAAGTGTGGAACCTCTGCTTGCATTTGTATTGTAATATTTTTCCGAGTTTAATAAAGAAGGCTTTGGAGGCTACTCTGGTGATTTTCTTTGGTTGGATCTTCATGCTTGTACATCTCAGGTAAACTGTATTATGTTTCATAGCTAGTATTGTTGGGATTATATGTCTTTAAAGGGAAGCTATCTTTTGTAAGATCTGTAAGTAATACTTTATAGTTTGCTTATTCATGTTAATAATATTAGGAGGCTAAGAGTAATGTAATTTCTTGTTTAAATTCATTGCATCACTGCTTTATTTTCATTATTTACACATATGCTCTTATCCCCTTGCTAGTCGTTTGCAATTGTTTACAGGTAGCCTAAGCTGGAGAAGTCCACGAACATGTTAGATCGTGCCTTCATTCAGTAAATACGAACCAAGTCTCGATCCTACCGGTGAATCAGGGAGCTTGACTCCATTGCCCTTTCTTCAAAATGCTTAACCCCCATGGGTTCACTCTTCTTCATCCTTTTTCACTCTATCTCGGTTACTGTCCTATTTAAATCTAAATCTTGCTTCAAAGTTCATTTGATTAATAGATCTAAGCAAGTAGCAATCTAAAGAATCTAATAGCTTCATTTTTATTCAGTTCTAGGTTGCTAGCTAAGTTAGAAAATTTTGCAAATTTTTGTAGCAACGTCAAAGACACTTTTGAAGTGTTTCTTGGCATTTTTTAAGACTAATTCAGTTCTCTGTTTTTTTTTTGTCTTTTAGCAGGTTTGAACTTTTAGAGCTAAAAATCTGTGATTTGGAGGTGTCCGTAGCCATCCGGGGAGCTGGTTTTACCTCCCTTACATCATCTTAGTTTTTGTAAACTGTATTGGTGCCTAATTAAAGGACCAATAGTGTTTCTTGAGCTTCATTTGTAAATCATAAAAAATAAAAAGAGCACAGCAGGCAATTCCAGTGCCTGACCCCAATCCCCTTAGGGGGGATTCGTCTTTTTCATTTTTATTTTTTATTTTTTCAGTTTTGCTTAGTTTTCTTTACTTAGATTAACTTTCTTTAAGTTTGTAGTAATTAAACAACAAACACTTAAGCACACAAACTTCCTCAAGGACCATTTACTTCATTTTTTATGCTTATGTGTTCATTTTACAAACTACAATCTTCTAAAACTGACAACTAAAATTAACCCCTTGCTCTACCGAAGTACTCCATCACTTTGTGGTGCGAGGAAAAGATATTCTTGGGTCATAGCTTAGTTAATCATCCACTCACACATCTTAATAAAACGAACCACACCCCAAGCCCAGAGTATGCCCTTGGCCGCTGTAGCTTAGTCGGAACAGCTGGACCAATCAGAAACGGGTGCAAGGTACTTAGTTTTAATAGGAAAATCCATTAGAACCAAATTCTAAGAACTCGGGAGGTTGCATGGGCGGAAACTATAGAGTCAGCAGGCTACTATTAAGCATGTCTATCCTCACCTAGTTGGACACTTGGTAAAGCTGCTAGAGCACTCAGTTCGAAGGTTAGGTTTCTTTTGGGCCAAACCCAGAATTAACCCACTCCTTAATCCACTCATTTAAAAATCTTAAAATCTACCAATTGAGACACTGCCATACTTTCACCGAGACCACAGAAGCAACCCTGCATAGCAACAATCGCACGCATTTAACATTCTCGGCACTGGTCATTAATTTTCCATGTTTTAAGTTTCAATCATACATGTCATGAATGCATATATATCTTATGTGGTGTTAATTAATTGATTTAATTTGCAAGAAGTGCTTAGTTGTTATTTTTCCATCTCATTATCTTTTAACTCCTAGAATAGACTTTTTCTTCCGTTATAGATTAAAAGCCTTAGTTTGTTTTTCATAGGGACCACCCCCCTTGGCTTCGCTAGGAGTAAGCCTAGACGGAGTCGTCGAGTAATTAGGGGACAGCACTTGACTCTCACTTGCCCCCAAGGACACACCGAGCGACTTGAAGGTTTCCTGCTGCGTCCCCCTAGGTATGTATTAGGCGGCAACACTCTGGAAATCTAAATCCCAACTTGGCCTCAATTCACAGCAAGCCTCATGCATAACAAACCCAACTTCTCTAAGCCTGAGAAGGAATAATCAATGCAATGTACTCATGGATTAAAGCACGATGGAATCTATCAACAACACAATAACTGAAGCAATCACACAATGGACAACAATATATCCTAGAAAACCCCAATGGGGAAAAAACAGCTACTGAAGGCTTTCTTCAATCTCGAGCCAGAGCATATAAAGAATAGTACAATCATAAATATATGGGTTAAGAAACTTGAAGGGACAAGCCCTAGATCTGCATGCAGCTACAACTGTTGCTTTGAGGAAATGTGCCAACTGTTCTATACTGTCTGATCTCTGATCTCAGCTTCAACCAATCTCTGGAAGGAGGACTCTCCCTGACTCTGCTTTGATCTGCTCAACTACTGAAGAAGTGCTGCAACCTCACACTATGAAGTGTGCCCCTGCTCTGGAAGTGCACCCCTCTTTGGATCTCTGTCAATCTCTGAAGAGATCTGAATGAGTCCTCAATCACTGAAGAAGAACCCTTTGCTTCTTTCAGCCCTCCTGGCCTCAAAAAGTGCGCCCCCTTCTCCTTGGGAAGTGTGCCCCTCTCCTCTGTGAGTTCGCCCTAGCTCAAGCTCTGATCTCCCCCTGTGTTGATAGACTCTGCACTATCAAATGGCTCCTCAATGCCTCAGATTAAGTGGCCTCTGATCCCTCTCAAATCCGCCCACTCTCTCCTCCAGAAGATGCACCCCTCCTGATAGAGTGCATTTCACCCTCTACCCTCCCCCTATGTCAAAGGGTCTGGTGAACTTCAACCATCATGTTTGAAGTTCACCGAACCTCAAAAAAAAATTCAAGTTAGTTTAGGTTTGTCGAACCTCATAACTGTCGAACTTGTGGATTTTAAAGGCGGATTAAAATGGTTTATGGTCGTCAAATTCAAAGTTTTCAGGGTTTTTTTGTTTTCTTTCCGCCCTCTCCCTCCTAGTCTCCAACCAAGATCTATCTCCACCATTGCCCTTTGAGTCACCAACAGGCACACCGCACAATGCAGAGTTGGAACCCTCGCTCACAGATGACGTATTGGGCTTCGACTCAGCATACCCCACGACGCTCAACCTTCAACCCTCAACCCTGGATAGCAGAGTCGATGCTCGAACCTCAACCCTGGACGATGGAGTCTCGACTCTAGATGGCGGAGTCCAGCACGATTCTAGACTACGGAGTCTAAATGAGTTCAGAGTCATGGCTTATGGCAGAGCCCCCTCACGAGTTCGGATTGCATTTGAAGTGTGTCTGTGCAGTGGATATTATAAAACGCTAATATATGTTTATTTATGTATATTTATGTTTATTTTTAATTGTTATATACACACACACACACACACACACACATATATATATATATATATATATATATATATATTATTGCTATGTTCTAGACTACGGAGTCTGAACGAGTTCATAGTCATGGCTTATGGCAGAGCCCCCTCACGAGTTCGGATTGCATTTGAAGTGTGTCTGTGCAGTGGATATTATAAAACGCTAATATATGTTTATTTTTAATTGTTATATATATATATATATTTCTGTTTATTTTTAATTGTTATATATATATATATATATATATATATATATATATATATATATATATATATATATTTCTGTTTATTTTTAATTGTTATATATATATATATATATATATATATATATATATATATATATATTTTATTTAATTGAAAAATGTATATATTCAAACCTAATGGCAAACCTCATCGAAAAATTTGAACCCGAATCGAACTTAAAGGTCGCCGAACTCGAACATGAACCTGAACATTGTGACATTGCCCTCCCCTGATGCCTATACTGAAAATGTACCTCCATGCTAGGCATTTGAACATGAAGGACATCCCGAGATACACCTATCTCTAACAATTACTCTCTTGCAACATTTGTTGTGGAATTCTGGTGGATTGTAGAAGGGGCCATCCCCTTCCTCATGGGTTGGTTACTTATTGTGAACAATTGTTCTTAAGTTGGATGCTTTTATTTTTTATTGATGGCCTCCTTGGTTAATGGATTGATGAGTTGGCATGGAGGCTGGGGTTTGGCTGTTATGTAAACATTCATTGAACATATGTTGAAGATGTTCGCCACTTGGAGTATTGCACATAGATCTATTTGTTAGTTGAGGGTTTGACCCCTTGATGTATGAAAGCAACATTTTGCACTTGTTGACTTGTTCTACATTCAGGGGCCATCCCCTTCCTCACGGGTTGGTTATTTATTGTGAACAGTTGTTCTTAAGTTGGATGCTTTTTTTTTATTGATGGTCTCCTTGGTTAATGGATTGATGAGTTAGCATGGAGGCTGGGGTTTGGCTGTTATATAAACATTCATTGCACATATGTTGAGGATGTTCGCCACTTGGACTATTGCACATAGATCTATTTGTTAGTTAAGGGTTTGACCCCTTGATGTATGAAAGCAACATTTTGCACTTGTTGACTTGTTCTACATTCATTGGTCTTTCCTTGATGACCACCCACCCTTTGGAGGGTTGTTTACACACTCATATGGGACATTTTTGGAGGGGCATCCTAGCTTTTGGGAGCAGTTATATTTTGATAGAGTGGCCAAAATTATGCCATCTCAATGTCTCTAGGTTCTTGAAAAGGGTTATAGTAGAAAATATGATAAATAATGAGGCAATAGAAATTGCCAATTTCATAACTGACATTTAAAGAGTTGCACCATATGTTTGCCATGTGTGCCTTTTGGAGCCTTTTCATTGAGAGAGTTCACCTTATTTGAGGAAGCACTACACCTATTGAGACCTTTTTCTTGGAGCACTACCTTTGGAGAGCTTTTGGAGGCTAGGTTTAACTTCTTGTCATCATTCATCCTCATTTGATGGATGCACCCCCTTTTTGGGCCTTTCTTCTTTTGAACATGGCTTTGACCACCATTTTTTTTAAAGATACTTCTTGTATTCACATAAACGTATTAACAATAAAAAAAATCTAGCAATGGAAGTGTATATACGATGCCTATCCTAACTGCTTCCTAAAACTTACTAGAGCAGAAATAAAATCAGAATATACAATAGGATCCAACTTTTTGGCATCCTTGATTAACCAGGCACCCTTGGCTAGTAATTGATGGCGTACCTCATCTTTCCAAAGCGCAATAAAGGTTGAAACAAAACTACATTCTTAATTAAAAACATACTTGCACCCGAGTCTCCATAGCACGAACAAAGCAACTATCCGCAAGCAATGCCACAAACCAGAGAGTGAATTTTGTATGGGAATAGCCATCTCCAAGTAGAGTTTCTCTCTAATAAAGTTTGTTTAAGAACAACTCGAGGTGCTACTCCACAAATCTCCAACAATCTCTAGCAAATCGACAGTCCCAAAAGATGTGTTTAACTGTCTCCAGTCTCTGACAAATAGGGCACAGACCATCCGAGAGGCCAGACTTAGCCAAGCGGGCCTTGGACAAAAACCCCTGATAGATCACGTTGATGAAGAGCTACATACATACGGCGAGAATCATACTGCAACAGCGGGATACCAAAGCTCCATTGCTAATCTCTCCAGAAAGGCCCTAGCATACCAATGTTCATTTTGAACAAATCTAACATTGGGAGATAGGCCTATAACTCCATGATCATAGGGCAAATCGAGGCTAGCAGCCCAAACTCCAGAGCAAGCGATCTCCACGAGTTCCATGAGTGAGCCTCAGAATCCCAAAGATACACTTCCAACTCAATCGTCTCACCTAGAACCATAATAACTCTGCAATGCAAACCCTCTGGTCTAGCCAAAACTCCAAATCGATCGAGAGGAAATCGACCTCCTCTGCATGCACAAGTGCGCCCTCCCCTATGGATGTCAAATGCTCATACTGCTCTGGATCTCAACAGATGTGAGCTCTGATCGTCCCTAACCTTCCTCAAATCCTGAGGCAAGGCTATTCTGGAAGTCACAAACTCCTAATCGGTCAATCCAGCTCATAATGAGCTTCTCTCCCCTCAGGGAAACGTCCTCCTCCAAGAGAACTCGACCTCCTCCAATCTAATCAGTAATCACACTATGGAGCTCTCTCAACTCACAGTAATGGGTGTCTGGTCTCACTGGAACTGAAGGTCACTGATCTAGCTCAGATCTGACCTTCCTATCTCCTACAGCAACTCCTCTCTATCTCAGAAAGTCACCCCACATGGACAGCTACGTCCTCCTCACTCTGGCAGTATCTCTCTCTGATGATACAACTAAGTAACCTCATCTGGGGACCCCCTGCCTCTATAAATAATCTCATCGATGAATTAGGTTTTCCAAAACCCTACTTCCCTGTGCATGCAAAAAGTTACTTTTGCATACATGCATGCAAAAGGTCACTTTTGCATGCAATCACTGAATGCTGACAGGTCATGCAATACTCATGCATGCAAAGGTCAATATCCCCTGAAGCTCTGCATGCAACCCCCACTAGGCTCATGCCATGGAGTAGAATGCCTCTACTCCATCCTGATGCCTATGCAGCTAATGTACCTCCATGTAAGTCATCTGAACCATGGAATACATCCAGAAGTTACCATAATCTAACACTCCCTCTTAACGAGGGAAGTCCTGACACTGATGCCTGGATCCATCAAGTCCACTGCTGCTGACACTTATCTAGCTGATCTGCCTGTCACTGCTGCCCTCTGACCTGAAGAACCCTGATCAATCTCCATATGTGTGGCTTCAGAAGAAGCCCCCCTATCAACCACTGCTGACTCTTTCATTGCACTCTGACTCAGACTCCCTCTAATTCTTTGCTGCTGTAAGCAACTCTGAAATCCTCTGTCAAGTGGATCCGCTGCTCTGTAGGTCATCTGCCTATGACCCTATGTTGACTCAGCTCTGTAAGTCAACTCCCTCTGTCTCTGCACTGACTGAACTCTCTCCTGAGCCAAGTCCATCTCAACCATGGCATACCAGCTCACTCTCTTACTGGTGCCTGAATGAGCAGCATGCTAATCCCTCTGATATGAGCCCAAGGGCTCAATCTCCACATCTCCATCACTGTCAAGAGCATCTCACTCATCCAACTGAACTCCAGAGTCACTACCCTAATCCTCATCATGGTGTGCTTCTCGCCCACCCATCTGCTGAACACGCTCACTCCTCTTGGCCTCATCTCTGCTATGAGCATCCTGCTCATCCTCCTCCTCTGCATCTAAAGAGGACGCACTCATTCATCCTGATGTGCCCGAGGTAGGCTGTCCATGAACCAAGTAGTCACCATAAATCCTGTGACCAAACAACACTGGGTCTACTCCTCTAGGATAGGTGAAGAACTGATCCCTGTGAAACACAACAGGGAAACCTGCTGCTGCCAAGGCTGCTACTGAGAGGACACTCCCTCTCAGTCCTGAAACAAAGAGCACTCCTGAAACCTCCAGGAGCTCCCCACGATCAAGCATAAATCTCACTTTGCCCACTTCAACAACCAAATGGTCAACCCCCAGCTCATCACGAGTCAACTGCATGGAAGTATGCTCTAGGGTCAAGAATGCATCTCGCAATCTTGTCATATGTCTGCCGAGAGTGCTGTCCACTCTCCACCTCTGATCATCCTAAGCCTCTGGTAGGCTACTATCATGTCCTGACTGAATTGTGGCCAGTGAGAACTCCTTCTCAAACCGAGAAGAGAACTCATCAACATCCTCTGCTACTGCCACCTGCTCGTCCTCAATCAACCATCTCTCAGTCCTCATGTGCATGCATATCTCATGCATGTGCAACATGCATAACTCATGCTCATGCATCATGCAAGATCTCATGCACATGCATATCTCATGCATATCTCTGTACTGACACTTCCTCTCAGCGAGGAAGGTACTGCTGGAGAAGCATCCACCAGGATCAAACACATCATATGCTGCTGCAGCTACTCCCTCTGAACTGGAAGACTTTCTGCCTGCATCTACTGCACTCTGATATGCAGATCTGTGCTCCTCCTCTATCAAAGTCATCTTGAGAGGAGCATCATGCTCTTTCTCTGTCACTGATACTAAAACTGCATCCAAGGTCTCCTTGGACCCACATACAGGCTTTCCCATCAACCTATACTCTACTCTCAAGCTAGTGGCCATAACTCTGCAAAACTGAAGTACTGTAACCCACAGTGAAACAAGAATCTCTCCTGATCACAAATCTGGTAGATCTATCTCAGATCTAACCTTTGAACTCACAGATCTGATAGATCCGGTATCTATCCTAAAAGATCTGATGTCTGCACTCACAGATCTGAACTCTGCTTTTCAGATCTGGACTATGCTCTCACAAATCTGAACACTATGCTTCAGATCTGATATATCTGCCACAGAGCTGGACTCTGCTCGTACCAGATCTGAAAGATCTATCTCAGATCTCAACTTCAAACTCATAGATTTGATAGATCTAGCCACAAAACCAACTGATCTGATAGATTTGACCTCTACAACCTCAGATCTGAACGGGGCTGTTCAGATCTGGTAGATTTGGTCTCTATCTCCACAGATCTACTAGATCTATCTCAGATCTAGTCACCAACACTGCAGATCTATGTGTGACTACCCACCCCGACCCTGAACAGGGATCTGATACCATGTAAATATTTTAGATCCAGAGTTCACTACTCCCTTTGGATCGCCCTGAGATCTCAAGTGGTATGAGTCTCTAAATCAATATATGCTCATAAAGAAATAAACTCAAACAACTAGATCTGCATTTACCAACTGAACATAAATGCAATCAACCACATAAAGAACAGATGTACCCTGGAACCCTTATGGGAAAAACTAGCTAACTATGGAGCTATCTTCTCTCTCGAGCCCAAAGCATATAGATGTATAAATGACAATACAATACAGGATTAACTCAGTCGGTAACTCAATCCCTCTGAAACAGGACAAACCTTAAATTTGCGTGCATACAGCTGATGCATGCACTGAAGAAGTAAGCCCTAACTGCCAAACTGGATCTTAGTGCTCTGACGGTGCCTCTGACTAATCTGCCCTCTCTAGATCTCTCTACTCTGATCCGCTCGCTCTGAAGACTGCCCACTGATGAAATCAGCTTCCTCTGCATGCACAAGTGCGCCCTCCCCTCTGGATGTCAAATGCTCGTACTGCTCTAGATCTCAACAGATCTGAGCTCCGATCGTCCCTAATCTTCCTCAAATCCTGAGGCAAGGCTATTCTGGAAGTCACAGACTCCTAATCGGTCAATCCAGCTCACAATGAGCTTCTCTCCCCTCAAGAAAAACGTCCTCCTCCAAGAGAACTCGGCCTCCTCCAATCTAATCAGTAATCACACTGTGGAGCTCTCTCAGCTCACAGTAATGGGTGTCTTGTCTCACTGGAACTGAAGGTCACTAATCTAGCTCAGATCTGACCTTCCTAGCTCCTGCAGCAACTCCTCTCTATCTCAGAAAGTCGCCCCACATGGACAGCTACGTCCTCCTCACTCTGGTAGTATCTCTCTCTGATGATAAAACTGAGTAACCTCATCTGGGGACCCCCTGCCTCTATAAATAATCTCACCGATGAATTAGGTTTGCCAAAACCCTAATTCCCGATGCATGCAAAAAGTCACTTTTGCATGCAGTCACTGAATGCTGACAGGTCATGCAATACTCATGCATGCAAAAGGTCAATCTCCCCTGAAGCTCCGCATGCAGCCCCCACTGGGCTCATGCCACTTAGTAGAATGCCTCTACTCCATCCTGATGCCTATGCAGCTAATGTACCTCCATGTAAGGCATCTGAACCATGGAGGACATCCCGAAGTTGCCATATCTAACAATAACAGACCTCAAATCACAGTAGCAGCCCATGCAGTCACCCAACAAGATATCATACCTCAAATCACAATGGAACTGACCCAAACAGGGTTCCAACAAACAGTGACCTCCACAAGTGACCAAAGGCAGCCCTAAACAAGTAGATCTAACCCAAACAAGTCATAACATAGTATATCTGACCCAAACAAGTCATAACACAGTAGATCTGACCCAAGCAAGTTTGCAATCTTCACAAACAGCCTTGAGCACAATAGATCTGACCCATGCAAGGTCTCAATAGGCAGCAGCGTTCACAAAAAAAATAACATTCAGCCCACAAACAATCCACATGGGTTGGCAGCCTCCATAAAAGACAACAAGCAGCCCTAGATCTCTCCACAAGAGGTAACGACCTCCGCAAATAGAAACATGCAACCCTGGATCAATCCATAAGAGGTAACGACCTCCTCAAATAAGGCAGTGACAGTCCTGTACAAACTCGGACAGGTCACGGCTTCCCCAACTAGGGCAGCAGCAACCCTATACAGGCTGCAATCTCCCTCTTACCAGACAAAACAACCCACGGTGGGGCAACAGATAGCCTTTACAGGCTACGGCCTCTTTACCTCGGGCAAAAACAGTCCACGTTTTAGTAAAACAACCCACACAAGGGCAATGATTAGTCCAAAAAAAAGCAAGCAGCCAGTCCACAACATGCTTAAGGAGGCTTCAACCAGATCTGGCCACTCAAAGGTTCAGGTAGCACAAGCCCTGGCAGCATTCACAATCAGATCTTAAGGTGGGCAGCATAAATCAAACCCTAGCAGCAAAACAGTCCATTAAGACCCTTGACGTCGTGTCCAAAAATGGTGTGCCATAAACCCTAGACAGTCATGTAAACAATCAGATCTGAATTGTCACTTCAAGATGAACCACAATGAAGAATTGGATTTGCTTTTATAACCTCTTAAGGACTTCTAGAAGGATCCCTCCTAATTCTTCATTGAGTTAGGTTTTCCAAATAGGTTAAGACATAACTTAAATAAGGAGGGTTACCAAAAACAAAATATAAATTAAAGTTAAGATGTCTTTTAGTAGTGGGTACTAGGGTCAAGACATCATAATAAAGGGGTTTAGGAACCACATTAAAAGGGGCGCTAGTACACGGACCAAGAAGTGGTCAACACAAGGCCACACCCATACAAGTCAAACCATAAATCAAGGAATGGTACATGACCCTTCTAACCATAGGACCAAAGGTGTAACAACAAAGTGGGTAAACAACCCTTTTACCCATAGGACCAAAAACAACAAAGTGGTAAGAGTCAAGACAACTCAAGGTGGGTAGACAACCCTTCTAACCACAAGACAAGGTGGTAAACCTTCTAACCACAAGACCAAGAACAATAAGGTGGGAAGATCAAGGGTTTGCAAACAAGGTGGGGATACAACCCATCAATCTCTCTCTCAAATGTACAAGTGTTCCATACACTAACTGAAAGTTCATCATCACTGTTTAAGGAAAGTCCACGCTGGATGATGTGATCCTATGGTCCTCCTGACCGCTCCTGAGGTCAAGTGCTAGTGACTCCATCAAGGGGTCGCCAGTCCCTTGAGGAGACAACCTAGCTCAACCATCTCGAAGACCTAGGAGAGGAGGTCATCACACATAATCATCTTGGTTAACTGACCAAGATCCTCCATTCATAAAGAATGGCTCTCAGCCGAAGGCTAAGCTTCAGTCCTAGACTGAATCATGTTGATCAACCCCTTGGTCCTTGACCAGGTCCTCCATTCTCCCAGTGAATGGTCCTCAGCCCCAGGCTGAGCTTTCAATCCCAAATTAAATGTTGATCAACAACTTGTAGGATCTGCTTGGTCCTTGACCAAGAATCTGCCTGGTCCTAGACCAGGATGTCTTTGTCTCAGCCTGCAGGATCTGCTTGGTCCTCGTGACCAAGAAACTATCTGGTCCCAGACCAGAATACCCTAGAGACAAATAGGGTCCCTAGCCACATGCTAGGGACTTTTCCATGGCATCAATCTACTTGGTTCTAGACCAAGAACCACAGGAGACTGCTGGGGGCCCTAGGGTACCTTCTAGGGACTTACTATGCCTGGTTAACTGACTAGGGTACCATCCTTCCTGAGAATGGGTCTCGCAACTCAAGTAACTTTAACATATATTCCTAAGAATATTAAGGCGGGTACAATTAGGTCTCAAAAACAAAAGTTCATATTGGGAACCCTAAAAAAGCACAGTGCCACGAAAAATCAAATTAAGATGGTCAGACCCTATTCACACTTTCAGTGTGAATATCAACACTTAAAAGTGTTGATTTTAATAAAATTGATTGCTTCCTCTGTACTCTCTTAAGCATTGCTTCATGTTCTTTTCTGCAAACTCTTTGATTGCCATTACTATAAATTTGTAACCACAAGGAAAATCTATGCTTTATTCCAAGACATTTGTTTGCACTATCTTTAACCGCCAAGCAGCCTAATTGATCTCATCCAACTTAAGTCTCAAACCCTGCCATTCGTTGCTCCAAAGTTGCTCCAAAGTTGAAGGCAATATTATGTTGAACAATGGAAGGCTCCACCCCTTTCATGTCTAAATATTGCCAAGCTGCAACCAAAGCTGTCAAAGGATTCAATCATTCAGTAAACAATGCCCCGTGTTCTTCTTGTGGACATGTACAAGGGATGAACTTAAATTGGCGTCTTGGGATTGTGCTTAGTGCCTATGCCGATGTCAACAGAAAGTTCAAATACCATTGCATTGCCTTCCCCAAAATTGCCCAGAGCAAGCTAAAGGTTTGGATACATCTGAGGTGGAGGGACAACAACACTCTCATCATGAGAAACTCCCTTTGGTGATAGATTAGTAGTGAATCTGAATTATGGTGATAGCAAGGAAGAGTTGCTCCTCCCGAGCTCTGACAGTTTGTAAGAGTCTTACCTACCTATACAAAGCTAGGTTGAGTAAGACCTTTCCTGGCTAACTGCAGCTACAAATTTCCCTCTGAAATGAAATGGGGTTGATTGAGACAAGATTTCTTGTGGAAACAACTGAAATGGACCAAGTACCAAAAGGTTCCATATATCCCTGGTACCTACAAACCAGTACATTTCTCACTCTGCAAACAAGTTTTACGTCCTGAAAGGTATCACCTGAGCCATGTTAAGGTGAGGGAAAGTGATTGCATTCCACAGGTAAGGTAGGTACACTGAAAATTCTTAACAATTGCCTTGGGCCAATTTTGTGAGGGACTTGGGATAGCTCACCTCAAGGAAACATGTCCCAACATGTATGTATTAGTTCGAGGGACTTAGAGTCCTCCAAAGGAATTGGGGAAGGTTAGTGTGAGCACTGACGTCCCTCAGCTAGTGCATGAGCCTACAAACCCAACCATACAAGAACCCACACACTATCCTGGGGATGCATTCTCTTATGAATTTCTTCAACACACTTAATCAGAGATATAACCAGCCTACACAGATTACTGTGCATTCATGATTCATGTAGTCTTTTTCAGTAGAAAGCAAGTGTGGGAATAGAACTAAAAACAATATTCCTTAAATAAAAATGCAGATGTTTGTAATCAGTCTTTTGAATATTACTAATTAGCATTTACTTCTGCAGTTGAAAGTATGGGAATCGAGTTTAATATAAAGCCCCTTTCTGTTAATGAGGGTATATATGTTTCAAATCATTAGTTTGGAACAATTATTAAGTAGTCAGTTGCCTATGCAAATGATTGGTCTATTAACAATATTAAAAGGCTTTGTTAAAATTTTACTGATTTCATGTTATTACCGTCCTATTAACAACTCTTGAAAGGCATCCTCCAATAAACATTAAATGCTTACTTGTAAGAGCAGCCAATCCAGCATCTGTAACTTGTCGCGTGTCCAGATTCAGAGATTTAAGTGCTGTCAATCCAGATAGCCTTTGCAAGCCAATATCACTTACTTGAGTGAATGACAGGTTCAAACTTTCTAAATTTCTTAAGCCTGCACAGACAACAATATCACATCAGAATTCCGTTTCTATTTTTCCAGGTGATGTTTTTGGGAGAAACTATCTGCAGGGAAAACAGATCTATAAAATCAAAATGCATATTATTTCAATGAATCTAGAATATTCTAATGATTATTTCATTATAAATATAAAGCCTTATCTTGATTCTTGACACTGTATAATGGCAAGTAAGAACAGACAGATCTTGAATATTATACATAACGTTTTGAAGACCAAGAATGAAATCTCCTTCCATTAATCTAAATTGGAACAGAAGATGAACAAGGTCCAGTTTGGTCATAAATATGGAATCCTAGAATGGCACCCATAGCACCATGAAAATAGGCTACGAATGGATAAGGGATGAGCTAAGATATTTTCCATCTGAAAGTCCACGGGTTGCTATAGAGATTTTTTTAATGATACCTTTGATATTAAGTGGGTGTACAAACTGCAAAAATCCCACTAAAATAATGATATATTGAATTTTATATTTTTGCTTTTTGGATTTTGTTACCATACTGACTTAGTGGCCTTTTTAATGCACTTGTCTCAAGCATCGACTTGGAACTTAGGTGGGCACTTCAATTTCATGTATAAATAATTATGATACTTTTATTCTAAGTTAATTCTAACTATGTCATACCATTTTCTTAACTCCCAATATACCTTGGCACTTATGTTTTGATTTTGGAGAAGAGTCTCGTATGAACTGCTGCAACTTTGGAATTCTAGTTGGGGTGGGAATTCTGGCATAAACCTGTTACTTACTGAAATCACAAGTGACGTCTATTGTATCAGTGAATACTTCTTGACCTTAGCCACGATGCATCAATAGTACTCTACCTTTGATTTAGATCTCTAGGAGAATAGCTTCGGGCCCTTTCTATGAAGAAGAAGCTCTTTCCCTCCCTCATAGGATATACCTAGACGAGGATCTCACCAAATATACCTAGACGAGGATCTATCTCTTGGATCTAACTTGATTCTCTTGTGATCTAGAATCTATGCATAGGAAAGAGAACTAGAAACCTTAAGATGACTGACTCTAGGCTTACTCCCAGAGCATGCTTCCTCTAGGGTCTTCTGCTTCAGCGCCATCTTTGGAGATCTATTCAACAAATATATTGTTAGATATCATTTTTGGGATTATCTACATAGAGTAAGTCATTAATGTATGACCCATATCCCATGAGTAAAGTCGCAAATGACCAATTTTTCATGGTTTTAAATAGTCCACTTAGCACTCATTGCATCAGGTGATGCTCATAGGAGTGAAGAAGTGGGATTGATTCTTTCAATGACCTTTACTATTAATTACATGACCATCATCTCCCGGAGGAGGAATACAATAATATAAATAGAATATCTTCCGTAGTTACATTATTTTAACACTCCCTCTTAACTAGGAAGGTATTCTGCGGGTAACAACATTTGCACAACTAACTTGTGAACTTCTATATGTCGTAGGAAGGCTTTGGATCATCATTTGTCTGGGGCATCATCTGCGGAGTAGCAACATCATCATCTGCTAAAATATGATCATCATCAGCATCATCATCATCGGCAATCATCCTCTTGCTGGAACATCATCTACTAGAACAGCAACTTCGTCAACTGGAACTTCTTCTGCTGGAACATCCTCATCAACAACATCATCAGTTGGAACATCTTCTGCTGTCAACAACCTCATCAGCTGGAACACCATCTACTGGAACATCCTCATCAGCAGCACCATCAGCTGGAAAAACATCATCGTCAGCTAGAACACCATCTGTTGGAACATCCTCATCAGCAACACCATCAGCTGGAACACCTGCAACAACAATCAATAACTAAGTACTGATACGATCAGTCAGCCAGTACTGATCTTCCCTCGCCCTTGGATAGGCATCAGCTCGTGAGAGCTGGAACCATCAGTCAGCCAGTACTGATCTTCCCTCACCCTTGGAGAGGCATCAGCTCGTGAGAGCTGGAACCATCAATTAGCTAGTACTGATCTTCCCTCACCCTTGGAGAGGCATCCATCCCTCCGGATAGGCATCAATTCGTGAGAACTGGAACTATCAATCAGCCAATACTGATCTTCCCTCACCCTTGGAGAGGCATCCATCCCTCCGGACAGGCATCAGTTCGTGAGAACTGGAACTATCAGTCATCCAGTACTGATCTTCCCTCACCCTTGGAGAGGCATCCATCCCTACGGACAGGCATCAGCTCATGAGAGCTGGAACCATCAGTCACCCAATACTGATCTTCCCTCACCCTTGGAGAGGCATCCATCCCTATGGACAGGCATCTATCCTTTCGGATAGGATCTCTATCAGTCAGCAAGTACTGATCTTTCGTCCCTCCTGGATAGGCATCTATCCTTTCGGATAGGCATCATCAATCTCTCTTCCTAGAGAGGTCCCTCTGGACCACACCAAGCTTGTCCCGAAATTACTCAAACTTCACACGAGCCAGAGGCTTAGTCAGCACATCAGCAACTTGTTCCTCTGTAGGAACATACTCGATCTTCACAGCTCCCCTTTGCACCATATCCCGGATATAGTGGAACTTAATCTCGATGTGCTTTGATCTATCATGAAACACAGGATTTTTTGTCAACTTGATGCAACTCTGGTTGTCACAGAGTATCTCCGTAGCATCAATCTCTGCATCGAACAATCCTGTCAACATCTTGCAAAGCCACACTGCTTCACCACAAGCTGAACAAGTTGCTACATATTCAGCTTCCGCTGTACTAAGTGCAACACAGGGTTGCTTTCTACTGAGCCATGAGATCACACCTGATCCCAAACTAAAGCAACATCCTGAAGTGCTCTTTCTGTCTTCAGCACTTCCAGCCCAATCTGAGTCTGTGTACCCATACAATCTGAACTCACCATCTAAGGCATATCTGAGTCCATAATCCAATGTACCCTTCAAATATCTCATCACATGTTTTGTTGCAATCAAGTGAACATTCCTGGGTTCCACCATATACTGACTCAATGTGTTTACCACAAAACACATATCTGGACAAGTATTGGTCAAATACATCAATGACCCAATAATCTGTCTATACATGGTGACATCCACTTTCTCTGAAGAAGCATCACTCAGAAGCTTCAGGTTTGTCACCTTCGGAGTAGTCATGGCCTTGCAATCCAGCATCCCAAATCTCTTTAGGATCTCTACTGTGTATTTTCCTTGACTCGGGAAAATCTTGTCTGGAAACTGCCATACCTCAAGACCTAGAAAATAGTGCATCTTGCCAAGGTCTTTCATCTCAAATTCTGTTGCAAGCCTCTTCTTACATTCAACAATAGGCTTGTCTTATCCAGGCAGAAATAAGTCATCCACATACAATAATAGTATCATGGGTTCATCATTCATAATCTCGTAGTAAAGATTAGAATCCGCTTTACTCTTGGTAAAGCCCAAGCTCATCAGGAAGCTGTCAATTCTTCCATATTATGCTCTGGGAGCTTGCTTTAACCCATACAGTGCTTTCTTCAACCTGCATACATGTGACTTATTATCTTCTACTTCAAATCCTTTTGGTTGCTGAATATATACTTCCTCTTCTATGTTTCCATTCAGGAAACTAGTCTTTACATCCATCTGATGTAGCTTCCATTTCATCTTGGCTGCCAAGGAAAGAATGGTTCTAATCGAAGTATATCTGGCTACCGGGGCAAAAGTCTCCTCATAATCAATTCCTTCCTTTTGCAAGAATCCCCAAGCTACAAATCTTGCTTTGTACATTTCAATGCTTTCGTCTGCTGAATGTTTTGTTTTGAAGATCCATTTTGATGAAACATCCGATTTGTCCTTCAGTCTTGGTACCACATCCCAAACATCATTCTTGATGATGGACTGATATTCTTCATTCATGGCATCCAACCATTCCTTCTTCTTTACTGCTTCTTCAAAACAAGTTGGTTCTTCTTCAACAAGATTGCACATCAAGGCTACATAGCTGGAATATGGCCTTGGTCTCTTGATCTCTCTACTGGAACCTTCTGGAGCACCATACTTTCCTACATCTTGGATTAATTCACGTGCCCAGGTTGGTCTTCTCTTTCGAGAGATCTCCACATGAGGTATCTCCTCAGGTCTCTAAGGTTCTGCCATGTCATGATCCTCTGGAGTAGGATCTCTTTCAACATTTGGAATTGGTTCTTTGGTTGATTTTGCAACTCTGGGAGCCTCCTGCTCCTCTTCATCCTCATGAGTCTTCTTGGACTTGTTGAAAGCTGTGTCTTCATCAAATGTGACATCCCGACTAATCTCGATCTGACGGAATCCTGGGATGTATATGTGGTAAGCCTTAGATTGCTCACCATAACCCACAAATATTCCCTTCTTCCCTAAAGGCTCTAGTTTCGATCTCATCTCTTCTCCTTTGGAATGTGGATGAACAGCGGACATCCAAATATCTTCAGATGACTGACTTTAGGCTTCTTCCCTGTGAACATCTCTTCAGGGGTCTTGTTTCCAAGAGCACTATGGGAGATCCTGTTCTGTACATAGACTGCGGTTCTGGCAGCTTCTGCCCATAGATGCATGGGTAAGTCTTGATCGTGGATCATAGCCTTTACTGCTTCTATGATCGTTCTATTCTTCCTTTCGGCTACACAATTCTGTTGTGGATTATAAGGGACAGTGAGCTCCCTCTTAATCCCTACTTGCTTACAGAAATCTTTGAAATCCCCTGAGGTATATTCCCCTCCATTGTCTGACCTCAGGATCTTAATCTTCTTTTCAGAGAGATTCTCTACGAGCGCCTTGAACTCTTTAAACTTTTCAAAGACTTCATTCTTATTCTTCAGAAAGTAAATCTAGGTTTTGCGAGAATAATCATCAATAAAAGATGCATAATATTCATACCCGCTTAGAGAGGTGGTGGACATTGGTCCACAAATGTCTGAATGAATGATATCTAGAATACCTTTTGCTTTGTTGTCGCTAATTGGAAATCGGTTCTTCGTACTCTTCCCTTGAGCACATCCTTTGCATACTCATTCATGATCCACCTGGATCTTTGGTAATCCAGTCACCACCTTACTTACAATTGGTAAGGCCTTATAGTGTACATGAGCTAGTCTCCTATGCCATAGCTCATAGGGGTTCATGGTACTAACCATCATTGCTGCATTTGCATGACCCTTCAGTTTGTAAAGTCCTCCTTTTACTCCAATGACTACTGCATCATCAATAGTCTTCCCTTTAGGCCACATGAGAACTTCACCATCTACAAATGCAACTCGAAAACCTTTCTTATCTAATGCTGAAATAGATAGAAGGTTCTTCTTCAACCCAGGTACATAAAGTACATCTTTCATGTTCATGGACTTCCCAGAGTCCAACTTATAAGAGGCTTCTCCCATACCTTTGATGGGATATTGGTAGTCATCTCTGAGTTTTACCTTGTGTGGAGATTCCTTCTGGATGAGATGAGACAAGGATTCTTTGTATCCTATCATGTGCTTTGAAGCTCCACTATCCACTAGCCAAGTATCACTTCCATGAGATACTGAACCAGTGAGTGCTGAGATAAGAACATATTCTTCATTGGAGTCTTCATTATCTCTGGTCTTGTCATCATCACTATCTTCCGCTGCATGAGCATGAAACCTCTTCTTCTGCTTCTTCTGGTGTCCAGATTTGTTTGGACAATTCCTTGCAATGTGTCCAGTCTTGTGGCATGAGTAACATTCAATTGAAGAGAAATCCTTTCTGGTCCTTCTCTTCTTCTGGGGTCTTCTTGGAGAGTCCTCTCGGGGACAAGGGTTATCCTTCCTCTTCTTCCCACCTTTAGCATGAGTAGCTAAAGCTTGATCTTCATCGTCATTTAACTTCTCCTCTCTTACGACTATTCTTTCTTCTTCTTGGACACATTCTTCCCATAGGTTTCTGAATTTGATTAGTTTCTTTCTGGCACAAATGCCACGAACAAATGGTTCCCAATCTCGGGGGAGACCATTCAGAGTAGTCATCACAACTTCTGCATCCTCTATCATATCCCCAATGGCTTCTAGTTGTTCTTTGATCTGGGATACTCTAGAAAAGTATGAGTGCATGGACTCAGACTTCATGCTCTTCACACCCTTGAGTTGATTTCTCAAGATCATCTTTTTGTTGATGTGGTCATCTTTTTGTTGATGTTCTTTCCTTCAAACAGGCTGGTCAAGGCATCAAACATCTCTTTTGGTGTCTTCTTGGAAGACACATGGGGGATCAAGTGATCCTTGATGGAGTCAGCAATGATCCTCTTTGCTTTGATTAGATTCTTCTTATGCCTTGCCTTTTCTTCATCTCCCGCTGGTTCTGTAAGCCCTTCCTTCACATAGTCTTCTAGTTCATGCTCCTCAAGGATGGGCATGACTCTATACTTCCAGGATCTGAAGTTCTCAACTCCCTCAAGCTTTTCATCAAGCTTGGTATTGCTTGTCATTTTGTTATAATGAGAACCTCAAATGGAAATAGAAAAGTTTGTAGATCTTACCTTGATGATTTGCTGGATCTAGGGTTTGGCACAGAAACCCTAAAAATTCAAACTTCTGACAGGCCTGGGAAATGTACTTGATTGAGGCAAGCAAGCTGGTGTGCTCAAATTTTGGAAACTCCAAAAATTTAACCCTCAAAAGTGACCTACGATATTCGGATCTGCAATTTCTGGTTTTCTAGTTTTTAGTCCAAATCCCGAACTAGGGTTTGCTTGATCCCGGGGTTCTGCCCAACCAAAAAGTTTGATCTTGGGCTCAAAATTTTGATTTTTCTGAGGGGATCAATCCTATGCTGAAAGAACTCCAAAATTCTGCTTCTGTCAAAAGCCCTAATTTCCCGTGGCTGCACAATGTAATCTTTCACGCCAGCTCTGATACCATGTTAGTTTTTACTTGAACAGCATATAACATATAAACAATTACTGAAAGATAAACAAGCACAGCATAAAACACAATGAACACAGATATTCTCTCGGGGAAACCACAAAGGGAGAAAACCCCGGCAAAGCCTTCCTCAATATAGAAATCACAAAGTACAAAAGTTCTCCAAGACAAATCAACTACTCCTCCACTTGTGCGCACCTCTCTTCTTCACCAATGCGAACTTGCTTGAGTGAATGAGTGATTAGAAGTGAGAGAGAGGTCCTTTATTTATATTCTTCCGTTGGGGTGACAAATTCCCCAACCGGGCCGACTTCTCTACTTGACTGGTCAATTACATAATATAATAATCTTTTAGGGGTTTTTCTAGGCCGACACATGTCCTAGGGTTTACATTGATTCTTTCAATGACCTTTACATTATTAATTACATGACCATCATCTCCCAGAGGAGGAATATAATAATATAAATAGAATATCTTCCACAGTTACATTATTTTAACAGTGACAAAAAATTTATCTAGGGAATCGAGGCCCTCTTAGGTGTCACCGACTAGTTGTCTTCCTCTACCATCTTGGATAGGACCTTCAAGTAGACAACTACACTCTGTGTGACAACAATACCCAACACCCTAAAATTGACATATAAGCAAGCGAGCGAGTACAAGTGAGCGTGACAATTGAAAATCTACAATGGGTAAAGGAAGAAAGTGGTTACAACATGCAAATCAAGAAATTAAGGAGCTACAAGAATCTTTAAATGATTTGGAAAATCAAGCAAGTGATCTTCAAAATCAACTTGAAATGAAGGAGCAAGTGATTGATTTTCTTCAACTATAATTAATTAAAAAGGAAATGACTGATACAACTTGTGACACAAGTAATGCAATTCAAATGGCTGATGCAACTTGTGATACAATTAATGTAATGCAAAAGGTTGATGCTACTTGTGTCACAAATAACCTAGTACAACTAGGTCATACAAATACTATGCTTGATGATTCCTTATCTAGTCATGAGAAGAAATCCTTGATGAACACAAGTTTTGATGATAATGATCCCTATTTGTAGCCAGCATAGGACCAACACACTAATGAAGCTACAAATGCAATTTCAAATGAAGGTGAAGCTATACATGAACCTTCATTTCAAAATTTTCTTTTGAGTTCACTAAAGAAAACCTTTCAATGATGCAACAACATGCAATAAATCAACCCCACAAATTTCAAAGCAACAAGTTCATCCTTCTCTTTCCAATCCCATCATCAGACCTTGGGAAGAAATCAACAACAACAAGCACAGACAAGACTTGGATATGAAAAGGAAGTTACCTTTCATATTCTCGATTATTCCAAACCAATCCAGTTCCAAAGTGTTGAATTCCTTCGACAAGACTTGGCTTCACTTGTTCCAATTCAGTATCAAAATGTAAAATGGCAAGATAATCAACAAGTTGGTCATATGTATTATAGATTAAGGTTCATTGCATTTTTTATTATTATATTATTATATATTAAGATTCATTTGAAGGCCTAAAAGTGCACTTGGAACTTAGTAGTCTAATTTCAATTTAAGATTGCACTTTTCATTTTTTATAAATTATTTAAATCTAAAATCCCTAAGACGTCTTGCTCAAAAGTGGCTTTGTAACACATGTAGAGGAAAAATAGATAAATTGACATCTTAGCACATAAGTTGAGGCATCTTGGGATTTCAAAAAGGCGAAGCCAAGTGAAGATTAAGTCTCATTCATCAGATCTTGCTCCTAAAGGCCTAGGACGTCCTCCTTGGACAAAAACATGTGGCTTGGAAAATAAATAGTTGTTGGTTGTTGAGGTCAAAGAGTATAATGAGGAAACAACCCATGGTTTCCTAAACCACCCATGGTATTTTTCCTCTTGTATTAGGATAGCCCCATGGTATTGAAGATTTTTAATATTTTTCTACAACAAGCAAGGGAGAAGCCCTCACCAAGCCAACGAATTCTTCTATCAAAGCCAAAACATTTCCTTGGATCTCGGAAACAACACATGGTATTTGTTGATGGTTTCTTGCTCACCCTTGGTATTTGAAGGAGGTATCTTGGAGACCCATGGTATTGAGTTTACTATTTTCATTCTCCAAGGCAAGGAGGCACCTCAAACCCTAGGACGAATTCACTATTTTGGAAAATATTTTATTGTATGAGTGGTGCTAGACCATTGATCTAGCAACAAACACCTTAGGATGAAATCACCCAATTATTCAATGTAACAAACTCTTGTAAGCCTATAAATTTTCTCCAAAGGAAAATTTACCTCTCTAAGTCTATATAAAGAGGGTGATTTTCATGTGCAGGGCGAGAAATTTTGGCTATGCAATAAAATTTCTAAAATTCGTCTCTCTATTGCTACTAGATGAACTTCACTAACATGAAATAACTTGTTTTGAGTTTGCTTAGTCATGGTAAAGAGCTAGGTGATTGTTGCAACCTTACCTAGTTTGGTCAATATTTCATGGTTTCTTTCATTTGTTTGCTACAACCACACTTGTTTAAATTATGATTTTGATCACCATGAGTTTTGCTAATGAAATTTTGAGCTTCTTGTAGGGTTTGGATTGTTTTCCTTGTATTACAGGTAGCAAAAAAAATTTGAAGCAAAGGAGATTTGAGTTGTCTCATCTAGACAAGGAGAGAGTTTGAGTATCCACACCCTCACTTGAAGCTTCATCAACCAATATTCTGATTTTTCCTGTGCTTAAATGACTCCATATGCCCAAGCAATAGATTTTATTAGGCACTAGTCTAGGGTTTCTATTTTTTTTACTTTGTCTAGTTAATTTTCTCCATCATACAATTTTTCTAGTCTCTTCTCATTTTTGTAGGTACTTGGAAAATATATTGGATTATTTTAAGAGGTTCTAAGGAGAAGGGAAAACGTTTTTGCTAACTTAATAATCTTTAAATCCTAATGCCTTTTCCCACTGTCTAAAAACCAGCATATCTAGAAGCTTCTAAATTTTATCCAAGTATCTTTTTTTTTTAGCATATTTTTGTTCAAAATCTAACCCTGGTGTGCTGGTTTTAAACTTTTTTGTTGAATATAAGCTTGGATTCACTCCATCCTTGTGGGAAGATATCTTCTTCACATTCTCACTATGGTTGGAGGATTTAATGAACACTAAAATTTATCTTATTTTCTACGCCATAAATCGTTGCAAGTTGTGCTTATTCGGCCTTCATTAAAGTTTTAATTTGTCATGTAAAAGATTTATTGGAAGGCCCTAACTTGTGGTCAATTCAGACCTCTTCTAAATGGTCCTATGTAGCACAGGAACTGTTCCCAGCCTTTATGAAACTCATTCCTGAAGTTCCGACATTCCAAAGAACTTGGGAACTTTCCAAATCCAACGGGAACTGTACCGGATGGTTGGAAACTTTTGGGGAACTTTTAGTTTTGAAAATCGGGAACTTGGGGACGTTTTTTTGCACGTTTCCTTCACCAATAGCTTCCATGCATTCATGATCACCACCAATCAAAACTGAAATTTCCAGGGTAGACGAGAAGGAGATGCGAGGGTGCACCTGAGGCATTCTACAGCTCGAGAGTGAATGTATGGAACCCTAAAGACAAAACAAATCAAAGTTACAATGTCATAAAACTTTTTTATTAGTAGTTTGAATTAAATATATACCTTTTTTATATATTTAATTAAGAATTAACTCCCAGTAATAGGCTAAGAGTTAAATACTAAGAAGGTTTTGTTCTCATTGATTGGATCTATTTGTCATAAGAAGAATTGGTGTTGGTTACTCTTGCTAATATTGAACGAAATACTTGCTGCATAAGTAACCTTATCGAATCATTAGCAAGTGAATGATATTTGCAATATTCTTAATGACTAATTTCTAGAGATTATTACTGAGTATATGAGATCATAGTTAAGTGGACATTTCTTGGAAGCTAGGTTTCAAGTTGAATCTCATAGTGGATATTGAACATTGGTAATGCATTTTATGAATTGATGATAGTTTAGAAATCTTGGGATATACGAAGGGGACGAATTGAGAAGCTAACATTCAATTTGCTATTTGATTCTTGTTAGCACATTGAAGTATATATTTTAAGTGATAGATCTTTTATTTCAATGTTATTTATAATAAATGCATAATGGTACATTGTGAAAGTCTTATTACAGACAAATATCATTGGAAGATTATGCATCTGTCATTTTATTGCTCAAATTGACAATTGGGTTTTGGGAGTAGAAGACATGTTCCAATGTCTATAAAGAATTTCAGGATCTGTCGTTAGGCAGATAAAATTGCCTTCTAAGAGACCCCTACTAGTACAGTGACCAGTGTTGGGACACATCTCCTTGCGTCCTCGTTAGGTGCAAGATGTTGGGACATCCCCTTTGACTCCAGTCTAGTACCCCTAGTCCAGTAGTACTGCATTAGACAACACTGAGCACGGACTTCGACTCCACATACCTTGCGTATATCGGGGACCCTTTAGGAATCCTGGAACAAACCTATCGATCGTCTTGATGTTGTAGTGCACCGAAAACAACATTCGGGAAGATTACTCTTCAGCTACCTAGATCGTCGGGTGACGTGACCAAGGGTATGGTCGATCCTCTTCAGTTAGTGCTCTTAGAGATTGGGTCGAGCGTCACTGTTGGACCCCGCACGTAGATTGAAGAGCTACAACAATTTGATAATCCCTGTGACTTATAAAGCCTTGGTTTGGGATTTTTACTCTTTAAAGTCCATTTGTCTATTTCATTTTGCAAGTACTTTATTTGTATCATTTATTTATATAGCATTGATTATTTAATATTGAATTATGTCTTTTATACTTCATTGAATATCTTAAGTAGGCCCAACATGAAAAATATAGCTATATCTGTATTTGGGGCTAGATAGGTCATCTTTCAGCCATGGAAAATAGCTTGCCTAGGGTCTCTCTCTTGGTTAGTCTGGGCTCATTTACTGTTGGGCCTGGGAAACCAAAAAGTGGATTCCCTTCTGGTAGTGACACGTTGGGTTGAGATTTTGGGAATCTGTAGTTGTGCCGGTTTAGTAGCCAATTCACTTGCCAATCTTGGGGCTGCTAGGTTGTGCATAAATAGAACTCAAGATGCCAAATCCAGAAATTTCATTAGAAAAACTCTTTTTACTACAGTTGTTGAAACAATAAAACTTAAGATCCTGAAACAGCAGTTGATTTTTTCCAGAGGCGTTAAAAAAAGAGTCTCTACACATTTGAGTGGAACTTAATGATAAGGTGTTACCAATTGCATTGAAATCACCATGGAACAAAGGAGAAAGATACGTATACAATGAGAGAGACCTGCCAAATGCTGGAGTCCATTACCACCAGCTTCAGAGTCTGACAAATCCAAGTTCTTCAATGATGAGAGTCCTGAATTCAAGCAACAGTTTCTTAGTTTACAATTTGGATCCTCTATCTAAATAATCAAGCTTCTAGTCTGTTAGTGCAAAAATAAAAGACTGAATTTAAGAAGTATGTTGTTATTGGATCATTCATCATTTTGAGCAATGAAAAGCATAGTACAAAATGTACACAAAGATCTTATTCTATGTAGATGTGTGGAAAATGTAGGAAACATTATGATAGTACACCATTTACAGACATTTACAGAAAGATGACATGAAACAGGCCCGCAAACCCATTAAGTTTGAATTGAAAAGGAATGTACTGTGTCCCATCACCTCTTGTACCTAATAATGATCAGACCAATCATTTTTTCAATTAAATATGAATACTGTGTTTGTGTGCATTCCGTATCCTGTTACATATATATATATATATATATATATGGAAACTCTTATTTTGTCATTTACCTACCCCCACAAACATTCTGGTAACACTTGATTCATGAAGTATTTTTCTTTCAGATAACTGATCATGCTTTACCATTTTCAATAACAGAGTTTTCAAACCTATAGTAGTGCATCAATTAAGGATAATTTGTAATAAACAATAGTTCATTAACATGAAAATATCCAACATAAGAAGGAATGATAGTTGAAATCCATACAGGCTAAATATAATTATACAATTGATAATAAATGAGATATATGATACAGATGATACAATGAACCTTGGTAATGGTATACTTGTAAGCATTGACTAGACATGAAGGTGAAGGGTTGTGTGCCTTAGTTAGGTTGTGTCCTTTAGATAATTTAATTGATATTAATATTATTATCATTATCAATGTTTAACTTTATTATTATTAGCATGTCATCTTTGAGAGATTGAGACCGAGGAGCACTTCATCTTTCGATGCCATATCTACTATGAGATCTACAAGCAGTTTCATTATCTCTTCAAGGACCTTCTCACAAAGCTTCAGACTTTGACTATGTTCTTCAAATTTTCAAATACCTTGATCAACGATGTCTGTCTCTATACTTGCAGGAGGCCTTCCGACTTTGCTCCTCCACCCTCCAACGAGATTCTCAGTCGTGACCAACCTCCACTCAGCATATTACTTCCTTCTTTCCGATTCTTCCTTCCTCTAGGGGAACCAAGAGACACTTGAATGGCAGTACTGCCCTTCACTGCAGATCAGTTAGGACACGACAGACCACCTCCACCTCTACCTGACACCAACGTTGTGGCCAGCCTCGGCCCCATCCCAGCAGTCGGACAACCTCACCCAGGACACAGCTATAACTCCCCACTCTAGGCTGCGATGCACTTCCCATTATAGCTCCTCCTCCTCTTCCAGTTCTTTCTCCAGACAGAGTACTCTTTTGATCTTCCTTTAATTAAGCTCAAATGGTAGAAGAGATGCTCCCAGTGTTTCTAGCAATGAAGCACCACTCGCCCAAGACTCGCGAGTACCCGCGAGTCTGGGCGAGTCAACCTCCAAGACGGGTAATCGTACAAGACTCGTTTGCTGACTCGGGCAACTCACAGGACTGGTCAAACTCGCAGCTACTCGTTCGAAACTCGGCACGGACTCGGCAAGCAAATTAATAAATTATTATAGTTTTAGTCATTAGGGTCAGGTTACATGGCTTTACCAGTCACTCACTATGTTCGTTTTTGATAACTGCTCTCATCTAACGCTTATGAGAGCTGCTCGTTTTGAATAAACTTCGAAATGAAGGGGCCCCCGGCCATCTCTCCTTTTAAAATCTCTATTCCATCATCGTTCCCACCCCACTTTCCGAACGGCAGTGTCATTAAAAAATCGAGGTGAAGAAACTGTCGAGCGAAGATACCCGACTTCATCATTTGTCTTGTCGAGGGAAGATACCCAACTTCTCTTTTATTAAACAACAGAACCAATATTATAATTGTGCAAATTTGGATACTCCGGTTATGGCAACGTACGTATAAGGCTCGGGCCTTGAACCAATATTATAATTAGTGAAAATTACAAACGAAGGTCTGTAGGTCTTACAAAACAGGGTAATTTTATTTTAGATGATAATTTTATTAAAATATTGGCTTTATGTAAAAGATTATTTTTATATTAGATGATGTTGATGTGTTTACATTGATTTTTGAAAAAAAAGCTGTTTTTATTATTTTATTTAGATTTTAGAAAATTTATTTATTTAAATAAAAATAGTTTTTAGATTAATTATTATAATAATTATATTACTAAAGAAATATGAATATTTTGATTTTATTAGAAAGATTATTTTATTAAAGAATTTTTTAATCTAAAGAAATAAAATATAATCAACCAACTTTATAATTATCATTTAAAAGTTAATTTATAAAAATAATTTATCATAAAAAACCAAAAGCAATATAATTTTATGATCATTATTTAAATTTTTCATACAAAAATTGATTGTGTTATGTTGTATTATCATAGTTTATGAGATAATGTTATGAATTATTACATAGATTGTAGTTTTATAACTTACATGGATTGGAAATGCCATTAACCTCTTTTTTGTGTCCAAAATATTCTATATTTTAAGTTTTTTCCTATTTGCCGAGTCTTGCCGAGTCTGTCCCGGGTCTTTCCCGAGTTTTTCCCGAGTCGACGAGTCATATGCCAGCCGAGTCTTTGCCGAGTCCGAGTCGTGCAACATTGGTTTCTAGTGCTCCATAACAAATTCACCATTACTGTATCACAATTTTCATATTTACTCGCTATATACATTTCTCTTTTGGATCATCTCTCCATCTATGGAGTTTTCCCTTTTGGTTTTTCTTTAGGTTTTGAATCTTTGATTTGAGTCATGTTTCATGCTTTTAGCAACACCATTAATTGTTTCAGGATGTTTAGGTTCCAACCTCATCAAACTTCATATGCAAAAAGTAGAATTTTAGATCCCATTCTGAATTCAACAGACTTAATAGTTTTAGGATTTCGAGATTGCAACGTTCCCACTGGATGTTGTTATGTATGCAGGTATGGGATTCGCATTTAATCAAGCACATCAACCCCTCTACGTACCTTGATGTTGGCGGTGTTGATTGTTGAACTCCTCTATCATGACCTTAATAAAAATGTACCCTTCACTCAAGCAAAATCACTTATTAAGCATGGGAAGCTTTTTCTACTTTTTTTAACACTAGGATTGGGAAGTTTCATCAAGGGTGTTGACTAATGTCCTTGGAGGATCAACTTTGAGATTCGAGGTAGAGGCAAGGTCTAGAGCCTAGAGGAGGGGGGCATAGGGTGCTATTGAGGAATAGGATCCCAATAGAGGTAACGATTTTGGTGATATGTAGTCATTTATTGTAGCATGAAGTTTTTTGGACTCTAGAGGTCATTTAGAGCCTGTTTGTTTATATATTTTGGGTCAAATATAGATTGCACTTGATGCTAATTAGTTATATGCACCCTTATTGGCAATATAAATGACAAACTTTGCATATTTGTGTAATAGTTTGGATTCATATGTATGGACATGAATATATATGTTTTTTCAAAATTTGAATATTTTATGTATTTTTTGGTCGACTATTTTTTTCAATTTTTTTGGTTTTGGTCGAGTTCAAATTTTGGGCTTGACCAATTCGATGACCAGACTTGTTCTGATAACATTGCCTATAACCAGCTTTAGATAAAACTGGTTGACCGTCTTGTTGCTATAGTACACTGAGAACAACACTCGTGGAGATCACTCTCTAGTACCTACGTAGTTGAGTAGTACGTCTAAGGGATTTTTGGTCTAGTTCAAACTTTTGGGCTTGACCAATTCGATGACCGGACTTGTTTTGATAACATTGCCTATAACCAGCTTTAGATAAAACTGATTGACTGTCTTGTCGCTATAGTACACTGAGAACAACACTCGTGGAGATCACTCTCTAGTACCTACGTAGTTGAGTAGTACGTCTAAGGAAACAATCAAGTCTCGGGTCGAGTACTATTGTTGGACCTCGCACATATATCAAAGAGCTATAGAACTTGACACTCCCTCATCTTCAGGACCCTATAACCCTTACTCTCACCTAATAATCCAATGGTGGACAATACTCCTTCCTATAAACCACCTTTCAAGACCTCGAACAACAAGAACATGTACTGGACTTGTACATTTGGGCATCATCTGAACGTCACGACTGGACTCCTACATCTTGGCATCATCTTCACGTCACGATTGGATTGGTACATCTTCTGATCGTCACGACTGGACTAGTACGTCTCTTCATCATAAGAAAAGGGTCAACATCGTCAATACAGGACGATATCCCATACAGGGATCCAAATATACTCTATACAAGAGTCCTCTCCATACTGGAGAAGTTCCTCATAGGAACAATAGTCCTAACTGGACTAAGCTCATTATGGTCTATAAGGACCATCTGCCCTAATTGGAGTGAACTCCTTGTCGGTCTACGAGGAACGCCTGTTCTAATTGGACCGAACTCTTTTTTGATCTATGAGGACCGCCTATTCTAATTGGAATGAACTCATTATCAGTCTACAAGGACCACCTGTCCTAATTGGACTGAGTTCATTTTCGGTCTACAAAGGACCGCCTGTCCTAAACAGCGTTCATTGTCGGTCTACAAGGACCTCCTGTCCTTAACAGAGTTCATTGTCGGTCTACAAGGACCGCTTGTCCTACATGGACTATGAGCACTCCCTCTCACTAAGGGAAGCATTCTCCAATACTCCAAGTCTTTCACGAAAGTACACAAACTTCACTCTGGAAAGAGGCTTGGTGAGAATGTCTACAATCTGTTCATCCGTCGAGATATACTGGAGCTGAACGGCTCCTCTCTATACCATATCTCTGATATAGTGGTACTTGATTTCCACATGCTTCGATCTGTCATGGGATACAATATTCACTAAAAGCTTCACAGAGCTTTGATTGTCATAGTGAATCATGGTAGGCTCAAGTGTGTACCCGGACAATCCTGCAAAGAGCTTCCAAAGCCATATTGCTTCTCGTGCTTCCACACTTGCTGCAATATACTCTGCTTCTCCAGTGCTCAATGCTATTGAGGGTTGCTTCCTACTGCACCAGGAAATCACTGCAGAACACAAACTGAAGCAACACCCGGAGGTGCTCTTCCTGTCCACAACACTTCATGCCCAACCTGAATCTATATATCCATACAATCTAATGTCACTCCTAGAAGCATATCTCAGTCCATATTTCACAGTGCCATGTAAATATCAGTGTTACACGGGTACGCATTTCCGAACCCCGGAAACAAGTTTCCTCGCTCCCACGCGTTTCGGAAACTAGGAAACAAGTTTGGGTACGTTTCCACCGCGTACCCAAATCCGGAAATGGCGGGAAACACACATAGGGGTCATTTCCTCAAAAGGCGGAAACGTCGGCGAGTTTGTGGCCCAAAAATAACCACGTGGCGGCTCAGATTTCCTCGTTTTCCCTCTGATTTCGGTTTCCCTCGGATTTTCTTCACCCGTCGCGTTCATTTCCAGGTCGGGTTTGCACTTTGCAGAGGCCGCATTTCGGGTTTGCACATTGCAGAGGTCGTCTCACTGTCAACTGGAGTCCGTGCGAAGGTTTTTTCCCAGCTTGCAGGTTAGTTGAAGTTCCAAGTTCAAACCTCCGGACCCTGTCTATTTTTAATTTTTTATCGATCTGAATTTTAAAAAAAAATGATACGTGGTGTGTCGGCCTTTGGCCCTTTCGCGGGTGGCTCGGGGTCTGTCCCGTGCCGCTGTTAGCATATGCTAACAGCGGCACGGGACAGACCCCGAGCCACCCGCGAAAGGGCCAAAGGCCGACCACCAACTATCATTTTTTTTTAAATTCCATTAAATTTTTTAATATTCAATTTAATTTTTAACTTTTACAACAGTTGTTTAAAAAATTAAAAATTAAAAAAACTCAAATTGTTACAAAATTTCATTGACATTGAAAAATTTCAATAGGTCAAACAGCAATAGCAACAATGAGTCACAACAGCAATAACAGTGACAGCGACAGTGATACTGATAACCCAGAAAATCAAAACAGTAATAGAATGGCAGCAAGCATGAATAGGCCTGTGCATGGGGCAGATTCTAATGGGCCACCTAGAAGTTTGTCAGAATATGCGAAGGGGACATTTGATCCTTTAAAACCCCTTCTATTATATGCATCCAAACAACCAAAAAGAGCTTCAAAAAGAGCTTCAAATGCTGGTGGTGGTTCACGTGATTGGAAATGCAATATTTGTGACCATGCTTGGGTTGGCAGCTATAGCAGAGTTAGGCAACATCTTTTGGGGATTCCTGGTAAAGGAGTGCATGTTTGTGCCAAGCTGACAGCAGAACAAAAATATGAACTTTTGAGGCTGCAATTGGCTGTAGATGGAAAAGGAATGTTTTCTAGCAGAAATGTCACCTCCCACGATGACCCTTCCAAAGCTATGTCTCCACCATCAGGGGTTGGGAGTGCTACATCAAAGAGAAAAAGGTCAGAGGGTTCTAGTTCTACATCTTGTTCTTGTGCAATAGGTACCACATTAAATGGCATGTATAGTTTGCAAAAACGAGATGATACAGATGATGCAATTGGCAAATTTTTGTTTGCTAATGGAATTCCTTTCCATGTTGTTCGTTCTCCTTACTATAAGGAAATGGTTAAAGCAATTGCAGAAATGGGACCTTCATATCTACCACCCGGTGAACATAAGATAAGAACAACAATTCTAGAAAGGTAGGTATCAAAAATTAATGTGCAAAAGGAGGAAATGAGACAAACATGGGTGAGGTTTGGGTGCTCTATTGTTATGGATGGGTGGACAGACATAAGCAAGCACCCACTAATCAACATCATAGTGACATCTACAACAGGTCCATTCTTTCTTAGAGCCATTGATTGTTCTGGAAAGCGCAAGGATGCATCTTTCCAATATGAGCTTCTTCAGGATGCTATAGAGGAAATTGGGGTTGATAATGTGGTGCAGGTTGTGACAGATTCAGCAGCAGTTTGTAAATCAGCCGGGTTATTGATTCAGAGTAGATATCAGCATATTTATTGGGCTCCTTGTTGTGTGCATGCACTCAACAATGCATTGAAGGACATTGGCAAAATCCAATGGATATCGGACTTGGTAACAGCTGCTAGAGATGTGCAGATGTTTATCTGCAACCATCAAACCTCTTTAGCCATGTATAGGGCTCACACGAGGAAGGAATTCCTCAAGCCAGTTGATACTAGATATGCTAGTCATTTTCTCTTATTGGAGAGGATGCTAGAGGTACAAGCACCATTGCAAGCCTTAGTTGTGAGTCCAAATTGGGGAAGGTGGTCGGAATCCAAGACAGACTTGGGGAAGAAGGTTAGAACTCAGGTGTTGGACAATGTTTGGTGGGAAGATTGTTCTTATTTGGTATCATTCTTGCGCCCTATTGTGGAGGTGATTCGCTATGCCGATTCTGATTCTCCTAGTCTTGGAGAAATCTATGAGACCTTTGATAGTATGTTGGGTCGTGTGAAGGTCGCCATTCAAATAAGGGAGCCCTCATTAGATTTCTATACAACCCAGGTTCGACCCGTCATCCAGCGTAGATGGGACCGCATGAACACACCTTTGCACATGGCAGCATATGCACTAAACCCAAAATGGTATGTGGAAAGGCCTGGGAGAGTGCCTCCCATTGATGATCCCGAGGTAAAGAATGGTTTTCTAGATGCAATTGAAAAGATGTACAGTGAGGAGGAGGGGGCAAAACTTCGAAGACAATTTGTTCAGTTTGCAAGTCTTACTGGCCCCTTCAACAAGCGTGGTGCTCGGATAGATCGTATAGATTTAGCCCAGGATGACCCGATTGGTTGGTGGAGGATATATGGGGATGATGCACCAGAGCTCAAACATCTTGCTATGCGTTTGTTGTCTCAGATTGCTAGTTCCTCTGCAGCGGAGAGGAATTGGAGGAATTGGTCTACATATAGCTTCATCCACTCTATCAAGAGGAACAGACTTACCTCTAGAAGAGCGGAGAAGTTAGATGCTGTGCATAGTTCTCTACGACTTGATCATAGAAAGACACCTGAGTATTTGAAGGGACCAACGACACGATGGGATGTTGATCCAGAGGAGGATGCACAAGTTGATGTGGAGGAGGGACCTAATGAGACACAACTTGGTTTGGTTGGTGTGCCACTTAGCATGTTTGAGAATGCAAATGATTCTGATTCAGATGGTGACATTCCCATGCTTGATCCTGATTCATTCGTGCAGCAACTTGATGCAAAGACTAGTGGGGCATTGCCTTGAGCAATGATGCTCATTTGATGTTCTACTTTCTATTTTAGACTTTAGTTTGTGTTTTCATTTGGTGTTACTGTTAAGTGGTTAACATTACACTTGACTCTTTAACTTTAAACTTTAAAGTTTAAACTTTTTAATTCCCAATATGAATGTTGAATCTTGATGTATGAGTTTGAGTTTAAAACTTTTTAAACTTTTTTAAACTTTTAAGTTTTTAACTTTTTAAGTCCTAATATGATGTGATTTAGTTTTACTGATGTTTCTTGGAATGCATCATTGAAGTGTGATTTACTGATGTATTCACTATTTACTGATTTATGAATATGATGTTTCATGTTTCATGTTAGTGGATTCTGATTTACTGATTTATGAATACATGATGTTCATGTTAATGTTTCATGTTAGTGGATTTACTGATTTATGAATACATGATGTTAACGTTATAATCATAATGTTATTGTTTTGTTTCTATTTAGTATTTAGTTACTAGTTACTACTAATCAGTAATCTTTAAAGTTTAAACTCTTAAATTATAATTTTAAATTTTTTTAATTTTGTAGTATTCTGGGTGGGGTCCCCTATAATTTAAAAATTTTCCTATGTTGAAGACCTCGACGTACCCTTCGGCGTTTCCTAAAATTTGGGGGGTACTTCTACATATGCCATTTCCGCGTTTCCCCGCTCCCGCGTCCCCACGTCCCGAAAACTTGGTGGAACATTGGTAAATATCTTAGCACATGCTTCGCAGCAACCCAATGTACATGTCTCGGTTCACACATAAACTGACTGAGAGCACTCACTGCAAAGCAAATATACGGTCTCGTGTTAACTAGATACATCAGTGAACCGATCAACTGTCTGTACATGGTAGGATCTATCAATTCTGACTCGGAAGCTGAGTCACTCAACTTCTTAAGGTTTATCTCCATGGTTGTATTCATGGACTTACAGTCCATCATATCAAATCTTTTCAAGATATAAATGGTATATTTTCCTTGGCTCGGGAAAATCTCATCCTATCTCTACCACACCTCCAAACCTAAGAAGTAATGCATCGGACCAAGATCCTTCATCTCGAACTCAGAGGCTAGCATCTTCTTGCACCATTCGGTAAGTTTCTCATCTCCTGTGAGAAACAAATCATCAACATACAATACTAGTATCAATGGTCTTCCATCCTCAACCTTGTAGTAAAGGTTAGAGTCTACCTCACTCTTGGTGAATCCAAAGCTCACCAAGTATCCATCAATCCTGACATACCATGTTCATGGTGCCTGCTTGAGGCCATACAGGGCCTTCTAGAGTCTGCACACATGGGATTCCTTCCCATGAATCTCGAAACACTCTATTATTCCGTTGAGGAAAGCAGTTTTAACATCCATCTGATGTAACTTCCATCCCATAGCTGAAGTTAGAACTATGATTGATCTGATGGTCATGTATCGTGCAGCTAGAGCAAATGTCTCATCATAATCGACTCCCTCTTTCTGAGAGAACCCTCTAGCTACAAATCTTGCTTTGTGCTTCTCAATGCTCCCATCTGCTGCATGCTTAATCTTGTAGATCCACTTGGAAATCACCACTTACTTCCCTTCAGGTCTTGGCACAACTTCCCATACGTCATTCTTGATGATGGATTGATATTCTTCCATCATGGCATCTTTCCAAACCTGTTGGTTGGCAGCCTTCTCGTAACTGGAAGGCTCAAAATCAATAATATGGGACATCAGTGCTACATATCTTGAATATCTTCGAGGTTTCTTGATCTCCCTGAATGTACCTAGGGAGCAACATGCTTTTTTGCATCCTCTAAAGTCTGTCGAGCCCAAATAGGCCTCTTCCTCCCAATAGCAACATCTCTAGGAACATCTGTGGGTTCTACTGGATCAACTAGATCCATCGGATCTACAGAACCTACTGGATCTGTCGGCTCCCTTTGTCATGAAAGCCATCCTGCCATCTGATCTTGAGAGTTAATTCTAAGCATCCTGCTCCCTCTCAAATACTGAGTATCAACGGGATCTTAATCTAGCTGACTATATATCCATCACTTGCTCTTCAGAACAAGTCCCATCATCCTTCTCTTGTAGGCCATAGTCATATGGTCTTTCCCTACCAATCAGATTTCGTCAAATAGTCAGCAACATTGCATAATCACCAGAAATTAAATTATATTTCAATGACAATAGTTCACACAGTCATGTAAGCATCTTAGCCAATGCTTCAGCACAACATCCATCCATATCCCGAACATACTTGGTCACTATCTGGATGCCTTCCATCTCTACCAGAACATACTGTCAAGAGCATGCACTGCTCTAGTATGTCAGCAAAGAGGTTTCATCCTAGACTAGTTCCATCTAGGGTTCATGGAATGTTGTACAGAACTAAAGGCTGCTTACTCAACATATGCACAATATGAGCCTACTGCTAGTCAATCTCAATCATATAAACATGCTATATCATAACATGCATAGCACACTTCCTGTTTCTAAGAATACAGATATGCACACAACTATTATGAACATTCAGATTGATATACAAGAGCAATAATGGCAAATGATAATCAAAATACTTATCTCTTATTGTTTTGTGTGGGCTCCCTCTTAATCCCTGCCTCCTTGCAGGGATCACTGGATTCCTTAGATCTTTATCTTCTTACTTGGAAGCTAACTGCAACCTGGATCTTCATACAACAGTAATGACAATCTCGTTATCTGGAGATAATAAAGTCATTGGTGTACTAGAAGAAGAACTCCTTCGGATGGTCATCATCTTCTACATTCCTTGACCTCTTTGGTGGAGTTTCTTCATCTACATCAGCTGTGGAAGCATGTTCTTTCCTCTTCTCTGATGTACATTGATTCTTGCAGTGACCGAACTTTCTGCGCTTGTAGCATTGAACCTTTGACATGTCCTTCTTCTTCCTTTGATCATGATCGGGACTTGATCTTCTGACTTTGTCTTTTCGTCTGAAGTTCCTCTTTCCTTTCTTCTTGGTATGTGTAATGAGGGCTAGATCTTCTTCATGAGGGGCTTGTATTTTGCCTCTAGCCACAAGTCTGGTTTCTTCTTGTGTACAGTCTACCCATAGCCTTTCAAAATTTGGTAGTTTTGATCTTCCCGATATGTTTCGGATGAAAGGTTCCCAAGATGAGGGAGACCATTCAAAGTCATCATGACCAACTCTCTGTCTGCAATAATTTCACCAATTGTTGCCAATTTATCTTTAATCTTTGTGATTTTCATGAAGTATGAAGCTATGGTTTTTGATCTAGACATCTTGATGCTTGAGAGTTGTTGCCTTAGGGCAAGAGCCCTATTAATGTTTGTATTCTCAAACAATTTCTTAAATGTGTCAAACATTGCCTTTGTCGTCTTCTTTTAAGAAATTTGAGGAATCAAATGATCCTTAACTGAATCTATTAGGATCCTCCTTGTCTTGGCATCATTCTTCTCCCACTGAGTCTTCTCTGATTCGCCTTCGGGTTCTGACACTCCTTCTACAACAAAATTTAGTAGATCATTTTCTTCTAGAGCAATAAGAACTCTAGACTTCCATGAATGGTAATTTGAAGCTCCATCAAGCCTATCTTCAACCTTGATGCTTGACATTTTGATTGGGTAGTAGATTTGTAGTTTGGATCAGAAACCCTCGCAAGAGCTAGGTCAAACTTGAATTTTGGATTATTGGAAAAACACTCCAACAGATGAATTCGCCCTCCTGGGGAGAGTTGAATCAACCTTCTTTTCTTCTTGATCTGTGATCAGAACACTGAGAACCAACAAACCCTAATTCTTGACTAGCTGCAGCAACTGCAGTAATTAGGTCAAAAAATGAAAATAGTCAAAATGGAATTATGTTTGCACAGAAAAATTCGCCCTACTGAGGCGAGCTCAATGAAGGTAAGATCGAACCAATTTGATGGTTGGAAGTTAAGGAAACTTCAAACCCTAGTTCCTGGCAATAGTTACTTTCAATACAACTCTGATACCATGTTAATGTTTTTACTTACAGCAGTATAATAAGCAATAAAAAGGATCACTGAAAGAACAACCATGCATAGAAAACACACAACAATTTACCCTGGGAAAACCCAACAACCCTTTCTTAATCTAAGAGTTAGTACAATGAAGATAAAAAGTACAATAAGAATAGATGCCCAAGAAATCAGCTACAAAAGTCTTCTACTACCCAGAGAGTGTGAACTTCTTCTCTTGTACGAACTTGCTTGAGTTGAATGATCAAATGAGATGAGCAACACTTCTATTTATACATTACTTTTTGGAAAATTCCCTTACTGGGCCGACTTGTCCTATTGCAATATAAAAATTCATTTAATGTTTATTTTGCTTCTTTAGGTCGGCTGGGCTAGTAAGGATGCCTCACATAGCTATAACAACAACAGATGTCACTCTTTGCACACTTGAGAAAAATTTGGCAATGGCTCAAAATTGCATGAAGCAACAAGTAGACCAACATCGCTTAGAGCATTCATTTGTAGAAGTCAATCAAGTGTTCCTTCACCTCCAACCTTGTAAGCAAACCTCTCTCAAAGTTAAAGGCCATCAAAAGTTCGCACCAAATTTTTATGTCCCATATCAAACTATTCAACACATTGGTCAGGTGGCCTACAAATTAGCGCTCCACACTCCAAGATTCACCCAGTATTTCATGTCTCCTATTTGAATAAAGTCTTAGGATGTGCCCTCCCTATAAGAGCCTCCACATGGCATTTAGATGACATTATGTGGACGGAGTTGTCTAAAAATTCAACGATTTGGCTCGAACGAGGGCTTTTCACCGGAAACCAAAGTTTTTTATTTTGCGAAATCTGAATTTAATTGTGTTTTAATGGCGATTTTGATGGTAGAAATGGATTCAACACCATCAAAAACCCGGATTTTAAAAAATTTATGTCGGATTTTTTCAAAATTGTGCCGAAAAAATCAAATTTTTCTGATTGAAATCATAGAACTTTTAGACTACGCGTTATGTGGACTTGTCAAACCCTATATGACCCTTACGAAGGAGCACCTATAATAGGATAGGAACCTATAAATAGAGAAGTTCATTTGCCAAAGGGGTGTGAAAGAAGTGTGAAGAAGAGCTAAATGGCATAGTTAAATATCTAATTTGAGCAAAGAAGTCAAGGGCAATTCAACTTGAGGTTTGTAATCTTCTTCTTGTATTTCCAAGGATGATTTAATGGCTGAATTTACTATTGCAAAACTGTTGTAAGAATCTTTGAAGAAGGGTAATTCTGCATCAATAAGAAGAAATAAGGTTATCATTGCTCAATAAATAGATATTGTTGTTGTCATTTCTGCATGTTAAAGGGTAGTTGCTATCTTTTCTTATTCATGGCTGCATGTTATCTACGGTTGGTTTATAATTCTTGAGAGTCACGCCTTTGAAAGGACACTCCTTTTAATTTATGCATATTAAAGAAAATCCATGTTGTTGGTTGGAGAATATTATTAACAACCCAACTACACCTCCTTTCAATTTGTTTGAACATTATTGATCCTAACTCAATAGTGCAACTAGATAGACACTACTACATTCTTCCACACATATTATCTCAAAGAAATATAAAAAATAACATTTTCTAGGGTCCCCCTCCCCCCGCCCCTCGTGCTGGAAAAAGCCACCCTAAAGTGCGAGGAAGCATTATTGTGGTGACATTGGGCAATCTTCCCAAGTGCCACTAGGGTTGCACTTTGTTAAGGGACTTTATAACATATAAAATGCAAGTTTGGGAGGTAAGAGGCTAGATGATTACATATCTAAGAGAGCTAATACATTGTACATACAATTATTGATACAAATGCTCCAAGACTCTATTACAGAAATGTTTGCCTTCCATAACGATCTTGGATCGCTATACCGCTATAGATATTCTAGTGACTATTGACATCCTTGGTTGTAACGTGCAAACATTGAAGGTTATGGGAGTGTGGAAGTGGAGTCATTGATGAGTGTAGAGGATGAAACTTGACTCACGCCACTAGAATTCAGTGCCGTAAATATCATAGAGCCTATATGGCCATTGTACACCTCAACCACACTCGTCAATAAAGACAAGAAGCCACTATGGTCATTGCCCCTTTGACTCTTCGAGGAGAATTGCAAACCACATTCTTGGGTTGGTGCACAGCAGGGAAGTATTTGAGCTCTCTGCATACGACCATTTACATCTATGCTCAAATCAAATACAAAAATAAATGTTTATGCTTCCTCGTCTATATTTAAAGTGGTGTAGTGGCTCTCTCTCTTTTCTAGAATTTTTTCTCATCCGTCATCCTTTCTTACTCTCTTTTCTATTTCTTTCACAGTATGTTTGGGACTAGTTGTAAAATCTAGCCCATTGACCTACTCTTCTTGTTCCCTTGACCTATCGACATTAATGTCATCCTTACTCTCTTTTCTATTTCTTTCAAAGTATGTTTGTGACTAGTTGTAAAATCTAGCCCATTGACCTACTCTTTTGGTTCCAAACAAGAATTTCAAGAATCAGAAGTTCAAAATTTAGCAACAAAAATCATTTCAACATTAACACGTATTAACAAGTCCTTGTGTGCACATTTTCTACTTGCTAGTCTTTAAACTTTTTCCAGAATTAAAAATCATTTTTCTCTTGAATGCAAAAACAGTATGCAAACTAGAAAAACTAACACAAACCCATGGATATTAAACTAAATTTCAAGAAAAACTTTCTTGGCAATGACTTCCAAATATGTCAAGCATACAATTAACTTAAAGATGAATACTTCCTGCACTTAACAGGAAAAGAAAAAGCTCATTTTAGCAAACTACGTACAATTAATATGCAAAAGAATGTCAAACTATTACAACTGAAAAACTGAACAACACGAATGAATTTGATTGAAAAACTGAACATTGAGATTTTGCGAGAAAGAAACCTCTCAAACATTCCATTCCTTCGTCTCCAACTCTACAGGAATCCAAATTTAGGTTCTCCAAGTTTGTCAAGCCTGAAAGTAGCAATAACTTATGTCAAGAAGCATTCATATTTCCAAGAATCAGGCATCTAACAATCATAATCCTATTTGGCCTCAAAATATACGATTTTGATGCTTCATTTAATATATGTATACACTCCCACATTTAATCAATGTCCCAAAGTACCGCTAAAAGAATCTGTGAAGTACACAACCGCAAACTCTCATTAATCCATAAAGTTGCAATTACCTATGCTTTACACTATTAGACATTGAAAGATGGCCCTCCACAAAGACTAGAAATGGGCAGCAATAAAGTCATTTCAACCTTTGGAGGCTGTGAAAAACAAAAGGATTCTGACATACTATTTAATGGACAACATTAATATGGATGCATGATAGTCAAGGTTGTATGAATGTTTATATAGAAATAAATGAAGGAAAGAGATTAAATTTGGATAGAAAACAAAATGTCAGCAACAGTTAATTTCCTATTCATGACATAGGTGTAGTAATGTACACTGCATACACAAGATTCTGAACCCATTAACCACTTCACAAAAGGCATGCCTACTGGGATGGAATAGCACTTTGTCAGTATTAAATAGTTAATCTAAAGGATGTAATTGACTTGACAGAAGCTTCAAATGACATGCTAAAACGTAAGGACTTCCCAAGACATTCACAACATCTACAACAACCCATGAAAGAAGACCAATCTGGACTCTTAACTTGTGAAAGTCGAGTGAAGTTTGGAAAATAGAGAGTAAAAAATACAGATAAGATAAGATAATTTTATTAATGTCCAACTAATGACCACAAAAGTAGGTCAATGGGACTAGTTGATGTTAAATTTTGGGTTAGGTTAGAGGGTTTGAAGGAGGAAAAAAAAAATTTCTATACTTTAATGCAAAAATTAAATTTCCAACCTAGCATTAAAACAAATAGTACAGCTGTAACAAGACAAGATAAATTTAAAACATAATTTTCATCTCTTTCAACTTTAACACTCGCAAAAAGGTCCCTGTGTTAAAGTTGAAACCTTCAGTAACATGTAATTAGCAGTAGTAGTATGACTAATTAAACAAGGTTATAACAGCAGTAACATTTCTAACTCATAATAAAAGAACAAGTCTGATTACTTACCTGGAGAGTGAAAACTTCCTGTGTACTCAGAATTTTAACTTTCAGATTAGACTGTGCCTCTCAAAGGCAAGTCAAACAAGTGGAACAAACTGACCCTTACCTGAAGGGTTGGTACAAACCTGAGAGAGAGAGAGAGATGGAAAGGCTGAGGTATAACCAAGACAATCAAATAGATAAGGACAGAAGTGGTGGTCACCAACAATCAAAACAAATCACAAGCAGGCCGCGGCCTCCCTTCAAACCACTCAGCAGTCCACGGATGGGTGCCAGCAGGCAGCCCTAGGGCTGTGGCCACCACAGAAAGCAAGAGATAGCCCAATAAACAATTCACATTTGGAGCAGCAGCTCAACCTAGGTCACTGCAGGTTTGACATGAGGTCTGGCACCCTCAACCAGGGTCACAGGTAGCAAAACAGTTCAGAAAGAGCCACGGCTCAATCACAAGGGCAGCAGTGAGATCTTAACAAGCCCTAGCAGCAATCAAACCCTTGACGTCAACCTACAGCAGTCTCAATCAGATCAGATCTGAAATGTATGATCAAGATAATTTCCAGCAGGTGGGCGGCCTAGACAAACAGGTGATCAAGCAGCAGCAACAGTCCTTAAACCCTTCACGTCAACCCTAGGATCAGTACCAAAAATCAGAGCTGAGATATGATGTGATGAAGATAATGTCCAATGAAGAATTAGACTTCAACTTATAGTTTCTTGGTGGCTTCTAGAATGGTCACAAATATAATTCTTTAGTGACTTGGGGTTTCATAAAATAACGTTAAGACACCATGCATTAATAAGGCCACCACTTATAAAAATATAAAAATAAAGTTAAGGTGTCTTAAGTAGTGGGTACTAGGGTTAAGCCATCATAGCAAGGGGTTTTAGGTACCATAATAAAAGAGGGGTGCTAGAACAAATACCAACAAGTGGTCAACACAAGACCACACTAACACAAACCATAAAACAAGGAAAGGTACATGTCCCACAACCCATAGGACCAAAGGTGTACCAATAAGATGGGTAAACAACCCTTTTACCCATAAGATCAATACCAACAAGGTGGTAAGAGTCAACGCAACTCAAGGTGGGTAGACCAAGGTTACTTGGGAGCGGGAGCGGGAGCGGGAGCGAGAAGCGAAATTTTCAAAAGCTTCCGGTTAGGAAGCGTTTTTTATATAATATATATTTTTTATATATTTTGATGCATATATGTCAACAAATGCGAGTAGAAGTTCATCAATCATCAGATAACATCATATAACATCATTCATCATTCATCATTGAAAAGCATGAAATAAACAATAATACCATATAACATCATTCATCAATCATCATTCATCAATCATTTACTAGTGAATTCGTGATTTCATCAACCATAGGTCCAATATCCATGATTCCATAAGTTATAACATCAAGATTCAACATTAAAGCTTCAAATTCAAAGGTAGGTTCAGCTTAAAACTTCAAACTTGAAATGCCATGTAATGTTTACAAAATATATGATACTAAATATAAAAGAGTCAATAGTGCCGAAACTTGAAAGTACTGTAAACAAGAAAATACAAGAAAAGTAGATTTTATGGAATCATGGATGTCCTTAAAGCTTCAAATTCAAAGGTAGGTTCAGCTTAAAACTTCAAACTTGAAATGCCATGTAATGTTTACAAAATATATGATACTAAATATAAAAGAGTCAATAGTGCCGAAACTTGAAAGTACTGTAAACAAGAAAATACAAGAAAAGTAGATTTTATGGAATCATGGATGTTTCCTCTTGCCACGAGAAATTTCCATTTTCTTTTCTCGTTCTCTCTGAACAATGGGAGTGGGATTATCATCCCCAGTAGCCACCACTGCTGAGCCACGTCCAAGACTCGATCCTCCACGACCCCCCCTCACTGATGCAGATGGAGGTCGTGAACCTCTAGGCAAAGATGGTGCATCTGGAAACGAGGAAGAAGATGGCGGTGCCATTGGTAGTGGTACTGCATATGCGTCATCCTCATCGCCCAAAAGCTCTTCCTCCAAGCGCGCCAAAGCTATGGCTCCATCCTCCAAGTTATGCTCCTCCGGATTATTGTCCCAAGTGACATATGATCTATCAGTTTTGGCATGCTCACAATAATGAGTCAACAACCTCAAGTTGTAATGTACATAAACCAAGCTTTCTGCTCTGTTTTCATTTAATCGATTTCTTTTCACTGAGTGGATGAAGCTATAGGTGCTCCAACACCTTTCTGCAGAGGAACTATTAACCACCTGTGAAAGCACTCTAACAGCCAATCTATACAAGCGTTGGCATGTTGAGCCATACATGTTCCACCATTTGATAGGAGGTGCCCTATCTCGATCTCTGATTGCATGCAAAGTACCAAATGGACCAACTTCACTAAGGTATTTGCTTAATTCACTGCGCAATATGTCACATTCCTCTACATCAGGGACCAACTTGTCTATAGCATTCATGTACGCAAGATGTACCTCTGGATCTGTGTGGGGCTTTCTCCTAACCCCACCCCCAGGTGCTGGTTTGGCCAACCAAGATGGAGAATAATATTTTGGTGTTAACACATACGCTAAGGCATGCAGTGGAACGTTGAGATGTTCCCACCTTTTGACCACATGTGTGTGAATATGGTCATACAAGACGGGATCTTTCTGTTCAACAATATCTTTAATTTGACCCAGCATGCTATCCATCTGCTCATACACCTCCCCAATCACCGGCTTTTCTGTATCTGCAAACTGAATCATGTAATAAATGGGCTTTGTGAACTGCAAAACATACTTGACACTTGCCCAAAACCCCGCATCAAGAACTGTTTCTTCCACCTCTTGAAAATCAAGCCTGTCAGATGCAGATGTACACCTATCTTTCAAGACCTGCCATGACTCACTTGATACCATGCTAGCCAATGCCTCTCTTACCTTCAAAAGGCGCCTGAAAGTGAGGTAGTAGCTAGCAAATCTAGTCTTTGCTATCTTCACTAGCTCCAACTTTGAGTGACTGCGGAAAATGCCATGGGCATTGCTATGGTTGGTTATAAATCTTATCATCTTCTTGCCCTTTTTGTACAATTCACCAATCCATTTGTATTGATTTTCCTTCAACTTAATGATGTCGTGCATCAAAAGGTTCATTGTGTGAACCAAACACCCAGACCAAAATATGTTGGGGTATTTATCTTCAATGATTGCTCCCGCTGCCTTACAATTAGCAGCATTATCGGTTATGACTTGGATGACATTGTATGGACCAATAGCTTCAATGGTTTTGAGTAGGAGTTCTGCAATGTTTATGCCAGTCTTGAATTTATCAGAGTAGTCATGGGCTGAAAGGAAGACTGGACCAGTAGCAGACACACCAAGAACATTTATCAATGGCTTGCCTTTTACATTTGTCCATCCATCTGATACAATTGATACCCCATACTCATTCCAAGCATTTGTGAATTGCCCCAAAGCATTTTGGATCTTGCCTCTTTCCTTGTCAAGCCCCACAGTTCTAACTTTGTCATACCCTGGGCTCTTGTATCCTACTGGAGCAGTGCAAATGGCGTCTACCATTTCATGCCAATAGGGTGAGCGAAGGACATTGAATGGTATGCCACATGCATAGAGAAACCGGAACACTTTTGCATCCACATCATCCCTACCACCAACGTCAAGGAAATATGGTATTGACCTGCGTGACCCAGGGGGTGAGAATCCACTACCTTGGGTGGATGCTGATGGGCCTCCAGTTCTCGGTGAGTTCAATGAGGGGTCATGGTCAACCCTTGCTTTTGATTTGTTTTGTGCTTCAAATTCTTCCTTCTTATACATGGCTCTTTGTGTTGATGGCACACTTTTGCAAACACAAACTCCTACAGTTTTGTTTTCATCACATGGCATGTTCCCACATAGATGTCTTCTCAGACAGGTATATGAACCCGTGTAAGTCTTTTTACAATGGGGGCAACCAAATTTGGCGGTTCCACCCCCCTTGCTTCCTCCCTGCTTGGTGACATATTTCCAAAAGGGTGTTGTGTCCTCCTTGGTTTTCATTTGGTTTCCCTCCTCCTCCTCCTCCTCTTCCCCTCCCTCCTCCTCTCCACGGTATGTGCCACTACCCACTTCTTCATCATCTCCCTCTCCCTCATTCCTCCTCCGGTTTTCAATGAACATCATCAAAACAACAAATGGAACCAACAAAAGAAACCATAAACCCATCATCGTGTTTGTTGGACTTGGAAGTTGGAAGTGGAACTAGAGTTTAACCTGTTGCCCTGCAATAGAATGATGGAGAAAGCATGGAAAAGAGTAGGAGAGGAACATTTACAATGACATTCTAGATTCTAGTCAAATTTCAAACTCAAAAAATTCAAGTCTCAAGCATCAAGCATCAAAACTTCAAGTTCAAACTTCAAACACAAAGCAAATCAACAAGAAAGGATTTAGAGCCTACCTATTTGGATGTCCAAGACTCGAATGGTAGTGAGTGTGCCAACTTGCCAAGGCTCCAAGCATCCAACCTTCTTCAATCTCCAATGGCACCTTCTCCTCTTCTCTTCTCCTCTTCTCCTCTTCTCTTCTCCTCTCCTCTCTTCTCTTCTCTTCTCTTCTCAAACAAATCAAAGTGACAAAATGGAGTGTAGAGGAGGGCTTTATAGCTCAAAGCCCTATTCCCCCCTCCAAAACCCCAAGCGTGGACCCCACAAGCTCCAACTTCACCAAAAAAATCGCGGGTTTGGGCGAATCGTCTGAGGAAGCGACGGGAATTGATTTAGGAAGCGACCGAATCGTTTTTTTTTGCTCGGAATCAATGGGGGAAGCGACGGGGAAGCGAAGAGGAATCGATCCGGAAGCGAACAGGAAGCGACGCTTCGGATCGATTCCTGCACGCTCTCACACAGTGGCAGGGAGTGAAAATTTTCGGCGCGAAGCGCGCTTCTCAAAAAACGATTCCTCCCGGAAGCGAAAGCGAATCACGCTTCCGACTAGCTTCCACCTAGCTTCGGCCGGAAGCTAGCTTCCGGAGCAGGGGCAAGGGGGGGGGCGAGCGCTTCCCCGCAACTTAGGGGTAGACAACCCTTCTAACCACAAGTCAAAGTGGTGAACAAGACAAGGTGCTAAACCACAAGACCAAGAACAACAAGGTGGGAAGACCAAGGGTGAACAACCAAGGTGGGGTTACAACCATTGAACTCTCTTTCAAATGTACAAGTGTTCCATACACTAACTGAAAGTCCATCATCACTGTATAAGGAAGGTCCACACTAGACGATGTGATCTTGTGGTCCTCCTGACTGCTCCTGAGGTCAAGTGCTAGTGACTCCATCAAGGGGTGGCCAGTCCCTTGAGAAGACTACCTAGCTCAACCATCTCGAAGACTTAAGAGAGGAGGGCATCACACATCATCATCTTGGTTATCTGACCAAGATACGCCATTCATAAAGAATGGCTCTCACCCCAAGGCTGAGCTTCAATCCCAAACTGAATCATGTCGATCAACCCCCTGGTCCCTGACTAGGTCCTCCATTCTTCCAGAGAATGGTCCTCAGCCCCGGGCTGAGCTTTTAGCCCCAGACTGAATGTTGATCAACCACCTGCAGGGCCTGCTTGGTCCTTGACCAAGAATCTACCTGGTCCTAGACCAGGATGTCTCTATCTCAGCTTGCAGGATCTGCCTAGTCCTCTTGACCAAGAAACTGTCTGGTCCCAAACCAAAATACCCTAGAGACAGATAAGGGCCCTAGCCACATGCTAGGGACTTTCCAAGGCATCAACCTACTTGGTCCCCGACTAAGAACCCTAGGAGACTGTTGGGGGCCCTAGGGTACCTTCTAGGGACTTACTCTGCCTAGTTAACTGGCCAAGAACCCTAGTTAACTGACTAGGGTACCATCCTCTCTGAGAATGGGTCTCACAACTGCATTATCTTTAACAATTGATACATCCAGTATGAGTACAATGTGGGAGTGCAAACGCAACTCCTAGAAACACTTAGATATTTATTACTCAACAAGGTTTCCATCTTACTCTATTAGCTTGCAAGATAAGCCATCCACCAAGGATAATAAACATGCGATTTATCCCGCAAATAGGACAAAATATTTAGTGCCAACTGGCTATATGGACCCACCTAATGTGGACTGATTACTACAAGGGTACTGTTATCACATATATAGTAGCCGGGCTACCATACTGTTACGTCGGCCTCACTAAAACTGACTGGGATGACTTCTCTAGGGAGACTCAATAAACCCTTTTACATTTAACTCTAGGGGATCTATTGCCCCAACTTACAATGGAGGTTTTACATCAACGACTTTGCATGACCAAACATAATAATGACATCCCCGAATGGAGGAAAAAAATCTCCGATGGAGGTACAACAAAAATACAATAATAATATAATAATAATAAATAGAAGAATATCTACTGAAGTTACAATTACAACAACACTCCCTCTTAACTAGGAAGGTATTCTCTCGTCACAGTCATCATCACCCTGGACACAATTCTAGACAACGTCATCATCGCTGGATCATCTTCAATGTTGGAACATCATCATCAACACTGGATCATCATCGTCGTTGCTGCCGTAATCCTCATTCTGTTGATCATTGATTAGTGACATCTCTTGAATCTATCTGTCATAGGAAGTTCTACAGAGCCAGCCCTTTTTCATGTTGGATGTAGGCCTAGCCCTCATGTAGGTCTTCATCAACTCTGCGAGCAAGCCATCAAGTAGGTACAGCCCAGGACCACACATTACATTGCCACAGCAATCACCTGCGTCTCCTACTATCGTCTCATCGTATCCAGATCATCTCATCATACATGGAGCATAGCCCAGATGCACATCTCATGTCCAACATACCATCTGTGTCTCCCACCCAGTGGGTACATCCCGGGAGCACCCCAAGTGCATTACGTCTCTCAACTGTCAGCCCATGTCTACCAGCATGGGAGGACAATCAAAAGCACCCCAAGTGCATTACGTCCCAAGGACCACCTATGCCTACACCCATGCGAGATCCTACCTAGACTCACACACAGTGTCTTATGACCGGTGGACCTCTCAGCGTCTCCAGTATGGGAGGACAATTAGAAGCATCCCAGATACATTACGTCCCAAGGACCACCTACGCTTACCACCATACGAGAACCATCCCTTACATCTACCAACATGGGAGAATAGTCAAGAGCATCCCAGATGCATTACGTCCCAAGGACCACCTACGTCTACCACTATGAGAGAACGGCTCTAGTACATCTGCATCCTCTGGTCTCATCATTTCCTCTTAGGAGGAACCTTGATCTGGATAACACCAAGCTTCTCTCTAAAGTACTCGAACTTCACTCTGGCTAACGGCTCAACACATCGGTTATCTGCTCGTCTGTCGCCACATACTGGAGCTTCACTGCTCCTCTCTGCACCATATCCCAGATATTGTGGTACTTGATCTCAATGTGCTTCGACTTGTCATGGAACACTAGGTTCTCAAACAACTTCACGCAACTCTGGTTATCACAGAAGATACAAGTCGCCTCTACCTGGAGATCAAACAAATCTGACAGTAGCTTCCTAAGCCATATTGCCTCACAACTCGCCGAACAAGCTGCAACATACTCTGCTTTGGCTGTACTTAGTGCCACGCATGATTGCTTCCTGCTAAACCAAGAGATCATACCGGATCCCATACTGAAGTAGCATCCTGAAGTGCTCTTCCTATCTGCGGCACTGCCTACCCAATCCGAATCAACATAACCCTGTAGGTTAATCTTCTGATTCGCCTCATACTTGAGCCCATAGTCAATTGTACCCTTCAGGTACCTCAATACATGTTTTGCAGCAATCAGGTGAACATGTCTTGGATCCGTCAGGAATTGGCTTCGGGTGTTCACAGCAAAGCAATGTTTGGTCTCGTGTTCATCAGGTACATCAACAAACCAATAATCTGATGGTACATCGTGGCATCAACTGACTCTGATGAAGCATCACACAGTAGCTTCAAGTTCAATGCCATGGGTGTGGCCATAGCCTTGTAGTCCATCATTCCGAACCTCTTTAGAATCTCCACTGCATACTTCCCTTGTCCAAGGAAGATTCCATCCGTACTCTGCCACACCTCCATGCCTAAGAAATAATGCATCATACGCACGTCCTTCATCTCCAACTTTGCAGCAAGCCTCCTCTACACATCTACAATGAGCTCATCCTCACCTTTCAGAAACAGGTCATCTACATATAATAGACGTATCACTGGACTTCCGGCTTCAACCTTGAAGTAAAGGTTGGAATCCGCTTTACTCTTAGTAAAGCCTAAGCTCATCAGGAAACTGTCCATCCTGCCGTACCACGTCCTGGGTGCTTCAATCCGTACAAGGGTTTCTTCAACTTGCACACATGAGTCTGCCTGTCATGTGTCTCAAATCCCAGTGGCTTCTCCACGTACACTTCCTCTTCTACTACACCATTCAAGAATGTTGTCTTGACGTCCATCTGGTGTACCTTCCATTTCATTACTGCAACCAATGCAAGTATAGATCTGATGGAAGTGTATCTAGCTACAGGTGCAAACGTTTCCTCGTAGTCTATGCCTTCCTTCTAGGAGAAGCCACATGCCACAAATCTTGCCTTGTGTTTCTCAATGCTACCATCTACAGCATGCTTGATCTTGTAGATCCACTTCGAAGTCACTACAGACTTCCCTTCTGGTCTCGTAACTATCTCCCAGACATCATTCTTCATAATCAATTGGTACTCCTCGATCATGGCATCCTTCCATTCTTTCTTCTCTATTGCTTCCTCGTAGTTGGAAGGTTCTTTATCAATGATGTCACACAGCAGGGACACATAGCTGGAGTATGGCCTAGGTCTCTTGCTTTTTTCTGTGCATCCCATCTGGAGCGCCATACTTCTCTGCATCTTGTATTGCCTCTCGTGCCCATGTTGGTCTTCTCTTGTGGGAGTTCTTCTCAAGTGGTGGATCTACAGGTTCTTGTGGTTCTGCTATGTTGCGATCTTCATGATCTTCTGGAACCGCTTCTTCCATCATTGAGTCTCTAATACTGTGAACTTCAGGTTCTTCAATCTCTTCAATGGGTAGTTTTTTTGAGTTGTTGTATGCTGAGTCTTCGTCGAATGTCACGTCTCTGCTGATGTCGATCTTCTTGAATCCTGGGAAGTATATTCGGTAGGCCTTTGAGGTTTCGTTATATCCTACGAATATTCGTTTCTTTCCTGGGGGATCTAGCTTTGTCCTCTTCTCCTTCGGAATGTGTATGTACACTGGGTAGCCAAGTATCCTGAGATGGTTGACTTCTGGTTTCTCACTGGAGAAAGCTTCTACGAGAGTCTTGTTATTTAGTACTCTGTGAGGAGTACGGTTTTGTACATATACCGTTGTCCTCGCAGCTTCTACCCATAAGTGCATCGGAAGATCTTGGTCATGTAGCATTGCTTTCGTTGTTTCCATTATCATTTTGTTCTTTCGTTCTGCAACGCGAGTCTGTTGAGGATTGTAGGGAGTGCTCAACTCTCTCTTAATCCCGGATTCTTTGCAAAGATTCTTGAATTCTTTCAAAGTAAATTCTCCGCCATTATCTCATCAGAGGGTCTTGATCTTCTTCTCTGTGTGATTCTCGACAAAGGCTTTGAATTCTTTGAACTTACGAAATACCTCATCTTTACTTTTCAAGAAGTAAATCCAAGTCTTACAAGAAAAGTCATCTATAAAGGAAACATAATATACATACCCGCTTAGTGAGCTAGATGACATTGGACCGCATACATCGAAGTGGATGATCTCCAATATTCCTTTCGCTTTGCTTTCATTGTTGGGAAACGCCTTCTTTACATTCTTTCCTTGCGCACATCCCTTGCAAATGCCTTCATGTCTTGTCTGGTTTTCTGGAAGTCCTAAAACTGCTTTGCTTGCAATAGGTAATGCTCTATAGTGCACATGTGCAAGCCTTCTATGCCATAGTTCACTTGGTTCCATGGAGTCATGAACCAATGCTTGTTCAGGTTGGCCCTTCAACTTGTACACACCTCCCTCTTGCTCTCCAATCACTGTTGCATCATCTATTGTCTTTCCTCTTGGCCACATTAGGACTTGGCCATCACAAATGCAACCCTCATTCCCTTAGCATCTAGTGTTCATATGGAGAGAAGGTTCTTCTTTAATCCTGGAACATATAGTACATCTTTCATCTTCAGAGATTTGTCGGAGTCTAGCTTGTAGGAAGCTTCTCCACTTCCTTTTATGGGGTATTGGTAATCATCCCCAAGTTTCACCTTATGAGGTGACTCATGCTCAGATAGATTAACGAATGATTCTTTGTATCCCGTCATGTGCTTGGAAGCTCCACTATCTACAAGCTAATCATTGCTCCCATGTGTAACAGTGCCAATGAGTGCTGAGATCGGGACATATTCTTCATCACTTGAAGAATCATCTCTTTCTGGTTCTTTTTCTTGTAGGTTCATCATCTTCCGCGTTGTGAGCATGATGTCTCTTCTTGTTTGTCTTCTTGTTGGAGGAACCTATGTTTTTGGGACAATCTATGGAGTAGTGTCCCTTCTCATCACATGTATAACATCTAATGTTGGATAGATCTCTTATGGGTCTCCTTTGTTTATCGTAGTTCTCCCTCTTATTTTGATGGTGGTTCTCCCTCTTGTTGTGATGGTGGTGCTCCCTCTTGTTGTGATTTCTTCTAGCGTGAACTGTGAAAGCTTAATCATCATTTGCTCCCATCTTCTCTTCTCGTGCCACAAGTCGAGCTTCTTCTTGAGTACATTCTTCCCATAGTTTGTTGAATGTGATCAACTTCTTCCTGGCACATATCCCTTGAATGAATGAGTCCCGTGGTCATAACGATCTCTCCTTAACTTTATTTCAACTGCTTCAAGTTGCTCCTTGATCTGTGATATCCTTGTGAAATAGGATTGCATGGTCTCTGAGTTCAGGATCTTTATGATATTGAGTTGATTCCTTAATGTCATCTTCCGATTGATGTTCTTCCCTTCGAATAGCTTCATCAAAGCATCAAACATCTCCTTGGGTGTCTTCAAAGATGACACATGTGGGATGAGATGATATTTAATGGAGTCTGCAATAATTCTCTTGGCCTTAACCAAGTTCTTCTTGTGGATAGCCTTAGCCTCATTTCCCTCTGGTGCTGGAACCACTTCACTAACATATTTTTCCAAGTCATTTTCTTCAAGGACAAGGGCAATCCTATACTTCCATGCTTGGAAGTTATCAGCTCCTTCAAGCTTATCCTCAAGCTTGGTGTGGTGAGACATTTTTAAATGAGTACCTCAAATGGAAATAGCAAAGATTTAGATCTTACCAATTTGAGATGCCCAACCTGGTTCTAGAATTGGCTGGTCTAGAGTTTGTCAAAGAAACCCTAATTTTCCAAAGTTGGAATCTTGAACTTCTGATTGGAAAAGAAGATGCGCCTCCTCAAGGCGAGTTGTCCAATGTACAACTTTTTCCAAATTGATGGAGGATGACCCCAAATGCTTGATGCCCTAGTTTTCTCTTGGCACTAGTGTCTGGGTCAAAACTGAAAATTCTCGGAATTCGATTTTGCTTCCTCCAAAATGCGCCCTCCTAGGGCGAGTTACCCTAGCCTCTTTTTCTTGATAAACTGTGGAGAGAAGACCTCAAACATGGAAGCCCTAGTTTCCCGCTGCTGCACACTGCTTTCTTTTCAGGTAAGCTCTGAAACCATGTTAGAGTTTGCACTTTAATTCAATATTATCTAGGATCTTTAACTGAACGAATAACAAGCACAGCAAAACACAATAGACACAATAGTTTTCCTCGGGGAAACCATAAAGGAGAAAACCCCGCAACTTCCTCAAATGGAAAACCCAAAATATGTCTTCTGCAGCTTCTCTCTTTCTCCTCCAGCGAACTTGTCTTCTCTCCCTTGCTATGCGAACTTGTGTGAGTGAGTAGTGTGTCCAAATGAGACAGCAAGGCTCTGTATTTATAATTTACTTTTGACTTGACCTTTCACCTAACTAGGTCGGCCTCACTAAAACTGACTGGGCCGACTTCTCTAGGGAGACTCAATAAACCCGTTTACATTTGACTCTAGGGGATCTATTGCCCTGACTTACAATGGAGGTTTTACCTCAATGACTTTGCATGACCAAACATAATAATGACATCCCCGAACGGAGGAAAAACATCTCCGATGGAGGTACAACAAAAATACAATAATAATATAATAATAATAAATAGAAGAATATCTTCTGAAGTTACAATTACAACAAGAAGTCAATCTCAGGGTCTCCCCCTTTGCTCTCTTAGAGCATAAAGTGACAAGAATCTTGTTCGGTAACAACCAATCCATACTCGGGGAGCAGGATCCTTGAAGTGTCACACTTTAGCTGCCTTAGCTCCTCTACCGTCCTGGATAGGATACATCTTTTGGGTAGCTACAAGTTGCGTGATAACAGGTCGTACAATGAAAGCAAGGTTGTTGGTGGCCTGTACAATTTCCATACGACTTCTACAAGAAAATTGTGACTCTGTGGAACGTCATGCTATGGGGTTCCACAAAAAGAAATCACATTGCTTCAAAACAAAAATTTGAAACAGTACCTCGTTTCAACGAAACCCTTTCAGCTCTTTGATGTGTTGCGCTAGCAATCCCTTCATCCATCTCTACTAGCAATAGTCCCTAGCCCTTCACACTTTCTACATCTGCGAGGTTCTAACTAAGCTCTGATATATCATATCACGGAAATCGAGCACATAAAGAAACCAAGAGTTATCGTAATGTATTACATAGATGAGAAAGCGAAAGCTTTCTTATATAGGGTTAAAATGGGGTTGAGTCAATCCACTTTATGAATGTGGGATAGACAGAGAAATACAATAAGGTGACAAAGCATAAAGCGTTAAATAACATAAAGTCGTAAGTGACTTTATTAATGCCCAAGTCTAATATCCAACTGACCATTATATAAACTAAGTTATACTTTAACAATAGTGTGTTGTTTTTTGGACCATAGAGGCCATTTAGAGCCTCTTTGATTATGTATTTTGTTTTAGATATGTATTGCACTCGGTGCCATTTTGATATATTCACCTTTACAAGGTATACATGAGCAGACTATGCATATTTTGTCTCTAACGGTTTGTAATCTTTAAAATATACATTTTCATTAAAATTTTAATATTTTATTTATTTTTTAGTAAACTGAGTCATAAAATTCAAATTCGTCTGGGTCCAAGTTGAGTTTGAGTTGGTCCTTGGCCGATTCTGAGGCTGAGTCCTAGTCTTAAAACATCGGCTGTAACTGGAGCAGCACCGCAGCTGCTGCATGGCACCAGGTGCTCGGCACCAAGTCATCCTTCAAAGCTATAATATGACACAGAGCCTACCACACTGATTTAACAAATAAAAATTATCCAGCATCCACAAGGCCATAAAATCCAAGACCATCGTTGATTTAACATGGATGTTAGTACTAAGTAGATCAGAGACACAGATGACTAAACCGAGACAACGAGACAATCAGTCGTGGCCTATGTGACAAATCTTGGACTATGTTACACAAATCTTTACTGTGAAATTGCAACCTTTTGTGGAATGCTTTTGCAAATTCGCATCACATGTGAATGAAAGTGAGAGAGATAAACGTACCTTTAATATGTACTAGACCAACATGTGTAATATTGTTATAGCCCATGTTCAGAGTCTTTAAATTCAGAAGTCCTGCTAAAATATTAAGACCAGTGTTAAATTCTGCTTCATGCCTCGACCCTAAACAGATAACAGCAAGCAGTAAATTAAACACAATAGTAAAAAGACATAAGAAAAAAAATGCAACAAAGAACTGGAAGAAGAGGACTAAATTTCATTATCATATCATCATGAAAAGTCCATCATCCTTCCTTTCAATGACAGGTTTATCATTATGTAGATTTCTAACCTAACCCTTTTAAGATAAACTTTAGACATTAGTTTTATCCCTTTCAGAAAAGAAAGATGAGTGCTTCATTAATGTCTAATGACTGCATTGAATATGACATTCATTATTGTATTGATTTAAGTCATTCTGATGTTCAAAAGTCACAATTGATAATGGTTGAGAGGTAATGCAATTACAATTTCCTTTTTAAAAAGAATATTAGACTTTTTTATCTTTTTTCTTAGGACTATAATATATATCAGGAAACAGATAGGTTTTACAGATATATTTTAAAGAGACTTGAGATATGAATAGCAAAGCATACATCAGCATATAAACTATGGAGACAAGCCTGCACTTGAAGAGAGCCTCTATTATCCCTTCAACGAAAACCTATTAACAATATCTCATAGGCTTCAAGCTTATCTGATATCAACTCTGACCTATTTGAACATTGCCTATATGACATAAATAGAACTTCTAGGACTGACATAAATATAATTTCTAGGTCAACAGCCATGGTCATGCGTGAAATCCTTATAAACACTCAGAGCAGATGACAATGAACACATGGCAACAAAACCAACGCAAAGGGACATCTAATAAAAAAAATATTAAAATCAGCAAATAGACTGGCATTATGCATATGAACCACTGATCCTGCTTCACAATATTAATGAAAATGTCAGTTTAGACTTCTCTAGATATATTTTGCCAACACAAAGAAAGGTCTGAATGATCTTTCAGAACTGCAGATCAGAGTACAAAAGTAAACAGTAAAAATAACTCTTAAATATATAAAAATGCATCTAATAAGACCAATAGTATTCAACCTCTTTTCACATTTACCTTCAAGTTTTTGGCATCCAGCATCAGTTATACAGCATGATTTAATGTTGAGATACGACAAAGCAACAAGACCTGCTTGCACCAGCCAAAATAATAAATCAATAGCCTTTATGGTAAGCTACGCAATTTTTTTGCACAAAATAGGATTAATTTTTTGCCACAATGAGAATTTTCAATAGAAATTTTCGAAAGAAGTAAATTATATTAATATTCATGAATTATAAAGGTAGGTCAGTGGGACTCAAAATTATATATAGCAGAATAGCAAGAACACAATAATGTTTGTATATTCTTCTATATGTTATCTCAGAGATTTTACAGCACTGCAGAAGTTATCAGCGTTGAGCAGTACAAGATGTATACCTAAGCTTTCTAACTAACTAAATAGACCAATGTTGCTTTGACGTGGGCACCTAATAAAGAGGATATGGGCACCTTAGATGTGAAGACTTATAAAAAAATTACATTTTTCCTAGCTCAAAAATTAGAAAAACACACTGCATTGTGAAAGGCACACATGGTCATTAGTGGACATTAACGTAATTTATTAATTTTTCTTTGCAAGTTGTGCATTATAGGGAATTGCCCAATCCAGGCAGTGTTGAAATGATGAAATCTTCATATATGACCATCGCTGAGCTCATTTTGTTATTGTGTATGTGTGTTTAGAGGATTTGGCTTATAGATGACCTAGTCAACACAACTTTATTATATACCTAGGTAGTGAAGAACAACCTAGTCATTACGTGAGCCCACTACCCCACAAGGGGAGGGTGCCCTAATTCTCGAGTGATGTATGACTACAAATTTGAGAGTCTTTGTAAGGTCACTCTAATATACAAGTGATTTATTCTTTAGCCTGCAGGCATCATATCAAGTGTTTGCTCTATTGTTTTTGGGTTGAATTTTCTTCTCTGGTACTTCTCTGGCACACTATGGATCAGCTATAGGGCACTGTTTAAGGGTTTATATGCTGTGCTGCCCTAGTGCTATTTTTCTCCATGTTCATTGCAAGAATTATGGTTTGCAAGTTGCTTCCATTCGTTCCCTACACTCGGTTATGAATCTCGATATGGTATCAAAGCAGATGTGAACCTCCTCCACTCATTGCACTAATAGTTAGGGTATTTTCCTTGGCTGTTTAAACTTTAAATGGGTGATCAGTATTGCAGTGGAGATTGCCTAGACTAAAGGATTCTCTGCACTGTTTTTTATCATGATGTTGTTGGCTAGAGATTCTCTGCACTGTTTTTTATCATGATGTTGTTGGCTAGAGATTCTCTGCACTGTTTTTTATCATGATGTCAGTGCCTTGTTTGACCCTGTCTTATGCATTTTTTGGAGATCTTGTGCATAGGGTTAGGGTACCCACCTTGAGGACTTACCAGCTCATTTATTTCAGTCATGTTTCAACAGCTGCTTTAAGGCTTTTCTCTGGTGGCATCATTGCTGTCTTGTGACTGAGGCACCAGGGATTCAGTTTTCTTGCAGCTGATCCAAAGTTTTTAAGCCAAAGCCTTCTTTTCAGAGTTTTCCTAGGGTATATCCTACTTCAAGGCCAGTGCCTCTTTTCTAGGGTTGCCTAGAGTTTTCCTAGGGTTTAAAACCCTAAATCCAGCGCACTTTCTTCCTATTCTCCACAATAGGTAGCATTTTGTAGATTCTCAAAAGACATTGGTACCTCTCTTCACTTGAGTCTATAAAGGTGAATTTTCAAAATAGATCCGCCTTCTTTATTATAAAACTTATGGACTGGTGTCTTGTTGTTCTTTTACAATGAGAGGGAGGCGCTATTTATATAACACTAGCCTCACTTAATTTTAAGTTATGAACCTGCAAGATAATGTGAAAATATAACATTTGGCTTGCTCACCCACAACTTGGGGGCTAAACCACTCATAAAATAACAATAAAATATCTATAAATGACATAAAAATAATAATAATAATAATAATGCAATTAAGCTACGCAAAGTGCTAGGTGTGCCAAAAGGAGGACGTCATGCCCCAACTAACCCCAACAGATGTGTGCCCTCAACATCCTCCTTCATTATCCTTGTAGAATTCTTCAATAAGGAAGTACAATTTGCGGGTAACATAGCCCAGAGGAGGGGTTTTATATCGAAAAATAGGTCCAAGTGAGAAAATAAGGTGTGCTAGATAAGGTACACAACCCTTTACAAAGCACTATCACCTTTTACATGGCAAATAAATGAGTGTGGTCATGCATCCAAGTGATTAGCCCCCCAAAGGCACAAGCCCCTATAGGACAAGCACCTCTTGGAAGTGCAAATCAAGAGGACCATCCATGACATGATTAGGGGTATTTAGCCCCAAATCAACACTCTACATACAAAAACACTCAAAGACATGGCTTTTGCATAGAAAAAAATAACCCCTCACTCCGGTGTATCTGTAGGGAACGCTACATATCCTATGAGGCGTAACAGGAATGATAAGTATGCAATCGAGATCCTGAAGAGATTTCAAATGGAGGACTGCAAACCTATGGCCAAGCATATTATCACTAATCTAAAGAAGGTAACAACTTCAGACTCAGATATGGTGTCCCATGTTATATAGGTAGCTAATAGTTTCCTTGATGTATCTGGTCAAAAATAGGCCAACTATATGTTTTGCAATGAACACTTGAGTCAATTCATGGTGGAGCCAAGGAAAAAGCAATGGGTAGCACTAAAAAATGTGGAGTATGTGCTAAGATGTTTGGGAGATGGTGAGGTGAACCTGCATGGGTATATAGACTCAAATTGGGTAGGCAGTGCATCAAACAGGAAGAGCCCCTTAGTATGTTTCTTTAGCTTGGGATCAACAACGATATCCTAGTTCAACTGGAATCAGACTTCCATGGCACTCAACTCAACAGAGGCAAAGTATATGGCAACAAATACTGCTAGTTGTGAGGCCAACCGGCTTTACAAGTTGCTTGTAGGATTATTTGATCAAGAGTTGGATCCCACGGTTATTTCCTATGATATTCATGGTTGTATCAAACTCTCTAAAAATCCAATATTTCATCACTGATCCAAGCACATTGAGATCATATATCACTTCATTCAAGATAGGATTAAGAAGGGCGTAGTAAAGCTCCATTCTCTACCCATAGATCAACAGGTTATTGATATTCTTCCCAAGCCCTTAACAAAAGGGAATTTCGATGCATTTAGAGACAAAATTGGAATGGTGCATGTTACCAACTAGGTTGCACTCAGTTGGACTTTCTAGTGAGCTATCAAAGATGAACATATTAGTTGTTCAAATTCCAAGTTCAGAAGTCCATTCAGGCCTTCCTAGGCCCCTTTTCTTATTTTTTTAACACATGTTCATTCCCCGAGGGGAAGTTGTAAAAATGTACTAGCATGGGTTTTTTTAAAGGACTTGGTTTCCTAGGACTTAAACATCAAGCCGGGTATTCCAAGGTGTTTTCTCCTTGTTAATTATATGTTGTTGAATAAACGACTTATAATTTTCGAGTTTTTCACCTGCTCCTCCAACGCTGGAATGGTCATATTGATGGTTAGGCCTTAGGAGGTTATTAAAGTATTTAAACATGCTAGACATAAATATTGAGTCATATGGACATGTGCTAGGTCCCCATAGGATTTTTTTTAAGTTTTGAAAAATTAAATTTTTCTGTAAAATTAGACTTTTTTTTTGTAGTTTAATTGGAAAAATTAAAAATGTAATAAAAGTGTGGTCTAAAGTTCGATTTTGCCATGGGGGTGCTCATTTTCTAACTCAAAGCACCCACTTTACTCCTAGAACCACTTTCCTAAGTTTTCGAGTAATTAATTATCTCCAAATTTAATATTACTCGAAAAACCCAAAAAAGACCAAAAAAGTGCATAAATTAAAAAATTCGACAACTCATAAAAACATGGAAACATGTCGGAAACATGTTTCGTGAGTTGGAAAAGTAAAGTGGAAACATTCCTAAGGTTTCTAAAACACTCCGGAGTGATTTTCTAGGCAAGATGTGTTTTCTCTCTAAGTGGGGCGCATCTCCTCATAAGGGGGGCACAGTTCTCAAGAAAAAGTGGCAAGTTGTAAGATAAAGCAAGTAATTGGAGTTAGGAATTGGAAGTAAGCTGATTTGTAGCCTTTTCCAACACATTACAACTCATTCTGAGTGTACAACCCAATCAAGGAGTCATCTCTTGGGCAAGTGCACCCCCCTTATGCTTGGCTTCATCTATTTAAGCAAGCGCTCTCTCCATTGATCGGGGTGAATGAGAACTGAAAGGCTGCTTCTATTGTAATACTGTTGATTATTTTGAATAAAGGCTTTGGAGACCAAGAACTGTGTAGCATTTTCATGTGTGGATGAGTATTGTTTTGTGCTCATGAAGTGATCGGCGTTGTACTTTTCTTGCATTCTTTGTGGTTGTGTTGGGCCTTTGAAAGGGAGCTATCTCTCAATAGGGTAAGATTTAATAGCTTGTTTGCTTGCAATCTTACTATATATTTGTTTCAGATCTCTTAGAATTACATTATTATTTTGTTTAATGATCTTGTTTTTCTAAGTTTCTGTGGCAGGTAACACCAAGTTTTTTTTTTAATCACTTTATGTGCAAGTTCTTGTCCAAGTTCTTGCAGGTTATCTTAGTTGAAGAAGAGGTTGAGCTTGTTTGCATCTTCCTCATCTCCAATATTTTCAGAAAGATATAGTCCCGCTGTGCTCCACTGTGAAAAACTCCATCGCCCAAGTTCTAGCATCAAGCTGCCTTTTTTCCTTCTTTCATTCTGCAAAACTAAAATTTACTTTTCTGGTTACTAGTTACTTTAGCATTGTTGATCAAGTTAGTGCATAAAAATATATCATAAACTAATTTGATTTGCATTTGCTTTCTAAGTTTAGATCTGATTTTTAAAGGTTCATTTTTATAGACCTAGCTCCTAACAAGTACTTGTTTAAAACTTTAATTTGTATCTCTTAAAAGTACTTGAGTCTTGAACATTATGTCAAATTTTTTATGCTTTTAAATGATTATCTAGCATCTTTGGCTTATATTTGCTTATATTTTGTAGCAATTAACGAACAGGTAGATAGGCACTCTGGCAAAATTTTGAAGATTTAAGCCATCCGGGAGCCTTTCCTCTTACTACTTGTTTTGTGGGCGTTTTTAGAGCCTCAAATTTTGTAAATTTGTGTTTCCTATTCTACAAAGGAACACAAATATTCTTATTTGTAATTATTGTAACAGAAAAGAAGTGAGTGGGCAGCCAAGCACACACAACCCATCCCCCCAGGGGGGATCCATGTCAATTTTTCTTTTTGTGGTTTGTTTTTTTTAGATTAGTAAATTTCATTTTAGTTACTATTCTATTTCATAAAGTTTCTGCTTCCTTTTAAAATTTACGAATCCGTCTGTGTTCCTGAAGTACCTGAAAAGGGAAAAGAGAGTAACGGTACAATGATTCTTTAAACAACCACATGATCGATAAAATTCTTAAAATAAACTTAGGCTTTAGTCCCCGTATGCTCTTGTGAACACTGCAGGCCTTTGGCTGGAACGGTGGGACAATCAGAAAGGGATTAAAGTGACTAGCTTAATAGGGCAATCAACCTAAGACGAATCTTAAAGAACTCGGGAGGTCACAAAGAGCGAGTATTACAGAGTCAGAGGGCTACTCTAAGCAGGTTATCCCTCGCCCTATTGGACCCTTGATAAAGCTGCTTTAGCACTCAGTTCGAGAAGATTGGCTTCACTAGGAGAAAGCCTAGATGGAGGAGTCAAGATCAAGTGACAACACTTGACTCTTACTTGCCCCCAAGGTCATACCCAATGGCTTGAAGATTTCTGCCACGTGACCCGAGGTGTGAATAAAGGCGACAACAGTGCAGAACTCCTTCATTGCTAAAATATGATTTAGAAGGGAGCAGTAAAGCTCCAGTATGTACCCATAGATCAACAGGGTGTTGATATTCTGACCAAACCCTTAGCAAAAGGGAAGTTTGAGACATTTAGAGACAAAACTTGGATTGGTGCAAAATTCCTTCCTCGCTAAGATTGGATTTAGAAGGGAGCAATAACGCTCCAGTATGTACCCATAGATCGTCAAGTTGTTGATATTCTAACGAAGCCATTAGCGAAAGGGAAGTTTAGAACATTCAAAGACAAACTTGGATTGGTGCAAAATCCCTTACTCACTAAGAGGGAGTGTTGAAGATTTTAGCTCGAACATAAACTTTTACACACGTTAAATATGAGCATGCCAAAAGTAGTTCAAGTTAAATCTATTTTGTAACTCACGTTAGTAATAATGTGAAAGTTTTATATTTAGCTGTTAAGTCTAATAAAATGTATTTTTATACATTAGTGATTTAGACTAATCTCAGCCGTACATCTCACTGAGAGATTAGCGATTTGGTAGATCAGGGTTTCAGCACAAGTATAAAGGCAGGTCAAGATATATGGTCAACACACACATACACACAAAGACAAGTTCGTCAAGAGGTGACTTAGTTCATTAGTGAGAAGTTTAGAGCACAGCAGAGGAGCTGTAGTCGGGAAACAGGCAGAAATCTCCAGGTCCGTACTGACAAATTCATACAGTCGTATGGACAAGGGTGCACAACAACCCAGATCAGGCAGCAGGCAGTTTTCTCATTTTCCAGCAGGCAGATCTATTTTTTTAGTGTACCATACAGCTGTTAGTTTGACAGTTTGCAGAGGTTTCCTTGTAAATTTTGATTTGTTGATTGAAAGCTGATTTGAAAGAGTAATTATCTGTGTATTGTGTTTATGCTTCTGCTATTTACTTTCCAGCTGTATGTCTGATTGTTGCTATATGAAGAATTTACTTTCTGCTTAGTTGAGAACATAAGGACTTCAATCGCTTAGGGTTTGAAATTTTAATAGACAGGTCCTAAGTTCTTGCACTTCTCACCCAAACACTCATTTTGGGTGACCAGGATTAGGTTGTAAACCTAGAATAGAAAATAGGGATTCAGACATTTTTATTTTTTGATAACACATGCCCACAAAGGTTCAAGTCCTACCAATGACATCCTCATGGTTGTGGATGTGTGCCAAAGCATGCAATAGTGGTTGGGGCCAGGAGCAAGACCTGTGCCACTTTGGCGGAATAGATATGCACCCACATGTAGCTTCCAAGCTGAAGGTGACAGAGTTGAACAGTGCTAGTGGTTCCCCCATGATGCTACATCTGTTAGCCTCATCGTGATAAGAGGAAACTAGTTAAAAAATGGATGATAGTTCTGCCCTCGTAGAGACAAACTTGTCTGCAAATTATTTCCCTATTAAGTCCAACACCACTCACTATGCAGCCTGGTAAAGGATGGAATGAAGACTCTTGAGACTTTTTTGAAGTTTTCAACCTCCCAAAATTCTCTCTGCTGGATGAAGTTGAGGACATTTCCATTCAACTTATTCAGATCAAAGTATTAAAAGATCTCTTAACCTATTTAGACAGAAATTTTCAACGATTTTGGTGAGACCCTGCTGCATTTCCTCGGTCTGAACTCTGGACTCTTTAAGTTTGTGGTTAAAACTTAAAAGGACTGTTTTCTTGTGTTCTTCTGGGTTTCATTTAGTATAGGTTAGATGGGCAAGGCTACTTTCTAACATTTGAGAGACAAATACTTAACACAAGACACTGAATAGACAGTGAACCAATCAATATTGTATTGTAGTTGGTACACCTGCACTAATCTAGCTTCATTTAAAAGTCAAGAGTACAGCTCTTTAACTTCTAGTAATTCAACTTACTCCATAGCACAGAATACTGAACATATCATGTGCTAATGAAAAGATCTTATGTATTATCTAGCTTAAAACAACATTATAAAGTACAGAATGTGAAAATCAAACAAGAAAGGTACCTGAAATTGTATCCATGCATGCCACAGTCACCGGACAACCCTCCATGTTGAGTAAAGAAAGTTTTTTCAAGCCTGTTTTATAAAAGAAACAATCATTTCTGTTGTTCACAACAAAAAGATTAATCAAGGAAAGATCAATTCAGATGTCAACTGTATAAAAAGTCGATCCACAATGTGGAAATTGGATAAAGACCATGTTTAGAGAGGTCCACGGCCACCTACTCCAATAAAGGAACCAAGATGCTCAAACACATCAATTATCCAGTTTAAAGGAATTTAAAGGTTAACACAGGTAAACTACACATATTGAAGGCCTAAAGTATGTTTTGCTTGAATAAAGGAAGCCTAATATGCCTGGCAGTGTGATGAATTAAGATGGAAAGCATAAAAACACAACTTTACAGTTTCAGGTTTGGGTATCCCAAGCCAAAAGGCAAAGAGTTGTTTGCCCTATGCTGAGCATATTCCCTGTAATGAGCATAAACAAATAATTTGGAGATCACATGAATGGCATACTTATTAAAGTACAGCATATACATTTGAGGCTTAGAGGTCAGATAAGTGGTCAAGGAAATAGAATTCAGTGTCTATAAATCTGATTGTTCCTTCAAGAATGTGGACCTATTTTGAAACATAAAATAGAAACAGATTTCACATAAACATAGCGAAAGATTAAAAAAAGAAACAAGTGGGTAGTTAAGTTACTTGTGTGCAAAGCACATGGAGAAAAATGACCTAAGTACACGTGCAACACCAACAAAATGACGGAAAAGAAAAGTCTAGAGGAGACAATAGAAAATGCAAATCCATCATCAGTGCCACTGAATACAACCATTAGTGATTCAGGTGTCACATTTTAAAGTTGTTGAGCTTCCAATAGATTCTGTGTCTTATGTGTCTGTTACTCCATATGATATCTCTACATTTGGTCCCTCTTCATCTGTTGAGGATGTAGTTCAGAGTTTGTAATTGAGCAGGATGCTCAAATCTAAAAATTGGAGGGAATAGATACTGGACACAAAATTGTACTTGTTTGTTGTAAAGTTAAATTAAGAAAAAAAAGGTTATAGTTAAGAAGAGCCATTATGCACTTGTTTAATTAAGTCCCTGACATGCAGGCAGTTTGCATTGAGAAATTAGGCAGTCGTATGCCCAATTTGCTAACTGCTGGTAATAACTAAAAAGGGACATGCAAAAGTTACCGGGACACATGCAAAAGTATTATCATGGCTGTGTGGTCCCCTTTCTTGAGTCAAGGGGACTACTTACTCTTTTGTTACCACTTAGATCGTATATATATCTGTGTGTGTTTGTGTGTGCATATCATTAGACTTGTACAGGCATCTTATCTCTTCTCTTTCTATTCCATTAATTCATTATTTAATTTGTAACTCAGGAAGTTAATAAGCATAGATCAATTACAGCCGTTGCAAATGGCTTTGTTTCTTATGAACAAAACATTGAAGGTTCAGAGTTACTCAAGGGCATAACTGCCATAACACCATAACTGCACGATGTTGCCCCCCATTTTGCATCGGTGTCCACATGGGATGTTTATCACGCTTTCAACAGGGGGATACAAACTTACAAGTTAATGGAGATTTGGATGGCCTAGTATTGATGCTTGTCTTTGTGATGATGACATGGGTTCTTGATGATGGTGATCTAGTGTTGATGATTGGTTGATGGATCTTATGCTAGAGGATGGTATTTCACTTGTTCTTGATATATGGTTCATCTTCTTCATGAGAGTCCTTGTATTCATGGCTTGACATAGCTTCTTGGGGACATTTAGCATATGCTATCATTGTTAGAGAAGCACTCTTGCTCACTTGGAATGATTTGATGACATGGAGGAAAGCATCAATACTTCTTTTCATGGTTTGGTGACATGATGAAGGTTTCCATGAGTGCTCTAGATCATTTAGCCTTAATTTGCTTATGTGTATGAATGGTGGCCTTTTGGAAGCCTTACCTTATGGAGCATTCTTGTTCATTGTGCGCATGGATGTTTTGTAGCACATATTCCATAAAGTGCTCTCCTCCTTGCACATAATTGATGGCATATGGAATGCATTCTTGTGGGGCGTCCTTGTTCCCTAGCTTGTGGATGGTATCTTGGATCCTATTTATTGGGAGTCATATTTGGTTGAGCGCCCTCCTCATTTGTCTCTTTTGGCACATATGAAGGCATATTATTGGCTTGTAGAGGAGGTCATTCACTCCTTCATGGTGATGTTTTTTTATCATGGACACATTATCCTTGGTTTTGATGCTTCTATCATGGGCTAATGGTCTCCTGGGTTCATGGATTGATCATTTGGCATAGATGTTGGGTATCGGTTGCTATGTGGACATCATTCATTGCATGGGTTGAAGTCGTTCCCTTCTATGATGAGTTGTTATGGATCTATTGGTTGGTTGAGGGTTTGTCCCCTTGATGTATGGATGCAACCACTTGCACCCTTGTTGATGACTTGTTCTACTTTCACATGTGTCAACATTCATTGTGTTTATCTTGAGGGGCAACAACCTTTGGAAGATCATTTACAAACTCATGAATGCTTATTTCATGGAGTGTTCTCTTGAGGGTTTCTTGCATCATTCTCTTGCTTATTTGTTGGAGCATTATTAATTTATTTGAGGATTTTTCTTGAGCGCTCCATTGAAGGTTTCTCATATTTCCTATGCTTGGATGGTGTTTGGAAGGTGGACCTACAAATTGTCCACTTGCACACTCATCTAGACCATTTTTTATGGGACATTTTTTGGAGTGTCATGGCTTTGAGAGCGGTTATCTTTTAACAAAGTACCCAAAATTGTGCCATCTCAATGCCATAGACACAGAGTGGCAGCAAGATTTCCAAAGTGGTTATCATAGAAAATCCAATAAATTTAAGAACGTTGGCCTTTCTAGAACTATTGTTTAAAGAGTCGTACTGTATTTTCACCGCACGTGCCTTCTGCGGCCTTTTCATGAAAAACATTCACCTTATTTGAGAAAGCACTCCACCTTTTAAGGCATTTTTTTTGGAGCGCTACCTTTCAAGAGCATTTAGAGGCTAGGTTTGACTTCTTTGTGTCATCATTCACCCTCATTTGATGGATCCCCACCCTTCTTGGGCCTTTCTTCTCTTGGATATTTTCCTTGTGGTTTTGACCACTGTTACTAGCTAAATTGTACTTAGTTGGACTTTCAAGTGAGCGTGCAAAATTTGAACATGTTCCATGTTCTTTATCCGCATTCTAAAGTCCATCAGGCCTCTCAAGGCCCTTTTTTTTAATTTTTTCTCACATGTTCATGCCCCACGGGGTTTGTAATAAAGTGTGCTACATTATGGTTTATGTAAAGAACTTGGCTTCCTAGGACTTGACAATCAATCCGGGTATTCCAAGGAGGTTTTTCCTTGTTAATTATGTTTTGCGAATTAGCAGAGTATAATTTTTGAGTTTTTCTCCTACTCTTCCAAAAGCTAGAATGCTCATCTTGGGGGTTAGGGCTTAGGAGGTTATTAAAGTTCATGTGTCAATGTTTATTACCATGTTAGACACTATTCTAGAGTCATATGAACATGTGTTAGGTCCCCATAGGTTTTTTCTAATGTTTTGGAAAGAAAAAAAAATCCACAAAATCAAGCCATTTTTTATGGTTTAATTCGGAAAATTGAAAGTGTAATAAAAAAGTGGTTTGTTGGCAAAATTTGTCAATGGGATGCTCGTTTTCTAAGCCAGAGCACCCATTTAATCCATAAACCCACTTTTCCTAAGTTTTGATTAAGTATTTATCTCAAAAATTAATATTTACTCGAAAAAGGCCAAAAAGACCAAATAAATGGCCAAAAAAGAGTCAAGACATAATAAATGAGAAAAGATAAAACCCATGGATTGAGGGGGAGTCTATTTTGGAGCTCTCAATTAACTAACAATCAAATATTTGATTGAATAGATGCTCTTATACATGATAATGTTAAGATTCAATATGCTAAGATAAATAACATCAGTATTCCATTAGATTTCACAACAATAGCATATACAGGTCACTGAAAGAACAACAAGCACAGCATAAACACAAGAGACAATTTATCCTGGGAAACCCTCATGGGGTAGAAAACCCATCAAAGCTTCCTCAATATAGATGACCAACAATTACAAAGATGTAATCCCCAAACATGAGCTCCTTCTCCTCCTTTGCAAATCTCTCCCTCTCCTATGCGAGTTTCACAAGTGAGTGTGTGTGATAAATGAGGAACACACCTCCTATATTTATACACTACCTCACTTGACTTTTAACCCTAACTAGGTTGGCCCCAACTTAACCACTCAACATAATGCTGACTGGGCCAACCCCACTAGGGAAGTCTAATAACCCAAGTTACCACATTCCGACGGAGGAATAAACATCTCCGGATATACATTAAGGTCCCGACGGAGGAATGAAACATCTCCGGATAAAGTACAAATAGAATATTCTTAGAAGTTACAATATTTCAACACTCCCCCTTAACGAGAAGGATATTCTAACAACATCTGCAGGAGCAAGGAGTCACCAACTACATGATACATCTATAAATCATTGGAAGCTTTCCTCATCTGTAACTCAAACAGTTACTGGAACATCTTCAAGATCTTCAATACTGGAACATCAACATCTTCAATACTGAGTCTTCATCTTCTGTAGCACTTGATCAGCCACAGCATCAACATCTGGATCTCTCGATCAACATCATCATCTGGATCTCTCGATCAACAACATCATCTCGATCTCTCGATCAATAGCATCATCTGGATCTCTCGATCAACAACACCATCATCTGAATCTCTCGATCAACAGCATCACCTGGATCTCTCGATCAACAGCATCATCATCTGGATCTCTCGATCAACAGCATCATCATCTGGATCTCTCGATCAACAGCATCATCTGGATCTCTCGATCAACAGCATCATCATCTGGATCTCTTGATCAACAGCATCTGCAACACACATGACCCAATTACGGGATGGTCAATCCCTATCAATTTAGGACATAAATCCAAGGACGATGCAATCCTGATCCATTTACGGGATGATCAATCCCTATCAATTTAAGACATCACAACATGTCTATGGACGAGGCAATCCAGATCTACTTACAGGATGATCAATCCTTATCACTTTAGGACCTAAGTCCAAGGACGAGGAAATCCTATCACGTACATTTTGAACCAAACGTTCAGGGATGATGTAATCCTATCACGTACATTTCGAACCAAACGTTCAGGGATGATGCAATCCTATCACGTACATTTTGAACCAAACGTGTAGGGATGATGCAATCCCACCACTTACAGGATGGTTAATCCCGATCTCTTTAGGACATAATATCTAGGGATGATACAATCCACTCATCCACTTAGACAAAGTCTAAGGACCACACATCGACCTCATCGTCGGTATCATCAACCTCATCATTGGTATCATCGACACAGGTATCCTCATCATCGATACAAGTATCCTCATCATTGATACAAATATCCTCATCATCGATACAAGTATCCTCATCATCGATACAGGTATCCTCATCATCGACCTTATCGTCGATATAGGCAACCTCATCATCGATACAAGTATCCACATATCAGCATCGACCATATCACTCCCCCTTTCGAGGAGGTTCCTTCTGAACTACACCAAGCTTGTCTCGAAAATACTCCAACTTTACTTGAGACGGAGGCTTGGTCAATACATCAACAACTTGCTCATCAGTGCTCACATGATCGAGCTTTATAGCTCCTAGCTGCACCATACCCTGTGTATAAAAATATCGGATATCTATGTGCTTTGACTTGTCATGGAATACTGGATTCTCTGTCATCTTGATAACTCTGGTTGTCACACAGGATCACAGTGGGGTCCACCTCTAAGTCAAACAATCCTGATAACAACTTCCGAAGCCATATCGCTTCACAACTGGCAGAGCAAGAAGCTATATATTCCGCTTCAGCTGTGCTGAGAGCCACACTAGACTGCTTCTTGCAAAACCACGAGATCATGGCAGATCCCAGACAATAACATCTGCCCGATGTGCTCTTCCTATCTGATACACTTCCTACCCAATCAGCATCTATGTAGCCATACAATCTGAAGTCATGATCTCCAAGATAACATAGACCAAAGTCTATCGTACCCTTTAGGTACCTCATCACATGCTTTGCAGCTATCAGGTGAACACGCCTAGGTTCCACTAGATATTGACTCAAGGTGTTCACAGCAAAGCATATATCTGGCCTAGTATTTGTCAGATACATCAATGACCCAATAATCTGTCTGTACAAAGTCACATCCACTAACTCTGATGAGTCATCAGCTAATAGCTTCAAGTTGGAATCCATGGAAGTGGGCATGGCTTTGCATTCCAACATATCAAATCTTTTCAAGATTTCCACAGCATACTTTCTCTGGTTGAGAAAGATTCCTTCTGGGCCTTGCCATACTTCCAGACCTAGGAAGTAATGCATCAATCCGAGATCTTTCATCTCAAATTCTGTAGCTAGCTTCTTCTTGCTTTCCATGATCTGTTTCTCATTCCCTATCGGAAAGAGATCATCCACATACAATAATAGTATAACAGGTTCATCATCCATAACCTTAAGGTAAAGGTTAGGATCAGCTTTACTTTTTGGTAAAGCCCAAGCTTGTCAAGAAGCTATCAATTCTCCCTCTGTGACTGAACATCATTCACACTCTGCATTGAGTGATCTTCTGCATATCTATCCATGCCATCTCCCGTCAGATGGGTCTACTGATATGAGCCTCAAGATCATTCGAACTCTGTGGTGAGTTCCTTCTTGCATCCATCTAAGAGAAGAATGTCATATGTATATAGAAACCATCTTCAACCTTGTAGCAAAGGTTGAAATCTGCATCACCCATGGTGATCATTAAGCTCATCAAATGACTATCGATCCTAAGTACCCGTACAGAGCTTTCTTCAATTGAATCCTGGGAGTTTTCTCGATTCGTACTTCTTCTTCAACTACACCATTAAGAGAATAAGCTTATCTAGCCACTTGGAGCAAACATTTTGTCATGATCCTCTTCCTCTTTCTAAGAGAATCTTCTAGCCATGAGCCTTCTATAGTATGTTTGATTTGTAAGTCTTCTTGTTGAACATCCATTACGTGTTCGGTGTTCATCATTCTTCATGATCTTTCCTACAAATCAAAGTTAATTACATGATTAGTAATACTTCATAATCATCAAATCATGTTGGCATGATAACCTATTATGCATACTGATATGATTCACATAGTTATGCAACTATCTTGACCAATATTTTGGTATAACACTTTTCCATATCCTGTATGCATACAGTGGCTATCTAGATGCCTTCCATCTCTACCAGAACATACTATCAAGAGCGTGCCTAGCTCTCGACATGTCAGCAAAAAGGTTTCATTCTAGAAAAGCAACAATGGAATGTTTCTCCAACTTACCCATCATATGCATATTAGTGGTATACTGTTCAATGCTATATGAATGCTTACACTATGCATGATATATTCTAGGAATACAAATATGCATACAACTATTACGATCAATATCATTGACTATTCAGAGATTCAAGAAGTAATTCAAATAACAACTCAAATACTTATCTTTTATGTTTGTGTGGTTGCCTCCCGCTTGATCTCTATTTTCCCTTTATGATAGCATCATGATGATATGTCTTTGAACTTCTATCCATCCTGGACCACTATGCATGCTTAAGTGTGCACTAGTGTCATCCTCATGATCTCATACATAATCATACATTCATTAGTATAATCTCAATACTATCAAAACATTATGATTCTAAATAATCTTAAGTATGTATGGTTATGATCATTTCATACACAGGTATACTTACCTAAGATCCTAACACAAAGTAGGATTCTAACTTGATATAGGAAAACATACCTAGATTATCATGCTTGGTTATGTCTAACATATCCAAACAATATCTTCTTTGTTCTCTTCAATGATTTAGAGACCTTGTGCTAGAACCTGCATATCTCATAAGTTAAGCATAGTAGAACAAAGTCATACATACCTCGTAAGTAGAGCTTCTATGTAATCAAGGACTATAGATGAGTCTTTGTCTTCATGTCATCATGGTCATAGAACTCGATTTGTCTTTCTTGAAGTACCTTTCATGTTAGCAGACAACATCATCCTCATACAACACCACAAGTGCATTAGTACAATCATAAGTGTCATAACCCTAATCAATGAATGTCTTCTATCATTCACATGCATTCATACTTTTACTAAGGTGATCAGACAATCTAGAATTAATCATGATTGTACTAACCTCAATAATATGAAGACAAACATATTATAAACTTAATCATGAAATAGATTGCAAAACATACCTGTATCTTCTCAAGTCATACATGTCGAGTAGTCTTCTCTATAAGGGTAAAACCCTAACCATCCAAGGTAGATCACTTGTAAACATCTTGTGTATGTTCATGGTGCTAGGATGATGGAATATCAGTGCCATTTAAACCTTCTTCATCGCTGCCCTATGAGTCTCCCAACTTTGCTAGGGTTTCTTCTTACTTGGAAACCCTAATCTTCAATCTCCTTCCTCCCACAACATTTTGATGGAGGATTAATATCTATAATGAATGGATTCCAAATCCATTATAAAAGTTTCCAATGTTGCATCAGGTGTCTCCAACATTGTATCAGGTCCTTCCATACCTAAAAACTGAAAACCCTAAGTGAGAGCTTCTTCCTCCTCTTTCTTGATTTCCTCCGTTGAGTCATTTCAGATGTGTCGTATTGTTTCTGGTGCATCTCTGAAATTTCAGATCTGCAGGGTCTAAAACTTCGGCCTGTGGTAGCCTGACCTGTCATCTTTCCAACCCCACAGATCTGAGCTTCAATGGATTCTTCATGAGAGAGATATGCTAAGTGTCGCAACATGACCTGTTTATGGGATGAAACAGCATAGCGAACTTGTACGGAGTGCCACATGTCACTGTTTCAACTTCGGTCTCTGAAAAGCGGACCTGTCAAACTACAGTTTGTGCCCTAACTGCTACTTTTTACGAAATTCCATTTGGAACTTCCTAGCCCGAGATATGACCTTTGTTCCTAGGTCACCTGTTTAGGGCTGCATTCTGTAAAAGTTTCAGATCTTGAACCTTCACCAAAACTGATTTATAGCGAAAGTTCCACAATGACTAGGTTTTGCTATACAAAACCCTAACTTTCAAATTGTCGCAAGTGAGACAAGAGTCGTAAGTGCCATACATTGCCTTCCTTCAGGCTAGCTCTAATACCATGTTAAGATTCAATATGCTAAGATAGATAACATCAGTATTCCATTAAATTTCACAACAATAGCATATACAAGATCACTGAAAGAACAACAAGCACAGCATAAACACAAGAGACACAATTTATCCTGGGAAACCCTCGTGGGGTAGAAAACCCAGTAAAGCTTCCTCAATATAGATGACCAACAAATACAAAGATGTAATCCCCAAACATGAGCTCCTTCTCCTCCTTTGCGGATCTCTCCCTCTCCTATGCGAGTTTCACAAGTGAGTATGTGTGATAAATGAGGAACACACCTCCTCTATTTATACACTACCTCACTTGACTTTTAACCCTAACTAGGTCGGCCCCAACTTAACCACTCAACATAACGCTGACTGGGCCGACCCCACTAGGGGACTTAAACACCCCATTACAACTGACTCTGGGCCGACCCCACTAGGGAAGTCTAATAACCCAAGTTACTACATTTTGACGGAGGAATAAACATCTCCGGATATACATTAAGGTCCAGGCGGAGGAATGAAACATCTCCAGATAAAGTACAAATAGAATATTCTTAGAAGTTACAATATTTCAACAGATTATACATCTTTTGCTTTAGACATCTTTGCTTTTTACAGGTGATTTTGACAATTACAGGGGAGGCTGAATTGACTTGTGAAAGGAGTGCGAATTGCTTGGAGGGAAGATTGTAGGGGTTTCTCACATCCCCCTCGGGCAAAACATTTTCATCTTGAAGGGAGTTTTTTAATTTGCATTGTCCATTGATTTGTTTTCTTTGATATGCCATGCTTATATCTTGCTCATTTGTGAATCAAATCTCACATTACGTAGTTTGTTTTGCAGGTGAAGTAGGACGTTTTTCCTCCTTGGGCTTGGACGTTTTAGCTTAAAATCACTTGGATCTAGCTTGGAATTGTAACTAAATGCAAGGATCATCCATGTGCAAGGTAGCCACAAGCATTTGAGGTAAGATCTACAAGGTATGTATCTTGTTTCATGCATTTTCATCCATTGGTCACTCGAACCCTAAAAGTTAAAACCCTCATATTTTTATTTTTCAGATCTAGGAGATCTAGCAATCACTTGGGCTTAATAATTAAAACCCACCTCTATATTAATCATAACATTCCCGATCTAAAGTTTGGTGGACATCGGACTCCATTTTCCCTGCGATCTAAGGCACTAGGCCTCTCCAAGGGAGGTCACACTTTTGGGTAGGTGGCATTTTTGCTAGATCCCAACTTAGGTTTTGCTTGATCCTCATTGTTTCATTAGATCCATTCATTTGCAAACCCCCTAGTGCCATTCTACTTTGATTTTCACCTTGTGGGCCCCATTTGGACCATTTTCCATATTTTAAGGGTGGGCCCCACTTGGATCTATTATCTTGGGATTAGATCTATCTAGATCTACTACTTTAAACCTATAAGTGACCTTTATTTATCATTGGTTGAACATTTGTCCTTCCTTGAGCCTCTTCAACCAAGCCCTAACTCTTTTGGGTCCACTTATCCATCTTAGATCTAGATCTAATCCTCTATTGATCTTCTCCTTTATCATTATCACATTTCCCTAGGAGGTCTAGAGTAGGTTCACTAGCCTTCATTGGCTAAGGTAGGGTCTCCCCCTTGGTCTTGCTTAGGCTTGATCTAAAGTGAAGAGTGTCTCGGCTAGCGTGACACCCAATTGCATTGGGAACCGTGGCATCTCTTGGGTCACCTCTTTAGTTGTCCAACACTTCTACTGTCCTGGATAGGATAACAGTTTGGGACAACTACAAGTTGTGTGATAACAGATACATGATATGCAACTGAAGGAACCTCCACTTAATGCTACAAACACAATGAATCCATTTGATAAGTAGATCATGCCAAGTCATCCTCCAAGAATGCCATATAAAGGGTAGCACAAAGGAAAATATGTGCACCATGATAATGTCCATGATCTGGTCCATAGAAAGTCCATAGGTGACATCCTACCAGGGGTCATAAAAAAAAGATCCTCTAACACCCCATACAAAATATGGTGTAACAACATCCATAGCTTGTCACAAAAGATCACCATACCACTCCCCATGATGCTTACCCATCACACATACCTCACAAACAACATTGGAAGGGTTGATTTGTGGAAGGCCTTCAACAAGGCAAAGACAATTTGTGGCTGAAGGATTTATAATTGATGTGACCAAGACGAAAGAGGGTGGAAATCTGTATTCACAAAGTACTAGCATCCTCATTCTTGACTCAGGTGAGGGAGGGTGGGGAACATTATTTCTCCAAAAAAAAAATGGCATTCAAAATTTAACATGTAATAATTCAACTATCTCATTTTAAAAATTCACGCAAATTCAAGAAATGAACAAAAAACTGTTGAGATTTGTATCTCAAGATGTCCTTCGTGTGATTATGCCAAGCATGAAGGGACATTAACAGAGTAGGCATTAATGTATTGTGTGAGAAACACTTTACCACGCTCTATGGCTTCAGTGGTGGAAGCATGCAAAGTTTTCCAATAATTTTACCTTTTGCATGTGGTAATCCTTTTAATGCATAAGTGTGATTTTGCATGCAAAGAAAATTAGGGATCTGGAACCCTAATTAAGCACCAAAGCTTATAAAAGAGATCAGAAGGGTAAAGGTAGTTATCCCATGACGAATCTTCAAAGATCGAGGATTCAAAGAGAGGGGGTGCACTTCTGAGAGAGAGGCGCACTTCTGGGAGAGAGGCGCACTTCTTGAGAGGGGGGCCGCACTTCTTAAGCAGGGAGGGCAGAGAGAAGCAAGAGTACCTTCTTCAAAGATTGAGGGCACACTAAGATCTCATCAGTGATTGATTGAGAGAGAGGGGGGGGGCGCACTTCAAAGGACAGAGAGGGCACACTCTAGAGCAGGGGCGCACTTCTGAGACAGAGAGGGGCGCATTCTTCATCAGTCACAGCAAAGAAAAGGCAGAGGGCGCACTTCTACTGTTGGGAGGATAGTAGAGGCAAAGGGTGCACTTCTTCAAGGAGAGAGAAGGAGTCACTTCTTCCAAAGATTGGCAGAGGCAGCCCATCAGACATTTCAGAGTAGAGCAGAGCAAAGGGTGCATTCCTCAAAGCATCAATTGCAGCCGTTGCAGAGCTTGGGTTTGTCCCACAGATCTGGAATGCCTTTCAAGGCATCGAGTTTCTCTTCTTGTGTAAATTTCTGATTGTAAAACATTCTATTTTCTCTCTAGCTCGAGATTGAAGAAAGCCCTAGTTCACTGGTTTTCCCCATTGGGGTTTCCAGGGTAAAATATGTGTACTGTGTGATTGGTTTCCTGTTCTGCTGCACATGTTTGACAAGTTAAATGAGCTTATTTATTGCTGCTTATAAAATCAGATCTGAGATTTATTTCTGTGTATGCATCTGGGAATTTTATTGAAAGTAGAAATCAAAGTTTAAGTTCAGACATAAAATTAACAAAAACATTTACTAGAATGTTCAAATAGTTTCCATGAATATAAGAATGAGAAAGCACATGAGATTTAAAGTTTTAAACCATTGTATTTAAGAAAGCTAGTGTAAAACTAATACCCTGTATAAATGGAATTTAAAAGAAGCTCAAAAAGTGAGACTGCGGATAAGTGACTTCACCTTTCAAAAAAGCAATGCCTGTATCAGTAACTTTACTACGAGAAATTTGCAGCTCCTTCAAGTTTGTAAGCCCTGGACCACACCAGATAAACAAGAATCACATACAGCAAATAAGTATGAAACACTAAACAGAACAAACAAGACTCAAGAACCAAAAGACAAGTATGGTATTGTAATAATTCCATAAAAAACTTTCAAGACCATGTCAATCATTTGTGCAAAATCATTTAAACTGACAAGAAGAACCTCGTATCCTTTCTTCAGAAGAAGACTTCAACAGATCGAACAATGGAATTGTAAACTTGTTCAACAATTTTTCTTTGGCCCACTAATCATCCCACCAATACTGTTATTGTTTTTCTTCAGACGAAGACTTAAACAGATCAAGTAATGGAATTGTAAACTCATTCCAAGCTCTGCTTTGGCCCACTAATCATCCCACTGATACTGTTATTGCCAAAACATTTACTAGCATAAGGCCTCCAAGATTCCTTTTTTAAATAAATAAAAACTGAATACATGATTTTGAAAAAACATGCCATGCAAACTCTCTCTCCTGAGAGAGTACATGGAAACATGAAATCCAGAGGCCATGGAATTCCGCTACTCAAATTTTCAACATGGAACACAGCAGAGATGGGAATGCTTCTGGTAAGTTGAAGTTAAGATTCAATGGGAATCATTCTGAGAAGTTAATATTTAGAGCCCGTAGTAACAATCTTGGGAGCATAATTAGCATTCAGAACCTACACTTATCACTCTGGAAGATTAAAGAGCCTATGGTAACAATATTGGGAGCATAACTGGTGATTTTAAAGCCAATATTGACAATTCTGGGAGTGTGATTGGTTCAGACACATAGATATCAGTCTTGAGAGCATAACTAGCATTTCATTTGTTTGTATAGTCGCAAAAAGCACACAAGAAGAGGGATCATTTTCCAGAAAGAATGGTGTCATATCTAAAATACCAAGTCCGGATGCAAGAGTATGTATAGCTTTATTTTTCACTTTCCTAAAATAAACAGTATAAAATGAAGGTTGTAATATGATGTATATAAAAAAGACAAGTGGACTTGATTGCCTTAGGAGTCGGGACATATAGGAGGAGAGGCATGATATGACAAATTGCATATTGATATTACCCATCCACCTCACATTTTGTGTATCAATAAAGTATAAAGTGAGAGAACGTGTTTAGGTGGTATCCGCCACCTCAACAAAGAATTAAACATGAGCACTAATTCTACTCAAGAACCGTATTACCCTTATATTCTCTCCATTTTAAGAATAGAGAGGGGTCAGTTTTTAGTTTGGCTCAGTTATTAGTTTTTGGTCCGCTTTGACCTAGTCAATTTTCTTGACTTGGGCAATGAGCATGGCGTCTAGGCCAAGTATCATTACATATGTCCCAGTATTATTTTTTATGCCTTTGGAGGCTAGTTTCACCATTCCAGTGCTTCAGAAATGCAAAAAAATTGGTTCAAACTTCAATGCAGTGATTGGGTAAGTTTTTAATAAAGTGAACCAATTTTTATTAAATTTTGGAAAAATTATTTGAAGGTCTTCCACCAAAATCGTTTGTGGGGTACGAGTAATGAGTATTACCAGATTGCTAATTTTTGGAATTTTTGGCATAGTCAAATTTTTATACCAGGCGGCGGAAGATCATGTTTTGAGCATATTATATGGTTTACAACTTTACAAAGGATATTCAGCAGATAAATTCAATTAATTAAAGTGACCATGGTTTAGTAAATGGAACAAAGGGTGAATGAATGACCATGGTTTAGTAAATGGAACAAAGGGTGAAAGAATGGCAAAGTTTTGACTTGGATGTTCTTCTTCATGCTCCAGAGGGTATCCAGACATCTTCACACATATTTTTATCATCTTCGGCATCAGCACTTCATGTTTTCCCTCTCTTGGGAAATTTGCACTTCCTAGGAAGGGCGACTTTTTGGCTTGAGAATATATCATTTTATGTGAGGATGTTATGTTATGTCGCTATGAGGCACGTTGGCCCCTAGGAAACCCCCTTTTTTATGTATTATCATGTTATATCATTTTATTGTATGTATTCGGGCATTATGAGGCACTTTGCCACCCTCATCTAGTCCATTGATTGTCATTGTATTATCTTTTAATCTCAACCACGCATTTAAAAAGTGGTTAGGGATTTGGTTTCTCTCAAAACTATTTAAAAGAGGAGACCCCTCGTTGTAAATGGACTTTGGCTCTTGGATTATTGACAATAAAGAGAGAAATTTTGGAGAAATTTTTTTCTTTGTAAAATATTGTTTTCGTGCTTGATTGTGAATCTATTCTCTTTTAGACATTCTAGCTATTTGATGATCTTTCCATATATTATTTGGGAGAGACAGTGTGGGCTTGCAGGGGAGCAATTTCTCTTGGGGCGATTTTGTGGAATTTCTCCACATCTCTCCATTTGAAAAAGTTTAATAATCGGGGAGTTATTTCATTGTATCTGTTACCACCTGAGTTGCACATCAGTTAGACTTCCAGAGAGTCGCCAATGTTGCACAAATACTTGGTATTTGTGCATTTCAGGGTTCAGAAATTCCAAATCAGACCTTTTCAGGGCCCCTTTTTTAATTTTGTAATGCATGTCCATGCCCCACGGGGTTTGTAATAAAGTGTGCTAGCATGGTGGTCTTTTGAGTGACTTGGCTCCCTCGGACTTAACAACCAATGAAGGTATTCCACTGAGTTTTTTCCCTTGTCAATTATGCTTTGCCTTTAGCCGAGTATAATTGATGAGTTTTTCTCCTACACCTCCAAAGCTGAAATGCCTAAAGTGGTGGTTAAGCCTTGGGGGGTTATTAAAGTCCATTTTTCAACATATATAAACATGCTAGACACTTAAATAAAGTCATATGGTCATGTATTAGGTCCCTAGGTTCTTATTTTCAAGTCTTAAAAAAAAAATTGCGGTATTGGACCATTTTTTTGGTTTAATTAAAAAATTAATTTTTTCATAAATTAAACCATTTTTTCTATGGTTTAATTGAAAAAATTCAAAATGTAATAATTAAATGGTTTATGGGTGAGATTTGACAATGGGATGCTCGTTTTCTAAGCCAGAGCACCCATTTAACCCATAAACCCACTTTTCCTAAGTTTTGAGTAAGTATTTATCTCAAAAAATGATATTTACTCAGAAAACACAAAAAAAACAAAAAAAATGTCAAAAAAGACATTAAATAAAAAAGGACAAGTTCCTAAAACAGTGGGATTGGTCCGGAGTTGGTCTGGAGTCAGACTGAAGTGATTGGCAATCAATTTCTAATCACTACAGACACCGAAAAGATGATTTCAATCAACACCAAGCAAGATCTAGTTAACTATGCCTTGGGAAATGCGCCCTCCTCTTGCATGGGCAACTTCTACACATGGCAAGCTCGTATTTGTTGTGATAGGAACGAGGTTGAGCTCTCCTACCTCACCCAGAGGTGGCACAACCTCCTCAGAATGGATTCAATCAAGGATCAATCAACACCCAGTTAAACTCCCTCTCAAACTCATGCGCCCTCCTTGGGATTTGCGCCCTACTCTGCATGGTTTTTGCTATATAAAGAGCATCACTGCTCCATTGTAAAGGATCTAAAGGTGGAACCTTTGCTCCTATGTTGTGATTTTTTTCTTGTGTTCTTGAGTTAATAAAGAGAAGGCTTTGGAGGCTACGTTGTGGGCTCGTGTCAAATGTGTGGATGTTTGATGTTTCAAATCACGTGGAGGTAATCTGTGTCTTTTCACAAAAAAAATTATTATTGTTCCGATTCGCACTGACCTTTGAAGGAAAATTACTATTTCAGTAAGGTAAGGAATAAAATCTAAATTTTGTTTCTCATTATCAATCATATGAAATACTTTGAACATTATGCATGTCTTGTTTGAATGTTTAGTTTAATGTCTTTTAAGTATTACATGATTCATATCGGTGCCATTTAATCCGCTTGTGGAAGGTGTTGTTGTGAAGTGTTCTTGCAGGTAACTGGATCTCATAGAGGAGGCATGCATGTTAGCTTTGCTAATTTCTTGAGCCATCGCAAAGGAAGCATAGTCCCTCGCATGCCCACTCGCATGTGGTCTCCATTTGCCCAATCTTTCTCATTAAAAAAACGGGTTCTCTCACCTTAATTCAAATCTCTCTCAAAATTTTCTTGGTTACTTGTTCTATATTCTTCTAGTCTTCTAGATCTAAGCAATATTTTTTTTTTATTTGAAAGAAGTAGATCTAGCTTTGTTTCATCAATGATATCACACTATTAAAGTTTAAAGTTTAAATCTCATTGTTCATTAGTGAAAAGTCTTTTCCTTAAGTTTGCATCTAAAAATTGAACGATCTTGTTAGTTAAGGAAGAGTGATTATATTGCAAAGACATATCTAGCCTATTAGGGCTTGCACGATTTGGCTTGCAACTTGAAAGAGGGCAGCCAAAGATCCTAGTCTTACTAGTTCAATTTTTTTTATTTTTTGTTTATCATTTAACCCATAATTTTTGCAATATTTTGTAGCAAGGCCAAAGACACTTTTAGAGTGTTTTTTGGGGCCATTTCATAACAAAAAGAACTTGCTGGTTTTTTTTGCATGCTTAGCATGTTACGTATTTAAATCATAAAAAAATTCGATTTGGACGCTTTCGTGATCATTCGGAAAGCCTTTTCGACCCACTAGTTGGTTTAGATTTTTATAGCAAGTTTGTAGTATTGCCAAAAACATTCCTAAAGTGTTTTTGGCCACTTTTTAATCAACTAAGCTCGCTGGTTTTATTTGCATGCTTAGCAGGTTTGAACATTTCGAACACAAAATTTTTTAATTCAAGGGCTTCTGAGACCATTCGGAGAACCTATTTCAAATTTTCAACCACCTTTGCTTTCTACTGGATATTGTAAACTGTCTTGGTTCCTAATGATAAAGGACCAACAGTAGTCTCCTCATCCTTGAATGTAACAAAAAAATAAAAAGAGCACTGCAGGCTAATCCAGCACCTGACCCCATCCCCCCAGGGGGGATTCGCATTTTTTTATTTTTTTTATTTTTTATTTTTAATGTTAGATTAGTTCCTTTAAGGTTCTTAGTAATTAAATCACATCACAAAGCACACAAACGTCCTCAAAGGTGTTAGTGTTTCATACAATTATAGCATAATAATTCAATTGCATAAAAATTAGGATCACTAGAAGAAAGACAAAGCACAGAAACAAAGAACACGAGAATTTATCCTAGGAAACCCAATCGGGAGAAAACCCAGCAACCTTCGTATAGAGATGAATAATTCCGAGAACAGAGTACAATGATGAGAGAGAAAAGATGGAAGTACTTTCCAAGTAGAAACCCCAAAATGTCTTCTCCTAGCTGCAGGTGCAAATCTCTCTCCAAGTGATGCGAACTTGTCTTGAGTGAATGAGTGAATAAAAAGGTGAACTTTCCCTCTATATATACAAGTGCCAAATTGGCTTTTTACTCAACAAGGCCGACTTGTCTAACTTGACTGGGCCGACCTCACTTGGGGGAATATAAAAATGCATTTAATAATTAATTTCTTTACTTGATTTTCTCCCCAAGGTTTACATTATTCTTTCTAGGGTTTACATGAATAATTAGATCAAGTTCAACTCCCTTAGGAGGTACAATCAATTATAATAAAATACAATAAGAATAACTTTTGAAGTTGCACAAATTCCAACACTCCCTCTCAACAAGGAAGGTATTCTTCGGTCATCATCAACATCGCAATCATCTGGGTTTCATTTGTACATCTATATTGTCTCAATCATCTCTATACATACTGAAGGTTGTCAACACAGTCTCAGTCCTTCGAGAAGTGTCATCATGCATCAACTCCACCAGTCCTTCAGTGAGTCCAAGAGTAGTCTCTCCATCCTACCTGGATGTCCGAGAAATAGGCTTTACCATCTGCTACCTATCCGTCTCATCTGCCGATGGGATCCTCCCATAACTGGGTGAGAACCTGGACGAGCAGTGTGCAAGACCATCCACTACCTGTTCATCTCATCTGTCGATGGGATACTCCCATACCTAGCTAAGAACCTGAACGAGTAAGAGGTGCATGTGCAATCATCACACAACCATCTACTACCTGTTTATCTCATCTGTCAATGGGATTACTCCCATACATGGCTGAGAACCCGGACGAGCAAAGGCACCTGTGTGTAACCCGACCATCTACTACCTGTCTGTCTCATTTGTCGATGGGATCTCTCCCATACCTGGCTGAGAACCTGGACGAGTAGAGGCACCTGGGTGGAACCTGACCATCTACTGCCTTTCTGTCTCATCTGGCGATGGGATTTCTCCCATACCTGGCTGAGAACCTGGACGAGTAGAAGCACCTGGGTGAAAGCAGGGTAAACATCTCTATGTCATCTCTCCCTCTCAAGGAGGGACACATTCTCTTCCACTCCAAGTCTTCCACGAAAGTATTCAAACTTTATCCTGGGAAGAGGCTTGGTGAGAACATTTGTAGTCTGGTCATCTGTTGGAACATACTGTAACTCGACGGCACCTTTCTGCACCATATCACGAATGAAGTGATACCGAATCTCTATATGCTTCGACCGATCGTGGAATACAAGATTCACTGACATCTACACACAGCTCTATTTATCACAGTGAATCACAGTTGGCTCTGGAATTTGGACAAACAATCCTGCACGGAGTTTTCGAAGCCATATTGCTTCTCGGGTTGTTGTACTAGCAGCCATATACTCGACCTCTGCAGTACTGAGTGCTACTGAGTTCTGCTTCCTATTGCACCAGGAAATCACTGCAGAACCCAAACTGAAGCAACATCCGGAAGTACTCTTCCTATCTGCAGCACATCCTACCCAATCTGAGTCTGTAAACCCCTGCAATCTCAAGTCACACTCTGAAGCATATCTCAGGCCATATCCCACAGTGCCACGCAAGTATCTGAGCACATGTTTTGCAGCAATCCAGTGAATCTGCCTCGGCTCACACATGAACTGGTTGAGGGCATTCACAGCAAAACATATATCTGGTCTGGTGTTTGTCAGATAAATTAAGGACCCAATCAGCTCGCGATAATTTTGTGGGATCAATCAAATTTGAATCTAAAGCAGAATCCCTTAGCTTCTTCAAATTTGCATCCATCGGAGTGGCCATGGACTTGCAGTCCAACATTCTGAATCTCTTCAAAATATCTATGGTGTATTTTCCTTGACATAGGAAAATCTCCTTCTACCTCTACCATACTTCTAATCCCAAGAAGTAATGCATCAATCCAAGATCCTTCATTTCGAACTCAGAGGCAAGTTTCTTCTTACATGATACGATAAGTTTCTCATTTCCAGTGAGAAACAGGTCATCAACATAAAGGGACAAAATCAGTGGCTCATCATCCACAACCTTGTAGTAAAGGTTGGGGTCTGCATCACTCTTGGTGAATCCCAAACTCACCAAGAATCCATCTATCCATCCATACTAAGCACGGGGTGCTTGCTTGAGTCCATACAAGGCCTTTTTCAATCTGCATACATGAGACTCCTTTCCATGGACAATAAACCCTTCTGGTTGTTCAATATATACTTCTTCCTCAATAACACCATTGAGAAAGGTTGTCTTGACATCCATCTGATGCAACTCTTATCCCATAGCTAATGCAATAGCAATGATCGATCTGATGGAAGCATATCGAGCCATGGGAGCAAATGTCTCATCATAATCGACTCCCTCTTTCTGAGAGAACCATCTAGCAACTAATCTAGCCTTGTGTTTTTCAACACTCCCATCTGCTCCATGCTTGATTTTGTATAACCACTTGGAAGTTACCACCGACTTCCTCTCAGGTCCTGGCACAACCTCTCACACATCAATCTTCATGATGGATTGGTATTCTTCCACCATGGCATCCTCCCAAACTTGGTGTCTGGATGCCTCTTCATAGGTGGTAGGTTCTGAGTCAATGATGTGGCTCATCAATGCTACATAATTGGAGAACCTCTGAGGTCTTTTACTTTCTCGGAAAGTACCATGTGGAGCTTCATACCCCTCTACATCTTGCAAAGTCTGTTGTGCCCATTTAGGCCTCTTCCGACCTACTGTAATATCTCTGGGAACATCAACTGGCTCAACTGGATCAATGGAATCGATAGGTTCATCCTCTTCTGCTAACTCCCTCTGAACTGGAGGGGGAGATGATCTCATCTCCTTTGGTTCTAGCATTTCCTCATCATCAATCTCCATGTCTGATCCTCTACCTTTCCTAACAGCCATTTCTTCTTCAAAGGACACATCCCTGCTGACTTCAATCTGTTTGGATCCTGGGATGTAGATTTTGTACGCCTTTGAAGTCTGTCTCATTGTATCCCATGAAGGTTCCCTTCTTGCCTGAAGGTTCTAACCTTGGTCCTTTTCTCCTTGGGCACATGTATGTAGACTGGACATCCAAAGATTCGGAGGTGGCCCACTTCTGGTTTCACTCATGTGAAAGCTTCTTCCGGAGTCATGTTCTTCACTATCTTATGTGGGCATCTGTTTTGTACATATACGGTTGTTATGGATGCTTCTGCCCATAAGGACATCAGTAGGCTCTGGTCATGTATCATGGATTTGACTGCCTCCATAATTGATCTATTCTTTCTTTTCGCAACCCCATTTTGTTGAGGGCTGTAGGGAACTATGAGCTCCCTCTAAATTCATGCTTCCTTGCAGAAATCATTGAATTTTGTAGAGGTCTATTCTCCACCATTATCTGATCTCAAAATCTTGATCGTCTTTCTTGACAAATTCTCGACTTATGCTTTGAATTTACTGAGTACTTCCTCAGATTCCTTGGTCTTGAGAAAGTATATCTAAGTCTTCCATGAGTAGTCATCAATGAATGTCATATAATAATGATATCCGCCCAATGATGCAATTGTCATGGGTCCGCACAAGTTAGAGTGTACTAGATCCAAAATTCCTTTAGATCTGCTCTCACTATTTGGGAAAGATCTCTTGGCATTCTTTCCAAGTGCACATCGTCTACATGTTCCATCATGGTCTACCTGAAGCACTGGTAAACCTGTCACTATATTCTTCAATTCTGGGAGAGCTCTATAATTTAGATGAGCTAGTCTTGTGTGCCATAGCTCACCCATACTTGTAGAGTCATCGACTAGGGCTTGAGCTGGTGGGGTGTTCAACCAATACAAGCTCTCCTCTCTCACACCAATTACCTTGGCTGCATCCATGCTTGAGTTCTTGCACCAAGCAAGCACTTTCCCATCTGAAAATGCAACTTTATATCCCCTGTCCTCCAAGGCTGAGATGGAGACAAGGTTTCTCTTCATACCGGGTTCATAAAGCACATCACTCAAGTGTAGTGTATCACTAGACTCTAGCTGAAGGGAGGTGGCACCAGATCCCTTCACAGTGTAGTTAGCATCATCTCCAAGTACAACACGGAGATGAGAATCTTTCTCAACTAATTCTGAAATATTTTCTTTATAACCTATCATATGTCTCGAAGCACCAATATCTATGAGCCAAGTATCACTAGTGGTGGGAACAGTACCTGATAATGCTGATATGAAGAAGAATTCTGAACAATCTTCATTCCTTTGCTTCTTTTTAAGGTGGTCTTCTTCGGCTTCTACATCTGGGACCTTCTCAATGACAAACTGCAAGTGAATATTTTCTTCTGGTAAGAGAAGAACCCTAGGCTTCCAAGAGATGAAGTTGGAAGCCCCTTCAGACGATATTCAACCTTCATTCCAATCATCCTAATTGCAGATCTGAAGCAAAAACCCTAGCAGGAGCTAGGTCAAAAATGAAAGTTGGATTCTTGGAAAACTGACTCCACAGGGAGATGTGCCCTAGCAAGGCAAGTTGAGAAAAGGTGGGGCCGAGCCAAAACTGTGGAAGAAGTAGCTCAAAAACTGAAACCCTAATTTATGCTGCAACTGCAGAATTAGGTCAAAAATTGAAAATTCTCAGAATTGGATTATGCCTTCACCAAAAGATGTGCCCTCCTTAGAGCGAAAATACCAAGACACTTTTTCTGCCAAAATGCTGAGTGAAGGCCTTGAAAGATGAAACCCTAGTTCCGGTAATGGCTTCTTCTAGTACCACTCTGAAACCATGTTAGTGTTTCATATAATTATAGAATAATAATTCAATTGCATAAAATTAGGATCACTAGAAGAAAGACAAAGCACAGAAACAAAGAACACGAGAATTTATCTTGGAAACCCAATCAGGAGAAAACCCAGCAACCTTCGTATAGAGATGAATAATTCCGAGAACAGAGTACAATGATGAGAGAGAAAAGATGGAAGTACTTTCCAAGTAGAAACCCCAAAATGTCTTCTCGTAGCTACAGGTGTGAATCTCTCTCCAAGTGATGCGAACTTGTCTTGAGTGAATGAGTGAATAAAGAGGTGAACTTTCCCTCTATTTATACAAGTGTCAAACTGGAATTTTACTCAACAGGGCCGACTTGTCTAACTTCACTGGACCGACCTCACTTGGGGGAATATAAAAATGCATTTAATAATTAATTTCTTTACTTGATTTTCTCCCCAAGGTTTACATTATTCTTTCTAGGGTTTATATGAATAATTACATCAAGATCAACTCCCTTAGGAGGTACAATCAATTATAATAAAATACAATAAGAATAACTTCTGAAGTTGCACAAATTCCAACAAAAGAACCCATTTGAATTTAATTTATTTATCTCGTGTTTGATGCTTTGTCTCACAATTGTTCAAAATAAACTTAATAAATTTTTCCCCTTGCTTTCCCGAAGTACTGCACCATTCTTTGGTGTGTGGAAAAGAGATTCTTGGGCGTAGTTTAGTCTAAATAACTCATCTCACATTTTAAATAAAATCAACCAAGGCTTGAACCTGAAGTATGCTCTTGACCGCTACAGCCTAGTCTGAACAGTTGGCTCAATCAGAAAAAGGTGTAGAGTGACTAGTTTAATAGGGCAATCCTACTAAGTCTAATTTCCGCGGATTCAGGAGGTCGCATGAGGTTTACTACAGAGTCAGCAGGCTGCCGTAAGAAGGTTCATCCTCGCCTAGTTGGACACTTGGTAGAACTGTCACAACGCCCATTCCAAGGAAGTAAGGCAAAGTTGGGCCAAACCAAGAATTAATCCATTCCCATAAACGTGTTAATAAAATTAAAATTTACAACAAGCCTCTGCAATACTTCCACGACACAGCACAACAAGCATTTCACTATCATATTCTCGACATTGGTCTTTATTTCTCAATGTTTAATTTCAATTCTAAAATGTCGTGAATGCATCTATATCATGTGTTGTCTAATTAAATTTTAATTGCAGATCTTGCTTAGTTGTAATTTTTTTTTCATTTCATCATTTAACTCCTAGGATAGCTTTTACTCTTTTTTATATATAGTTTAAAACTTAAAAGCCATAGTTTCTTTTATAGGGACCACCCCCCTTGGCTTCGCTAGGAGTAGCCTAAACGGAGGATTCGAGTAATCAGGTGTCGAGTAATCAGGTGACAGCACTTGACTCTGACTTGCCCCCAAGGACACATCGAGCAGCTTGAAGGTTTCGTGCCGCGTTCCCCCCAGGTGTGTATTAGGCAACAACAATATCTTTGATCAATGTTATGCTTATTGATTTACTTTGCATCACTAGTCTTTTCTCATTGTGAATCAAATCTCATTCATAGTTTGTGTTTGCAGGAGAGAGCGCATTGGCTCCATTGGGAAAATCGATTTCACTTGGGATCTCATCAAATTGGCTCGAAATTGATACGATGAGGTTAGAACATCATTGCACTTGGCATCTGCAAGACATACGGGTATTTTCCTCTCCGTTTTCTCTTGTTTCATATTACATTCCATTTGTCACTCTTTAAAAATCAACATTAAAAATCTATAAAAAATTCTCTGGGTCACAATTCTTGGAATTATGGCAAATCCTTTCTAAGTATTTTTTATTATCCCTAGACTTCACTAGCCTCCTTGAGGAGTCATCTTCTGGGACTCCATCTGCCCTATAGCTAAGGCACTAGTCAATAGGTAGTTCGCCCTCCTGGGGTTTTTTATCATTTTTCCTGTTATGTGATCCCTTCTCTTACTTGTGGTCTTGGACATTGTCATATCTATCATCAAGCAAGTCATTTGAGGTGTTAGGAAGTTGTAATTGTTATCTAAATCATTTCCCGGGTGTCTTCAAGTTTTACCATTCAAATCCCCCCAGGGTAGTGACTTGGCCATTTTTACCTATCACCATCATCCTAGATCTTGTGCATCATTCTTTGGTCACCAAAAATAACCTATTTGGATTGTCTTTCCACTTCCCTAATTCTCAAATCCATAATCTTTTATCATCAGTGGCTATCTCTAGTTGGTCTAGGGTTTCATCAACCAGATACCTTACATACTCTATAGCTATAGTTTGAACTAGTGTCTTAGCTTTAGATCTTTCCTTCTAGGTTAGATCAGGGTCTCCCCCTTTGCTAATCTGCTTCAAGTAGCATAAAGTGAAGAGAATCATGATCAGTCTGACAACTGATCCATTCCGAGAGTCAGGATCCTCTAAGATCACCTCTTTAGTTGCCTAACTCCTCTACCGTCCTAAATAGGACCATTATAAATGGGAAACTACAAGTTGCGTGATAACAGAAGGAATCTCAAAATAGTACTCTATCTGAAGGAAGCACTGGAAGAGGAGCTATAATGGGTAGTGTGTCGTTGCATGGAGTGGGGAGCCTACTGTTGCAATCTAGATGAAGTTGTCCGACCAATGGGATGGGTCCGAGACTAACCATGTCATTGGTGTCGGCCAGATGTGGAGGTGGTCCTCTGTGTCCTAACTAATTTCAATCAAAAGCAATGTTGTCCTCTATTTGTCTCTTGGTGCCCCTAGAGGAAGGGTGCACAGGGAAGAAGGAAGTGATCTGGTGAGTGGAGGTTGGTCCCAACTGCAAATGTCAATGGAGGATGAGGGTGCGAAGCCAAAGGGCCTCCTGTAAGTATAAGGCCAGACATCTCTAATTGAGATATCCAAAAAATCTAGTCAAAGTCTGAAGCTCCATGAGAAGGTCCCTAAAGAGATCATTCAAAGGAAAAAGTTTCAAATGAAATGTGTATCAAATTTGAATTCTTTATTCATACAATATTAATAGATCCACCCAAATGTTAAGAAAGAAGATCAAATTCAATTCAACATTCCAAAGGCCATGTTCACACCCAATTGTGCTTACACTACTAGAGGGTTAAGATCCAACGAGATTCCATCAAGCTAGTTCCACTGTAATGTTGATTGACATATACAAATTGAGTTGAGTTCCTTCCAAAGCTAGCAAAGTCCAAAATTGCTATTTTTAGTAGTTTTCAATTGTTACCCTCTAACATGTATGGGGTGACTTGCCCATCATTTCCTATGTGATCTTCCATCACATCTAGCCGTTTCACCGATGAGATCTATGGTTTGCCCATAGACATTTGAGAGAGACACTTTCAACCTACTAGTGCCATATGCCAAAGGAAAATGGCGACATCCAATTGATACTAGTGTCATGACATATCCTCTCTACATGACTTATGGTAAAAGCTTTTTTATGTGTGGACACGACAATAGGAGGTCAATGGTGTCACTCTGTAATGGCTCATGTATCCTTGAATATTGTTTCAATAGCTTAGGGAGCATCATGGTGTGGCTATAATTCTTCTTTCCTCATCAGATTAAGTGTATGATCTTTCGGGTTAGGTGTGCCCCTGGGGATTTAAACAAGCGTTACCCTCATTTCATGTCATCAACAACATTTTACCTAGCCATCTTTCGTATCATGCCATTTCACTAACCACTACCCATTTCCATAATGTCCTCCTTTCACAATTAACTTATTATATGTCATGTTCTAAAATCTACATACTACTCCTATGTATAGTGCCTAAATCAAAGTCAAGAGTCAAAGTACTCTAAGGGAAATGAAATTAAATGATGAACATGATGCTATGCCCCCTTGCAAAAGTCATGATCCCCATGTCCCAGCTTATCAAAGTTAAATCTAAAGAAAGGGACTAATAATAAAAAAATAAAAATAAATAAATAAAAGGATCATAAAAAATGGCACAAGGAGAGGGTAACTCAAGAAGAAATAATTCCCTTCCAAGGAACACGCATGGAAGAAAAAAATCATTAATCCCTAGCTCTTGAAAGCTAAGGGGCAGACTTAGAACTCAGACACCCTCTCATGAGAGTTAGTTCGCGAACACTTACCCTCACCTTACTTGGAAACTCACAAAGTTCACTAAGTCTTAGGGATGTAACATGAAAATCTGGAACGATTCAAATCGCACCATGGTAGTTTTAAGGTTACTGGGATAATTAATTAACAAGTTCTTAAAAAAGTGCACATAATATCCTTTTATGTTAATGTTTGCATATAATTAAGTTATTTCTAAGCCATACTATACAAACTCTAACACTTGGTTGTTCTTCACATTATGGGTGTCCCCTTCTCCTAGGTGGAGTGCCCCCCTTCTTCATGCACACATGGGAGCTTCATGAGGCATATTTCTTCATCATGTGAGAGGGTCAACCTTCTTGGACCACTTGGATGAGTTGTCATGAGCTTTGACCACATTATTGATGAGTTGGTTGGGCATTTGGTGGACATTTGTACCATTATTCTCTCATGTTGGACCTTGGCACAAGATTTGAGTGTAAATTTTGACATTTATTAGCCAACTAAATAAATTATACATTGGAACAATTTCCAACACCTTGTTACCTACTTTAGTGATTGAAATACCATCCCTATTTTCTTTTTCCATTCGAGTTGCATGCCCAAGAGATGAAGGAAGAAAGAACCTTTCACCTTCCAAGGGTGATGCAGCAACAATTATTCACCACTCCTCTATCTCTTGCTTTGTTAAACCTAATGTTGCTCGAACAGATCTAAATTGTTGATTCTCTGATTCCTTCACAATTCGGATGTAGGTACAGGACTAAGATTGACGAATTTGGTAACTCTGGTTATGAAACAAGAAAATCAGAATTTCAAAAAAAACCCAAGGATGGCAGGTGGGGGGAGGGGGAACAGGACTCTGCCATTACAATCTAAGTCACCTGGTTTGAGTTCGTGCTCGAATTTGGCGACCTTGAAGTTCGACAAAAATTCGGCAATTTTCACTTTTTAAAAAATTTATCGAATAAATTCAATTAAATTCGCCTTTGAAATTCGGCTTTAAGTTCAAATTTGGTTGAAGATCGGCAAATTTCCAATTTCAAGATTGAAATTCGCCAAGCAAGGTGACTAAGATTACAATAGACCAACTCAAAAAAAACTAACAGCATGAGCAACTTAATTACGTTCAAAATGATACAAAAAATTCAAGGATTTATAGCTCACTTCGGAATCATAGAAATCCTCTATGTGCATCAATTGGGTATAGTCCAAGTGGTTGTGGGATGGAGTGTTATCCTCCCCACCCACATTCTTGTAGATTTTCTGGGTTTTACTGCTTGCTGGTTTATGTCAACATTTTAGTGTTTTTCACTTCCAGCCGGTTTTGCATTGGCTGGAAATTACTTATGAAATTTTCAGTAACAATTAAACACGCTATAAAATCACTATAACAGGCTGAAAATGAAATTTAACATGCACACCATATAAAAATCAAACTCAAGAAATTGTTGGCAATTGTGCCTTGGAAAAACCCCCATGGGGAAAACCAGTTAGAGAGAGAGATTTTATTTCTTCAGAGAATATTCAGTTCAGAAATTTACAGTCAAACATGTACTTATCTCAACCATAAATTTCACCACCAGGAGCTGTCTCGAAATCTGTGCAATTGCTGCTTGGATTTCAGTACTGAAACAATACCTAGAAATACGTGCCAGGAAGTACAAAACAATCAACTTGCACTCTCCTCGAAAACTGTGCAGCAGTAAATGCTGCCTTGGGAAATGTGCCCAAAGTACAGTCTCAAAATTTGTGCATATCCTCGATTTATGTGCAGCAATAAATACCTCGAAAATAGTGCCTTGAAAACTGTGCAGCAGAAAATCTGCCTCGGGTTTTATGCCCACCGTACAGTTCAGATAACTGTGCCTACTATCTCGAATACCATGCCCACTGTTGCTATTCAGAAAAACCGTGAATCTGCCTCGGGATTTGTGCCCAGCAATCACTCTCGAAATTTGTGCCCAGTCAAACCTTGGAACTCGGGCTTACTAATGTGTTGTATGGATGCTAAAAGTATCTCCTCGAAACCTGTGCCAAGAGTAAATGCTAAGCATGTGCCTTGATTTCAATGCCACTGTAGAATGGTTGCCTCGATATGCATGCAAGTCTTCAAGCTCTTCTCTCTCTTTTCTCTCCTCTTCTCATCTCAAGAATAAGTCACTTTGCCTCCCTCAAACCTTTTTTATCTAACCCTATGTGAGTTCTAATCCAACGGTGAAGATTTGATCTAATCCGATGGTTGAGATTCAATGAGTGAAAATACATTTTATTTAAATCACATAAATAAAATTCACTCACCCACTTAAATTTTATCAAAAAGTAACTTTCATTTTATAAAGTCTCATTAAGTGCATTTAATGTGAGGATCACCTTTTCCCCCCTTCTAAGTGACTTAGGCAAATGTCACTTGGGGAACACTTCCCTAGGTACAAAAACTAACACTCCCTCTTACCGAGAAAGGTGTTCTGCACCACTCCCAACTTGTCTCTGAAGAAGACAAACTTCCCCCTCCCCAAAGACTTCGTCAGGATATCTGCTACCTGCTCATCAGTGGAAATATACTGCAACTCAACTGCTCCTCTCTGGACGTAGTCTCGGATGAAATGGTACCTGATCTCAATGTGCTTTGACCTGTCATGGAACACCGGATTCTCAGAGAACTAAATGGAACTCTAATTGTCACAATAGATCACCATAGGTCTAAGCTGCTGATCAAATAAATCTACCAATAACTTGCGAAGCCACATCAAGTGTGCCCTAGTCTTGCCTAAAATGTGAGGGATTATGTGGTCTTTAACTGCATCAAGGATAATCCTCCTAGCCTTAAAGTCCTTCTTGTTGAAGGCTGATAGTGCTGCTGCATCTGTAGCAGTGGGAATCTGAACCGGGTTTGCTATAGTATTCCTAACCACCTCCTCCCAAAGTTCATTCTCCTCTAATATCAGTAAAATTCTAGCCTTCCATGGCACAAAGTTCACTGTCCCATTCAGCCTATCCTCCAACCTAAGTCCTATAGCCATCACTACTTCAACCCAACAGAGTGTTGTTCACTAACAGAAGAAAATCACTAAAAGTTCTGAGTTCTGGAAATTTCTGTGAGTCTGCAAAATATCACTGCTTTCTGCCCTCTCGCTCTGATACCATGTAGATTTTCTGGGTTTTACTACTTGCTGGTTTATGTCAACATTTCAGTGTTTTTCACTTCCATCCGGTTTTGCATTGGCTGGAAATTACTTATGAAATTTTCAGTAACAATTAAACACGCTGTAAAATCACTATAACAAGCTGAAAATGAAATTTAACATGCACACCATAAAAAAATCAGACTCAAAATTTTTTTTGGCAACTATGCCCTGGAAAAACCCCCACCGGGAAAACCAGTTAGAGAGAGATTTTATTTCTTCAGAGAATATTCAGTTCAGAAATTTACAGTCAAGCATGTACTTATCTCAACCATAAATTTCACCACCAGGAGCTGTCTCAAAATCTGTGCAATCGCTGCTTGGATTTCAGTACTGAAACAGTACCTAGAAATACGTGCCAGGAAGTACAAAACAGTCAACCTGCACTCTCCTAGAAAACTGTGCAGCAGTAAATGCTGCCTTGGGAAATGTACCCGAAGTAATCTCAAAATCTGTGCATATCCTCGATTTATGTGCAGCAATAAATACCTCGAAAATAGTGCCTTCCTTGAAAACTGTGCAGCAGAAAATCTGCCTCGGGTTTTGTGCCCACCGTACAGTTCAGATAACTGTGCCTACTGTCTCGAATACCGTGCCCACTGCTGCTGTTCAGAAAAACCGTGAATCTGCCTCGGGATTTGTGCCCAGCAATCCTCTCTAAATCTGTGCCCTTCTCGGGTTTTGTGCCCAGTCAAACCTTGGAACTCGTGCTCACTAATGTGCTGTATGGATGCTGAAAGTATCTCCTCGAAACCTGTGCCAAGAGTAAATGCTAAGCATGTGCCTCGATTTCAGTGCCACTGTAGAATGGCTGCCTCGATATGCATGCAAGTCTTCAAGCTCTTCTCTCTCTTTTCTCTCCTCTTCTCATCTCAAGAATAAGTCACTTTGCCTCCCTCAAACCTTTTTGATCTAACCCTAAGTGAGTTTTAATCCAACGGTGAAGATTTGATCTAATCCGATGGTTGAGATTCAATGAGAGTGAAAATACCTTTTATTTAAATCACATAAATAAAATTCACTCACCCACTTAAATTTTATCAAAAAGTGACTTTCATTTTATAAAGTCTCATTAAGTGCATTTAATGTGAGGGTCACCTTTTTCCCCCTTCTAAGTGACTTAGGCAAATGTCACTTGGAGAACACTTCCCTAGGTACAAAAACTAACAATTCTATTCTTGAAAGTGACATGTTGAGCTCATAATGAATATATTGTTGTAATCACCTTGTGCCCTGGAGAATCTAGGATTTTCCCTGGGTACC